>JAWZYV010012280.1:0-395812 GCA_038373885.1 Cheiracanthium punctorium
TGCAGCATGTTCTAATGGTGGCTGCGTCAATTGAGGATTCAGAGAAATGTGAAACGACTTATTTTTATGCGTCGCGTGATTTTTATGCAAAGAATGAACGCACAGAGGATATTCTCAAAGAAATTGTTCCGTACATGGGCCATCATGAATTGACAAACATTGACGAAGTAGTACCATTCCTTCCTGAGGAGGCTGGACCGATGCTTGGAGGCCACCTTACAGCCCAGCCTTTGCACTCACCAACACCCACCCACCCCTTCCCCTTCTTGAAGACATATTTCAGGGCAAAAGCTTACACAAAGAACATGAGATCAAAACTCTAGTTCGGATGTTATTTGGACTACAGATATATATAGGTATTTCCTCGATACTTCAACACTAAAACTAGAAAATTGAAATAACAGCTTCATTTTTAATCAAATAAAATATCTTTGGTTTGTTTATTCAATTTTTATTACCCTTTTCCTAGCCAATAAGAGGTTCTGTTTGTATAGCTTCATTCGTGTGTGGTACCACAACGGCCGAGTGAATAAAGGCACTGAACATGGTACATGGCTGAAGTATGAAGCGAGCGAGTTCGAGCCTATCGCGTGGCAATCTATCTAACGGTCTGGAGTTTTGGGCGATTTTCTCCAGATGTAACATCACTCTCGTTATAACCCCTTAAAAAGTACTTCACGCAAGACACCCATTTCCAGGCAGATTGCCTCGAATAGCTTTGCTTAATGCACAATACAATCAGTCGTGTGTAATAAATGTCTGCGTGCCTCAACTTACATGAGATTTTAAACAATCTAATTTATCTCAGTTATAAGTATAAAAACAACTTTGGCCAAACCTAATGATATAAACAAAGTTTAAAACTCCAAATTTTATCAAAAGAAGGAACTTCATCGCGGTCTTAGAATTTCTTCGTACCTTTTTATCTTCTGCAAAGAAAAATTGTTTCCCCATTTAAAGTACTTCCTTCGCCCACACAGGAAAACCATAATTATTTGCTCCGTGCTAAAATATTCAGTAGTTCAACTCAATTGTTATTTTATTGCTTCGAGATCATTAAGATGCAAACTTCACCTCCCATTTTTCTTTTGTGGGGGGAGAAACTACCTCAGAAAATGCCCTTTTAAAAACAGCCCTCATTTGCATTCTCCCCCCCCCCTCCTATACGCATGCGTAATGGTCGAAGTTATCATTTTCTGCTACATTAACTCCACGGAGTCTTCAATAACTCGAGCACATGGTATCTTGTCGTTAATATTTCGTAACTTCTCTCGTTTTTTTATTAAGTATATTTCTACTTTATTATTAAATACTTTCTTTTTGGATGTGTCGCGAACGTTTTACAAAAAGGGTGTGTTATACATGGCTACGTTTTGCTTAAAATGGTCGTTTTCCGGTAATTAAAATGCGGGCCGTAACCAATGTTTGCAATGCAGTAAACATTTTACCTTATTCCTGAAAACAAGCTCGGTTCGTTAAACACGTTATGTGTCTGTGTGTAATGAGCTAATGCTTAATGGGGTTTGACATTTGTTAATGGTTTTTTAAAACCCCTCTCCGACAACTGATGGGTTTTCGGCTTGTTTCTTCTCTGTTAATTTAGTTGATGTGATGTCCTTCCTTAACAGAGTCGCAATTTTTAAAATTTACAACTGGTAACTAACCTCAATGCACGCACCATGAGGAATTTACTGAATTCTATTGAATTTCGAGTTTGCTTCAAGTTCGTCAATTGAACCTCTGCTTCACCTTTTTCTAATCTATGTAAATAGAATAGAACTTTTTCTTTACGTACGTCGCTTGGAATTCGAATTTTTTAAGATTTATATCCATTTCAAGCACCTGGGAACCCAAACGAGACTTTCCAAACAGCAACAAAATGTATATTTGTTGTTGCATTTGGAACACATTTATTTTAGGAGTTGTGTGCTTGGTTCAGGAATTGGCTTATAAATCTTCGTTGATTAAAGAGGAACACATTGAAAGTTTTTACCAGCAAAGAGGAAGGAATTTTTTACAACCAGGGTATGAGGGTCTAACCCCCAACCGTACGTTTATCGTGGAGTAAGACAGCGCTAACTTCCTAAACTCCGGTTCATTATGTCTGTATATTCTCTATACACCCTTTTCATTCGCGTGTCACGTAAAAATTGTTGAAGCAAGTGAAATGAAATTTTGTGCAAACATAGGTGGCCATTAAATTTAGCGATAGACGTTGCATGTAATATATATATATTCTTAAAATTGTATAAATGTTTTTGTTGGAGCATCACTCGAAAGCTGCTGAACAGAATGGAATGACGTTCTGTAACAGAATAAGTATTGACTAAAACAATAAGTGTTCTCGAACAATGAGTTCAATTTAGACAAAGGAAAACGAGGACATTCTAGCTTTATTTATTTATTTTTTCACTCGATTGGTGACTAATTTTCTTGCCATCTGAGCAGTTGGGTAATTCCACCCTTTTCAGTTCCAGAGGGCATAGATATTTCTGTATATATGGAGTAGTTTTCTCTCAGAGTTTTATATTATGGCAATTATAGATTATAAACTCACATAGGTAAAAATATTTCCTATATTTTATTCCTGGGAAGTGTTTCTAATTACTTTTTACCGCCTTTTTCAACTTTTTGAATCTACAATAACTTTAAAAGCCTCTTTTTTTTTTTACAAATATCACTAATATAGATTTTGCAGCTTCCACGAATGTCCTATTTAAATATCTCACTTTGAGAAATAAATTGTCGAGCCCGTTTAATGGAATGGTCATTTTGACCCCCAAAAAAAATTATTCTTGTAAGCGGGATATTCCATTATCGAGGATCATATTAATAAATTATATAGTAGTTTGGTACGTTGAAAATTTATTGCACTAAGCGGAATGCTCTTTTAAACGATATTTCATTAAACGAGTCCGACTGTATTCTATGAAGCGGGCTAGAATGTTTTGCTAAAAAAACTGACTTAAAAAGACAAAGAAAAGAAAAGCACAGAATAGGGATGTGGGAGGTATGAAATAACAAAAGCAGTGTAGTAGCAAATAGGGAGTGAATGGCTTCCAGAAATTTACGAAAGTGTTATCGAAAATTCCCTCCCCTCCACGAGGTTTTTTCCCTACACTCCCTCTTTATACATCCAAGTGATATTCTC
Organism: Cheiracanthium punctorium; assembly: GCA_038373885.1. Taxonomy (NCBI): domain Eukaryota; kingdom Metazoa; phylum Arthropoda; class Arachnida; order Araneae; family Cheiracanthiidae; genus Cheiracanthium; species Cheiracanthium punctorium. Next base: position 3,152 of record JAWZYV010012280.1, read on the forward strand.
TGCCTAAATAAAAGGACTTTTCGTGGGACCATGAAAGAAAGAGAAAGGCGAGAAAAAAAAAAGTCCGAAAGAAACGCAAAATTGAAGTCGACTTTCTTTTGACAACTACTCGACAATACTTCACGCCACATTTCTTCTGTCTATCAGCAGTTCCTCTTTTTTTTTTCTTTCTCTTGAATGTGAGAGAAATACAAAAGAATAAAAATCTAGGGAAAAGTGTTGTAGGGACAGCTCATGACTGTCGGCATCTTTTTCTTCGAGTCAGAAAAGGAGACGGTTATAACGGGGTTTTGACTTTGTAGAAGGATTTAACAAGTACGTCAAGATTGAAGTTCCTGTTCAATACATATTTCAGAAAAAAAAAATGCTCTGTCTCCAAAGAATAGATAAAGTAATATTTCATCTGCAAGACATAAGGTTTGGGGAGGAGGTGGTAGTGTAAGTCTTGACCAGAAGTGGAATGAAATATTGCCCTTGGAATATAGGGTGTCAAATCTAGCGCTGACATTTTGTTTTGGATATATCTGTTCCTCTGTCTGAAGTATTTGACCAGTTAAACGTGTTGAGTTTAATATCGAGATTTTATTAACATTTTTCTTTATAGTGTAGCTGTTTTGTAGTTCAAAATTTATGTTGTCTGTATTTATTCGTTTCAACCTTCAACTGTGTTAGTTATTGTGTGCCAAGGAATATAATGTGAAAAATGTGAATTTAACAAAAAAAAAAGTCCCATAGTTGCCTCTGATTAATTTGATAGTGTGAACAAATCAGGTCTCCATAAACTTCCAAGCTGGTACTTAAGGTTTGAAAAATTTAGAAATCGGAAATCGAATTCAAATTATTTTAACTTATTTTTAGAAAATCTTTCTATATCTTTCTTCCAATCTTATATAAAAACTTGCCAGGATTAACATGTCCACTTTTCGATATGCACGGTCTCCAATTCGCTCTCTAATTTTCGATTGTACGGTCACTAAATATTGTTCGTGTTGTCTTCCACTACGCATTACTGCAATCATACCATCAGCAGCTGCACCTTATGGACAACAAATTGAGAGAATCCTATAAACTCGACCATTACTGCGAATTAATAGTAACCGGAGGGTTGGGAATTCAATTTTTGATTAGCATCTGAGCAAAGTGTAATGTGGAGGCTTAATTTCTAGAAAAAAAAATTGCAGAATCCCCAATATTCTCTACAGCTTATGTTCATAAGCTGTGGCGTACTCTAAGGCTCCGTGACCGTTATTACTCTAATATGGTTTTTAGGTAGCACATTGAATTAGAAAAATGATGATTCAAAACTTTTTTCGTGTAATAGTATTCTTTTTTTCTCCCATAAAATAGTCTGAAATTAGCATGAAGAAATCTAAACAATATGCAGTAGACAGTGGCGTAGCCAGGAACTTTTCATGGGGAGGGTGGGGGTTACGACTACTGCAACTCACGTACATGTATACATGTGTGTGATAAGGGAGTAGAGAATATACATTTTGTATGGCAAAACATTCCTCTTGGGGGGGGGGGGTTGTGACCCCCTATTTCCCCTTTGGCTACGCCCCTGACATTAGAAGACCCAAAATCTGCACAGTTTGGGAGGAAACATTGTGCAAATTTTAGAATTTTTCAGATTTTGGGTTATACTTATGAGAGCGATTTGATTTACTCCTAGCACAGTTTAAAAAAAAAAAAAAGTAGTTTTAAAAATAAGATCGAAAATGATAAATTAATATTCTAGTGGGTTCCGAGTACAATATTCATCAGCTCTAGATTTTTGCTTATATGTAAAAATCCACTTAAGCAAAAAGTACAGGAGTTGAGCTTCGGTGAGCCCCCATGCAAATCAAGCTTTAGTAATGTACTGGTACATGCAGCTAAAATCCTTAGTTTCAAAAGTCTTGCCGATAGTCATTAAAAGATTCTCTGATTTTAAATATTTGGAAAACCTTGTACCTTTCAGATCTAAATTTAAATTGTTCTCTTGAATCGTCGCTTAATGATCTGTCAAAACAGTATTTAGATCTGTGAGTTGTCCAAACTAAAATTTAAAAAATAATCTATATAAATAAAATTAGACTTTTGTCTGTACATTTCTTGGAATTCAAAAATTTTGCGATTTCTATCCGTTTCAAGCACCCAGGAATCCGATGCGACCCTCAAAAAAAAGTTTGTCTGTCTGTCATTCTGTCCGTGACGCTTTTTTTGTTTAAGCATCACGTAAAAACGACTGAAGCGAATGATATGAAATTTGGTGTCATGATAGGTGGTCACTCAACTTAAAACATAGGCGTCGAATTTTTAAAAAATCTTGATTAGATTTTCAGATTTTGCGAAAATCGTTTCAAACTGCGTAAATTTGTGTTCAAGCATCACGCAAAAACGACTAAATCGAATGATATGAAACTGGGTGTCATGATAGGTGGTCACTCAACTTAAAACATAGGCGTCCAATTTAAAAAAAATCTTGATTGGATTTTGAGATTTTGCGAAAATCCTTTCAAACTGCGTAAATTTGTGTTTAAGCATCACGTAAAAACGACTAAAGCGAATGATATCAAATTGAGTGACATGATATGTGGTCACTCAACTTAAAACATAGGCGTCGAATTTTTAAAAAATCTGGATTAGATTTTGAAATTTTGCGAAAATCATTTCAAACTGCGTAAATTTGTATTCGCACATCACGTATTAACTGCAAAGGTGAAAAAATGATATTTGGTGAAATGATAGGTGGTCACTCACCTTAAACTATAAGCATCTAATTAAAAAAAAAATCCATCAGATTTCGAGATTTTGTGAATCTCGTTTAAAACTGAGTGAATCTTTGTTCCCGTATTACGTAATAATGACTAAAGCGAATGATATGAAATTGGGTCACACGATAGATGGTTGCTCAACATAAACTATAGGAGTCAAATTTTTAAACATTTTTATTAGATTTTGAGATTTTGTGAAAATTCTCTCAAAATACGTTTATATTTCTTTAAACATCACGTAATAACGACTAATACGAATGATACGAAATTGAGTGATATGATAGGTAGTTACTAATCTTAATTTATAGGTGTTGAATTTTAAAAATATTTTGCTTACATTTTGAGATTTTTCTAAAATCGTTTTAAAATGCTGAAAATTTGTTCCAGCATCACGAAATAAAGACTGCAGGGAATGAAACGAATTTGGATGACATGATAGGTTGTCACTCAACTTAAATTCTAGGCTTCGAATTTTTCAAAAATGTTGATTAAATTTTAATATTTCGCGAAAATTATTTCAATATGCGTAAATATTCGTTCGCGCATCACATAATTACAACTAAAGCGAATGAAATGATATTACTTAGTTACAGTCTAACCTGTAATATTTTAACAATACATGAAAATTATAACTTCGCTTTCTTTACTTTGGCAACATACTACATCCATTCTGTGTACTCCTACAATGCTGACGAAAGTTCTTGCTTTTTGGAAATTTTCATTCACTAACCCGTCCAGGACGGGTACTTCAACTAGTTATAAATGAAATAACAAAATAGAATTTCGCATGAATCTAATCTTCCCACTTAAAACATGCTACAAAAATCCATCCTCCCTATTTTAACGTTATAGAGTACTAGTAGATTTTCTAGTTTCAAGCAAAAAATAACGTATCCAATAAAACCCAGAATGTATTTTAAGGAAGATCATAACTGTCAACATAATTTTCTTTTCCCATTTTTAACTGAAATTTATTGCAATTTATTTAAATAGTGTACATATCTTTTGTGGAAATGAAAACCAAATACTGACTTGAATGTTTATTATTTAGCATATTATTGGTCACAGATGGCATGCACGAATTCAATATATTTCAATTCAGGAGAGAAATATTATAATAAATGTGCATAATCTTTGAAGATTTTTCGGTATCGGAGTTTAAAGGGCACAAAATATTATTTTTATTTGATTTTATTTATCAGGGTGGCATTCTGTTTCGAACTGTCATTCGTTTATGTACTTTGAAAAACAATTTAAATAACCTGCATGAATTTGTTAAAATTATTCAGAAATTCTTGTTGATGTGAATTTGGCCACATTCTATCACTGTTGATCCATTAAATTCCAACGACCAAATTTCTTTTAAAATCTCTTCCACGAATGTGCACATTGTGAACTATTTCAACGTGTTATCTCACATCAGTTCTTGAGCTATTTGTTGAGATTTTGCAAATATTTCTTCTATTTGATTCAGAAATGTAGAACAGTTTCTATGCCAACCAGCGCAACAAATTCTCTGAACGTCGATTAATGTTCAGTAATGTTCTCTTTTGGTTAAGAAATGTTCAGAGAAACATTGTTGTGTTGCCCGGGATATGAAGAACTCACAAGAAGCATCCATCCAGACAATAAAGCACCTCTCTCTTCAGCCCACTTGCTGTCGTTTACTTAGGTTCAGGTAATTATGACCTACGGTGTTTTTTAAAAATCTGTAAAAAGTTTCGCTGAAACATTAGGCATAATGCATATTATGTATCTTTCATGAGATATTTTTCATCATTAATTTCAAGTATTTCTTGTACAGTATTTAAAGTAGCTGTAATCATTAACCCCTTCCTTCTCGCTCACGTCAAAATCACGGGCTGAGCTTTTCCCCCCTATTTCTCGTGCCCGTGATATTTCAGGGGTAGAATGTTCAAAAGATATTCGGCAGAAAGATCAGAACATTTCAATTCTTTTGCACAGTAATTTTTTATATCTCATTTTACACAACAGATCACAGTACTAGACTATTTTTAAGTTAATTGGAGTTAGTTTATTTTAAAATAGATGGTAGCAGTACGGTTACTTCTGCCATGCATTTTACACATTTAGCTCACTCTCTCACCTATGTCCAAAGAACACGTTACAAATATTTATGTATATTATGAAGTAAGTTTAATAAAAATCTCTTTTAGTGTTTAAAAAATATGTTTTTAATTTCCACTAAAAAACACACATTCAGTCACAGGGGCTATTCCTAGAGATTTAATTTTTTTATTTAATGCTAAAAAATGTCTCAAACCTTAAAACGAATACATATATTGTACGTACATTTATTTTTATAAATTTTCTTGAATAAAAAAAAAATGGGCACATTTATGACCATCTTCTTGAAAATAATACGACCTTTAAGGGGTTAATAGAAACAAGTATAATAGTCTCAATTGATCTAAGAAATGTTGTGCTCATGAGTATCAAAAGAAATCAAGTGGTCATAATTTTCTCACAGATGGATACAATTACACCAATTTTGTGCTCTTTTTGTGATTTTGCTGGCAAATAATCCTATACGGAAACAAAATTTTTACTAGGTGCTCATTAAGCTTCAAAGATCCCTCAATTAAATAAAAGGATTATTTTTCGTATTATTAAAAGAATAAAAATTACCAAAATTGAAATTTGCACAAAGTGGTCAAAATTGCTCCACCTGAACCTGTCTTATCAAATTCGAAAGATCCCAATTTTGTTTTTATAGTTGAAATACATATCTCCATAATCTGCCCTTTCTTTTAACTATTTTTATTATTCTTCAATTTATAATACCTTTACGCAAACAACAAATAATCCACTACAGCAGTTGATTCCGAAATTTTAAACTATGTTTTAAACATTGAAACTTGGGGAGCACTGCAGGAAAACAGTAACTGAAGGAAAGGGGCGCACTACTTTCTTCGCGATGTTCACTTTCAATTTCTATGAGCGAGAAAATAAATAAATAAATAGCTTCTCCAGATGCCGCAAAAATATATACATCAGAGCAGCACAGACAACTCCCCCCCCCCTGGTTAGAAAGGCCCTATCTGTAAAAATAAAGAAACAAGTAAAAACCAGAAAAGAAACTTTCGCAGTTGTTTTTTTTTTTTTTTTTAAAGAACCCGAAAAAGCTGTGAAAATAATCAAAAAATAATCCCGAACCGCAAAACGATGTTTTACTCTCCCCCAAAAACAGAATGCTATTTTCCCCTACATTTTTTTTTCTTCTCTGGCTGTTAGATTTACTGGTAGTGTATAAATAAATCGTTAGTTGAATTTTTAAAAAATGGTGTGTTTTTGTCACGTGGCCTTACGATGAGATTTAGTTTAATGGTGTTTTCTCTTATACAAAGTAAGCTTTTTTTTTTTTTTCCTTTTAAATCATTTTCGAGAGAGATGTGGATTTTACTTTTGTGCCCTGTCAAGACTTTTTCTTTACTTATTTTGTTTTCGTGAACTAATGGAAGATAGTTTTGTATGTTTTGGGACAGAAGTTTTGACTTAATCTTGACTGGCAAATACGATCACGTTCTTTAAAGAAAAAAAAATAACCAGTGGAAGAATTTAAAATTTTCTGTATTCTGGAGGGTATTAATGGATTGCTTTGGAGCGGAATTGAAAGAGAAAATAGATGAAATTTCTCTTTTGAATTGTAAAGAATTTAAACCTTAAGAAATATTGATTCTATCTGGCTTTCTAATGGGACTTCTGTCTTCAATTAATTTGTTGAATACTTATTTTAAGTATCTTAACTAAGGACGGAGGTTTCCCTCCTCCAAATTTTTCTCCTGAACTAAATTATCTTCGTTAGGAGTACTTGATTGAGAATATGCTATTTTCCCCCACCATGTCCGATTGGATAAAGACACTGAACATGGTAGATGGCTGAAGTGTGAAGGTCCCGAGCTCGAGTCTATCGCGCGGCCATCGATCTAACGATCTGGGATTTTAAGCAGTTTTCTCCAGATTGTACGTATATCCGTGTTAGAATCCCTTTAAAAGTCCTCCACCTAAGGCCAGGGCTCGTATATAACGGTTGTTCTCGGGTCCCAGACGACAAAAGTATACAACGGACCAGAAGAATACTAAGTATGGATGGTCCGTATAAAACGTATTGGTCCGAAGGACCATCCAAAATCAGTATTTTGCTGGACCGTTGCCCGATTTTGTGGTCTGGTTCCAGCGGAAAATCCTTAATATCTATACCTACCCAAGGCACCCCTTCTTAGGCAAATAGCCCTCGAGTAGCGTTACTTTAATACACAATACATTAAACTGTTAGATGTGAGATTTAGTAATTATGACCAAATTATCATATGATTACGCTAGTTTCTTATATGACTACCAATGTTTCCCAACCACAAGTCCGTGGACCCTTGCCGGTCGGCGAAACTTTACCACTGGTCTATCACATTTACTATAAAATAATCAACAAAAAATGTCGTTTTAACTAAAATTTATATTTGCACAACACTTGATTTGATAAATAAAATAAATGGTCCGATAATATTTGTTATTTTTGCCTGACTCTGGTCCACGAAACATTTTTTTTTTCTATTTTTGCCGATCCGTAGATGTAAAAGGATTGGGGAAACACTGGACAAAAACCATTGTTTGCTGTGACCACAAGGTATCCCCTGTACTTAATGGATTTTAAAGCGTATATTATACATTCGTGGCATTTTTATACTTGCCAAACCTTTTTTTGTAGATGAAAAATATGAATGAAAATCAATGAGTTGTGTCGTAAATTGAGTAGTGGGATTGAGATGCAGATGATCAAAACGAATCAGGTCATGTTAATTTAAATGGTAAATGAGGAAGCTCTGGGATTTTATCTATTTGAATTTATGTGACTTGCTGCGAGATAGTGTGCGGAAGTGATGTCTGTGTGTCTTGCATTGAAGTTGTTGTGTCGTTCCGTTCGAAGGTGTGATGCGAAACATTATTTTTATCTTCACTTTCTTTTTCACGTTCCAATGTCACATTTTCTTATTTTCACATTGTACTGTGGCAACGGGAATATCATAATTATTTCTATTTTCGCATTCTATTGTAGTGACGAAAATATTCTATGCTAATTGAGTGGGAAGAGAAGACCGAGGAGGCAGTGGCGCACACAAGGGGGATCCAGGGGGTCTGGACCCCCCCCCCCCCCATCGGCTTAGATTTTTTTTCCCGATTGATTATTACCCTATATCTATAGTAAATAAAATGATTCCAAAAAAAGGTAGCAATAGTTTCAGTTCTAATAAATAAAAAAAGAAATTTTTTTCTCGTTTTTCTCAACTTTCCAAAAACGAACTGAAAGTGAACATAAAACACCATCTTGTTCTCAAAACTGTACAACTATTATTTTGCTTCCTATTGTATTGTGTAGTGAATTCTTAGGGAACTGGATGGGACGAGTTTTGATGAATTCCATCTAATGAAAACGAGTTCTTTCATCACTGATTTTTGTCAATCTGGAGCATCCCTAAAAGTTGGACCCCTCCAAACCGTAAAAGTTGGACCCGCCCCAAACTGTAAAAGTTGGATCCCCCCCCAAACTGTAAAAATTGGACACCCCCCCAGCCAAAAATCCTGTGTGCGCGCCTGCGAGGAGGTAATGTGTAAAAAAAGTAAGGAGTGTTGTATGTTGTAGAAAATAGGTTGTACGTTTTAGAATAAAAGTTTCATGTTTAGATTTTACTACTGTATATTAATTTAGCAGATGCTCTGAGCTACTGCTATCATCTGTGTGAATCATCAAATGATGTCGCATCAAATGATGTCGTATCAAATGATGTCGCATTGTGACGCCACGTGCAGTCAACGATGCGATAAGTGTATTTTATAAATAATATTGGATTGGCAAAAAAGAAATTGAATTTTTTTGTATGTCAGCAGTAGTAGTTTGCCTGGCCAAAACTACTGAAGCTAATGATACAAAATTTGACGCGCACGGGAGTTCTTTAACATATTCCGCATGGGGGCTAGACCATCTTTCATGGACACAAATATATATATTACCTGTAAAATGCTTCCTTTGTTACTAATATGAATCCTATGCTTAGGCATAACTTGTTTGTAATCACAAAATTGTTGAAAATTTATTTGCTTTAATTCTCTGCAAGAAAACGCAGTTACTTTTTTGCTAACCCAATAGCACAGTGACCTGAACTCTATTTCAATAACTGAGTACTAACTTCGTGACATTGCAAGTAACGTCACAGTCAATGGTGTCATATTCACGTCCCTGTGAAGTTGAGCGGAATTAGTTACATACAGGCAAGTTACGCTGTGACTTTCAATTGGCGTAGTATGTTTGTCATGATTGTGATTGCAGTATGTGAGACACTCTTACGTTAGTGTGACTTTTCATTCCATAATCTATTTTCTCAAGACAGCAAAAGATACACATACACAATTTTTTACAACTCTGCAACACGCTTTTTTTTGCTGTTTATAAAATTTCGTGAATAACGTTTCCGTGAATGAAGTTCTATATTTAAAATTAATTTTCTAGAAATCAGACTACACCTAAATATCTGAAAGTTGAACCCAAATCAAAGTCAAAATTTTAGCTAAACAATATCTCAACCGACAAAAAATTTCCTTTTGAACTAAATCCAAAAATATTTCAGTAACCAATTTTTTTTCTTCCGATTAAATTGTAATTTTCTTATGTAAAGTTATCACTACATCATTTTTCAATTCAAAACTGCAAAATACTACTACAAAGTTTTAAAAGTTTGATCCATATTGAGCTTAATCGGGCATAACTGGACAGTGAAGGGGGGAAAGAAACTTCCTCAATATCTCATATCATTATGCAGCGTTCATGGGTAATGGCAAAGAAGAGCTTGTTATGCCAAGATTTTGCATTCACTCGATTATATATATGCTCACGATTCCCACCTGATTAAACGGGAAATTTGTTACCCCATTCAAAATACACTTTAACTTCCCTCATAAATTCCTATTACAATTTTATTTTCTGCCCTTAACTTTGCAAAGTTCCAGAAAATGTGCCTCCACGCATATTATAAAATACGCACTTCCCCCACTGAGAGCACCTTTCGATGCTGCGCATTTGCCTCTACCTGAATTTAATAAATATGAGCATTTGCATCGTTAAAAGCAAAAAGACCCTCCTCTTAAAGCTATTTTGAAAAGATTTTAAATATGCGCATAGCTTAAAGATTCACTCCGAGGGTATAAAAGGGAGGGAAAGGGGCATTGTATGCTATCAGAGGGAGAGGGGGGGGGCTGTGTGTCTAACGTTTTTGTTTAGTAAAGTAAACACACAAATTAATATGCGTAATTTAGTTACCAACTTTTATGAGGACACTCTCGAAAATGCTTTTTTTTATTTTTAACGCTAAATTTTTGTTAAGGGAATAAGATGGGGACGTTACGGGACTTTTATTTGCTGGTTATATTTCTGTTCCTGTTATTGAAATATGTGTATTTTTTAACACTTCCTGGCAATCTTTTAAAATGTGCGATTCTCATTGGTTTCTCTCTTTTTAACCCATTAAGCGCCAAAGCTCCCGTTACGGGAACATCTATTATATATGTTTTTTCTTAAAATATTTTAACGCAATTTACGAAATACACATTTTAAATGAACATTTACACTATATAACACACCCTATAGAGTAAATGTTCATATAAAATGTGTATTTCGTAAATTGAGTTAAAATATTTTAAGAAAAAAAAAGATATAGATGTTCCCGTAACGGGAGCTTTGGCGCTTAATGGGTTAACGGCCTGAAACATATAGGGTTTTTATAGTTAAACATCCCCTATAAACAAGATTTTATAGCTAAACGGATTATACCGGTATTTGGTGTATAAAACACACATGAGATGCGGTCAAAGAATATCGAGTAAAAAAATAGTTCAGAAAGTTTCCACTAGATTTTGCATGCAAAGCAAATTCAACAACGGCAAGGATAATTCAAAATGTACAAATAATTTCAACATTTATTTAGTAGTTTTGAGCATTTATTAGCTGGTTTGGGTTTTTTTTTTTTTTTTTTTTTTTTTTTTTTTTTTTTTTTGAGCTGATTTCACCATGAAATGCTTCACCTAGTAAACATTTTTTAAACTGAACTCTTGAAAAAATTCTCTCGAGTATTTCGCGAACAGCCCATACGCCAAATTTGGTAGCAATCTGCTCACCAGTTTCAGCTGTAGCGTACTTCTTCAAAGGGACGTTTAATGTACATCGATTGCTACATATTGCTTACTACTGACTGTTTAATCTGTGTGTTACTCAGTTACTCTAATTTGGAACATGCATGGCAAAAAGCCACAATTCGATTCTTAAGTACCACAATTGCATACGTCTGTTTTGTCAGAATTTTACCTACATCTTAGCAATAGATTGTCATTTATTTATGATAGATATAATATTTTGCAGGCAGTCAAAATGCTGTTATTTTTCAAACAGATGTTAAAGGAAAAATTGAAAAGTTATTTATCCAAACGCATTATGAATTAAAAAAAAATAATCTGGAACTTGTAACACTCTCTTTGTGATTGCTCAACAACCTTAATATCACTGACATAACTGTGAAGTCAATATGATGGCGCATTTGAGTCACGCGACGTCGCGAATGAGTCACAAATGAGTCGTCTTGAGTTTCGAATGTCCTTCCGTGGCAATGTCACAACGTGATGTCACCGTAAAGTTAAGGTGTAATTTCAATGCGACGTTACAGAACCGTTAGATGGCATCAACAACAAATAAAGTCAGAAACTAAAGGTTAATGTTACATGTAGAATACAGAGAAAAAATACATCATCATAAATTCAAGATATTATCGTATCATTTTGTTTTAGAAGATAATTCACCTTAAAAATTTCCCGGCAGGAGCTTGCCTTAATATATGTCCAAACTTCTAATTTGCATTGTCCAGTTCCAATGGACAAAAAAAAAATTCTCTTTGAGCGAATGTCTAAAAATAAAAACTCGTAAAGCGAAATATAAAATACATTAAGCGATAATGTAAAGACAATTGAAGCGAGCTATCATCATTGTCGTCTTTTAGACAAATTAGACAACGATTTTTGAAAACTTTAAACAATTGTGGTTCAGCTGTATAATGCATGCGACAGTAATGCATGTTTCCTTATATTCTAACATAGTTTTATTTCTTTTGCAGGTAAGATAATTTTTGGAATTTACCTAATCATAGCACATTCATTTACACATTTCGATTGTCTAAGGTAAGATAATTTACTACCTATGGTGACTCAATTCATATTTTACTTTCCTACCCTTAAAAGTATTTTTTATCTTGCAATATAGGAATGCTTTTGTTTCTAGACAACTAATGTAGCTTTGTAAAAAAAATATAAAGCAGAGTTGCCAACTGCTCTGGAATACAATTAACCGCTTTTTACACAAACAGTAATATTTCTCAAATATTTTTTTTTTAAATGGTAACCATCTCGCATATTTCACGTAGAAATTTTGCTACAATCTAAGCCAAAAATTACTGTTTAAAAAAAGAGGTTAAGTTTAATCCGAAGCAGTTGGCAGCGCTGATAAAATCTAAAAATGCAAAGAGTGAAAGAACCTTTTGGGGCATACTTTTCATATTTTTAGGGCATATTTTTCATTTTCAATTCTTGCTATATACTTATAGAGGCGTTGCTAAATATCTGGTGTGAGATAACACACAGTAGAGCTGGTTCTAAAACCAGAATTTCTATGAGATACAGTCGCAATAAACCATTTATGCCTGCGAGAGTATTAAGCATTTCCTAGAAATATCGCACCGTGTCTCGATCTGTCTGCAGGGCACTAAAAGTAACATTTCCTTTCCCTTCCGTCCCCCCATGAACATGAGATGACTGTACCCGGACTCCACCCGTTCAACACCTGCTGTTGTACCTGGGGGCTCCCCAATTTGTAAGTCCCCCCATCTCCTGACTATGTTAAACACTACGTGCAGGATTTTCTTTTTGCATTACTTTCCACCCACCCACTGCATGTACTTTTGCTGTATGGGTCAGTTTTACTGATTGTAGAGGGGGGGGTGGGAGGGGGTGTCAGAGAACGCCCCTTTTTTTCTCACGAGCTGCGCAGTTTCAGGGGTGCTACTATGAAATGAAGTTGGGTCGTATTTCGTGGATAGGGGGTCGTATCCAAAATGATTAACTCTTTTTCCATTCGTATTTGTATATTCAAATAGATTAATTTATGATCTTTCCTTCCAGAGTACGAAGAATGCACCGAAGAATAACTAGCGATATGTCTCATGGCTTTTATTCTTGTGTATTACGTCCAGTGGCAATATACTGATCCTTTGTGTTCAAAACTTTGATTGTAATGGTTGCGTGTGCTTAAAATTCTCACCTTTACAACAGAGTATACCATGGACTAGGTGGATTTTCCAGATACATATAAATGCACAAAGATACATACTGGGTGTCCAGCTAATAACGCCCTGATTTGAAAGTTAAAAATCTCAAAAACAAAGATCAATAGAAGGTCTAGCAAACTTTGTTTATTATGTAAACCGTACACATTTTATACACAAGTTTCAAAGGAGTAGTTACAGAAATAGCTAACAGATGGCGTTGTGATCGCACACCTCCATTGCGGATTGGTCCAATCTGACTCCTGGTGACTTCTGTCACCAGGAGTCAGATTGGGAGAATAAGGAGATCATATGTACTGTGTTTACTGTACACATTGAAAGATACTGTCTACCAAAACCATCTCAATACGCTGGACGAGCTTGATTTGTTGATTTGTGTGCCGTGTGAATCAGTTTCCGTTTAACCTTTACCAGGTGTGTCTGTGATTACAAATTTCATCATTCTCGTTTGCGACACCTTTGCCTGTTGAACGGTGAACATTGTGAAAAGACTTGTTGTGACTGCTTGCCAAGAACAAGTTGTATACTAATGCTTGATGATCATTCATCTATTTTAACGTGCAGCGCTATTTGTTAGAAGTAGAGTATGCAAAGATTTTTTTTTTTAACAATCAATAAATTTTTAGTTTTCAAATAAAATGTCACGACTTTTAGCATAGCTACTAAAAGACCCTTCCCCTTAAACGAAATCTGCATACGCTATTGTCTGCTAGCAGCTATTGTAACTATTTCGGAACTACTGTATCAAGTTCTTACAAGTTACCGGGTAAACATACCGTTTGCTGCTTCTGTTGATCTTTGTTTTGAGATTTTTAATTCTGAAATCAGGGTGTAATTTTATCAACACCCTGCCTGCATCTACAAAGCATCCTATTTAACATGTACAATAAGTTTCTATTTTCTACTGCCCGCTAATGTTTTATATCTGCAGGTAATTTTGCATCTATATTACTGAAAAGTATCTCTTGCTCTTAGTCATCCCCAACTAGCTCGTAAATTTGAGAATTTATTTTATATGAATGAGGACTGATTTATTGACCAAAGAAGCAGCAAGACTTCACTTTTTTTAAACTAATACCTTCTCTTTGAAAGCAAAAAGTTACAATTAACTCAGGTTATTAAGTAAGTAGATCTCGATATCCTAAATCTCTTGATAATCATTTACGAATGTGGTAGATTCTGATGACATGAGAGCGTTACTTAAACATTTTGTGAAACCAGATTCTTAATACTTTAATGTAAGGCAGGTATGATTAATAGATGGTTTTCTATTCTCACCATCTGTGATAGTTGACGTAAACATATATGTTGTTCGTGATGTGTTGGTCTGTTTAGCGGCAGAGCAACCGGGGCACTTACCGTGGGCCCGCCAATTTCAAAGGCCCAAAATTTTGTATTTTTCGACCAGTTTTTATTAATTAAAAAACAATTTTTTAAATATGTTGTATAGAAATTTAATTGCTATTCTCTCAAAAATGCCGAAGAGTTGGCAGTGAATTCTGTGGCATTTCACTCCACTAAATGATATTCTGAAACCCATCAACATTCGGTCAAAATCCGTAAGCCAACGTCTCAGCCTCTCCCTGTATATGTTTTATTATAAAATGTATCCCATTAATTTTAAGATCGAACGATATGCTTCGCAATTCTTTTCATTTATATTTTAAAGAAATTAATTTATATGTAGTATGTGTATAGTTATACTTATTATTCGTAAAAACACGTGTTATCCACACATACAATTTTTTTCTAATAATCGTTATTACAATATATTTATATTTAGTATTTAAACTTGAAATATATCTTTGTAGCTATAGGTGCCCAAAACAACTTAAATGCATAATATAAAATTTCTGGTAAGTGTAAAGGCCCGAAAATTTTCATTTCCCTTAGGCTCAATACTGTGATGATCAGACCCTGTTCGTTAGAATTTTTTTTTATGTTTCCTATTAAATGTGTGGAAAAGAAACCTCTGTAAATAAAATTCTCTGATAGTTATAGGAGGAGTAACACTCTTAAAGGCGGCAATATTGCGCCTGAAAGATTTCCGTTGCATCCACAAGTCTTCTGAAAAATTTAGAAGAGTTCAATTTTCAATGCATATTTATTCTGTAAGAGTTTCTCATACATATTTTACAAGTGGCAGTTTTGAAATGCAAAAGTATAGAGAAGCACCAAGCTTTCAATCTCTGTAAGAATTGAAGCTTCTAGCTCTTTAGGGAAAAATTTACAATTTATAACAACCCAGCAAACACGCACAGGTTCTCTGAACGTGCATTAACGTTCAGAAAACGTCTTCTGAACGTTCATAGACGTTCAGAGAACCTGTGTGTGTGTGCTGGGAAGTAATCTGGAAAATGGTTTCCGGATTGTCTTGCGTTTTGCTTAATTTTAAATTGTGCGCAAGTATCACATTTAAATTAGTTTAACACAAAAATGATATGACAATTTATAGTCTGTGCCAAATCAAAAGTAAAAATTTAACAATTTAACTTGTATGGGAAGCCGCTTTCACGCTTATTTAGAAAGCAATAACGTACATTTCGAATAACACTTTATAAACTACTTCGTATAATTATTGAAATATGCATTTCATTTTTCTCGTATTTGCTTATATACGTCATCATCATGCACGCTATAATATATACGACAGAAAGGGAGAATTTATCTGCTAATATTCTGGGTTAATTTCAGAATAAGACTATTTCGTTCTCCATTAAATTTAATAAAAATACACGATGCTTTAGAAGAAATTAAATGTACTACTTTCCTTTTTCAAATGAAGCTCCCACCGAAAAAATCAATTCCAACTGTTTAAAATATTTGTACCACCCCTCACACTGCTACCTTTAACTACACGTGACCCCAAGGCAGTGTTGAAACGACCTGGCACGTGTTGGTTGCAATTACTGATATCGGTAGAGCGTTTCGCAGTGCCAGTGCTGATTCATCCTGTCAACCCCTCTTCCCTGCACAGCTGGGTAGCCCTGCAGGGTTGCGTTTGTTTAAATCTATACCACCCCGTGACTTTTTATTGTGTTTTTATGTATCGTGGGAGGGGTATTGTTCAACTTGAAGGTGTAGATGATTATGCTGGTGCCAGGTAACATAGGCTTTTAAGTTCATAACGATTTAATGCTTTTCATATTCTAGAACGGGGTAGGGAAATTCTCTTAATTTTAGCTCATCGTAGAAAACTGTTTCACCAAATCATGGAATATATTTATTTATTCCAGTACCTCACTAAAATATTGCTTACTAATTTATAAAATAAGTTCATTTTATTAAGGTAGGCTTAAAATACAATAAATGTATAAAATATTACAACTAGAACTTTAGTACTTTTTTAAAATAGTTTTCGAAATATAACGAGTAGAATACTATGAAATATATACACAAGGGCTATATTTCTTTTATTCCTGTTTTTTTTCTAGAATTTAAGTCTTTAATTGCGAACTTAGACGCATGGTATCGCGAATTAAAATTGTGTTTATTATTATATGTGTATATTACCAAAATCATATTTTGTTTTTGTTTTTTTTAAACAAAATATGATTTTGGTAGAAAGAAAATAAGGTCAGGAGTGAAAGAAAAATTGAAATAAACATAAGTCGCATTTTTCTCCCTACAAACGTTTAATTAAATAATTGTTTATATTGTGTTTACATTTTTTTTTTTCAGAACTGCGAGAACGGGATTCCTAAAGCACTAGTTGAAAGTGGGAAAATACCAAATTTTAAACTAACTGTAGTTTTTTTATCTTTCTTGTATGTCTAATTTTTAAAAGTAAATATCTTTAAATTGTTCCTCAATTTTATTAAGAGACATAACTATCACTGCGAAAAGTCTTTGATGCTATACATGTTGAAGGTTAAGTATTTGAACATGTTACTACATCAAAAAATATGAACTGACAAAATCATAAAAGCAGCGAGATAGCAGTTTTACTTAAATTCTGCACCGTGTGGACTTACTGAAATGTGTTTCAAATGTAGTTTTATTACTCATATTTTTAACGAAACTTTGTCAAAAATCATCCGAGATTCCATTGTTCATTTTAAGCAAAAATTACGAAAATATTGTGTACTTTTCTTAGACAGATAAAGTTTAGTTTCCTCTTAGTGTCTCACCTTATATCCTGCAATCAAAATTAATACTTAAACAAATAAAATCGTTTCTTCCATTGATGAGCATAATAAATTCAGTACAAAATATTTTTTTTCAAAACTATATTGAATAAATTATATATCTTTATTACAAATAAGAAAATGCCTTTGTTTGCGAGTAAAGATAGATAATTTATTCAATATAGTTTTGAAAAAAAAATATTTTGTACTGAATTTATTATGCTCATCAATGGAAGAAACGATTTTATTTGTTTAAGTATTAACATAAAAAAATAACATAAAAAACATGTAATACATGTAACATAAAATAACACGTAACATAAAATAAACATGTAACATAAGTTTTCGAAATAAACATGCAACATAAGTTAATAAAATAACTTAAGTCTTCACTCACTTCTTCATAAACATGTAACATAAAATAACATGTCTAACATTAAAAAAATATTACAAATAAGAAAATGCCTTTGATTGCGAGTAAAGACTTCTACTAAGAAATGAAACTGCCGAAATCGCCACTGTGGAAGCAAATTTGAGACATTGCAACTAAACGCAATTTTCGAAAGTTGACATTACAAACTTTTATTTTAATAACTGTGTATATTGTGTTTAAAAATTGCTCAAAACTTTAAGAATGGGAATTCTATAATAAATTCAGTACGGAATATCTTTTTCAAAAGGTACCATCTTTCTACCCGCAATAAAAGACATTTTCTTATTTGCAAATAAAGACTTCTTCTCAGCAATGAAACACGGCAAGAATCACAATTCTGGAAGCAAATTTCGAGACACCGTAACAAAACGCAATTTTCGAAAGTTGACTTTATCCTGTTTACGTTCTCCAGCCGTATAAAAAGGAGCTGTTTTATTCAATGACTCCGGTGAAAGAATCCTATTCATAGCATACGCGATTCTGTAAGTTGTAAATGTTTGCCTTTACCGAGGTTGAAGTGGAACTTCTCCAGAAATTGACAAATGACACTCTTCTGTTGCTCGGTGATTTATATGTTTACGTTTTCTCGTTTTATTTACTCTTGGGAGATTCCTATTGGTATTTATTTATTTATTTTTATCTCGGCTTATCTGGTGATTTTACTATTACATTTTTGCGTTTCACTGAACTCTCCTGGGCATTTTTAACTGGATTAAAATAATATTATAGTATAGGAGCAAGGCGAACGCACAATATATATTTAGAAGAAGAAATATATTTACTTAGGCAATTTCGATGACAGAAAACATAAGTTTGAATTATTACTGTAAAGTGTATGGCTAATTATCCACCACCAATAACTTAGGTTATTGTTTCAAAGAAAGAACTCATAAATAAATCTAAAACTCAGTTTTGTAATGTTTCTGCTAAATTTGCCTCCTTAAAACTGAAGAATTTTGTAACTTTTAATACTTTTTTTTTAAAGCATGTAAAATATTTTTTCATAAACTTCACAGTTCATTCACAATAAAAATAGTTTTTATTGCGAATGAACTGTGTATTAATCATATACTATAGTAATCATGTACTGTAATAGTATATGTTTCATGAGAAATTAGCTAAGTTTGTATTTAAAGTTTAAGAAAAAATTCGCATAGCAACGTCGACTTTAAAATTGGAATTTGATATTATCAACCTTGTACAAATATATAAAAGTAGATTTCATTTAAAACCCGTCATTTTACAAAATTTGCTTCAGAGGAAACATTTTTCAGCAAATACTACACATCAAATTTGAGGCATCTCCTGACAGAAAATGGGAATTGTGAAGTGGTGCTTTTACATTTTTAAAATGAAATTTAAAGTTTTACAAAAAAAATGCTGAAAGGAGAGCGACCTAATATCTCACATTAATCACTGTTATAAATGTGCCTCAAGTAATTTTAAGATGGAACTATCGTGCTTTCTTAGCTTTCAAAAGTCATATTTTCTTTCATATTTTATAAAAAAAAGTAAATTTATAAATGCTGATCTTGCGTATTTAAATGAATCGCAACATTGATAATCGCCAAAGAAAATGAATTACTCATTTTCTGAATATACAACTCCATATTAAAAAATATTATTTTGTTGTAGAGCCTGTTCGGCACATTAAGCTAGCTATACGTATGTTGCCTTTTTGAGTAGTTAAAACGATTCTAAAAATTTACATAAAATATTTCTATGTACTGAAAAGAAATATTTTGTTTGAATTGACCAAATTTTGTTTATTGTGCTATCTCAA
Source organism: Cheiracanthium punctorium (assembly GCA_038373885.1). Classification (NCBI taxonomy): domain Eukaryota; kingdom Metazoa; phylum Arthropoda; class Arachnida; order Araneae; family Cheiracanthiidae; genus Cheiracanthium; species Cheiracanthium punctorium. The sequence goes on from JAWZYV010012280.1 coordinate 22,645, forward strand.
CCGAATAAACTTTGTTGGTTTTAACAAAATATTTCGTTGAATGAACAAAATTATTTTGTAGTAGAGTCAACCGAAATTTTGTTGAATCTACAAAACATTTTTTTTTCAGTGTAGCTAGATAAAATGTAGCCTGTAGTAAAGCACACATGAAAGGTACTTATCAATCTGAACAAACATTTGGGACAAAGCATTGACTTTCTTCAGCAGAAGTCCAAATACAGATTGGGACCATGGATTTCATCTGAAGAAGGTCGAAAATATTTCGTTCGAAACACATGTCCAGATTAATAAGTACCTTTTCGATGCGTGTTATTTTACAAATTTCTAATTATTTCATCTTCTAAGAATCAGTTTCTTTGAGTGATAATGTAGCCTTTAGTTAATTTCATGCAATTTACTTTCGGAGCTGATTATTAGGAAAATTTTCTTTTAAATATATAATTGCACTCATAAAAAAATAACTTGCTTAATAGATTTTGATATAGCTTTATGCATAGCAAAATTAGATATCCCGGTCTGCTACCCAGCACAGAAATATACTTTTCTTAAGGTGACTACAAGTTAAGCAGATAAAGTCCCATCGTAGTGAAAACGAAATTACTGTCTTGTAACCCCTTAAGAGGCCTCTTTAGTCGGCTTGCGGAGATTCAAGTCCCAATGCTTTGCTATGGAGAAAAGTGCCTTTAACGCCTAATCATTTTTCTCAGAAAGTATTGGGTATTTTTAAATGAAATTTTCCTGTGTGAATATTGAGTAACTATTCACAAGGATTGCGTGAATCAGATTTGAGTGAATTTAGCCGAAAGATATTTTATTGCAGTCTACAATTTATGTTACTTTTCAGATTGCAATAAAATCTCTTTCGGCTAAATTAACTCATCTGATTCGCGCAATCCTTGCGAATAGTTCTCAAGATTCACACAGGAAAGTTTCATTTCATTTATACCTAATACTTTCTGAGAAAAGCGATTAGGCGTTAAGGCACTTTTCTCCATAGCAAAGCATTGAGACTTGAATCTCCGCAAGACGACTACAGAGGACTCTTAAGTATAGCTCCTGTTAAAATCTCGGGCTAAGATTTGCCCCCCTGTTTCTCGTGCATGTGATATTTCCAGGCAATAGTGTTCAAATGTTATGTGAAATAAAAAGATAAGAACATTTCGATTCTTATGCTCGCATTTGTTATGTCTCGTTTCACACATCAGATGACATATTACACTATTTTTTACTTAATTCGGGGATAGTTTATTTTTAAATAAATAATAGCAGTACTCAAAAACGTATATTAGTGGTATGCATTGTGCAATCTTGGCTCGCTTTTTTTATTTATGCTCAAAGAAAAACTTTACAAATATTTATTTAAGAATTTTAAGAAATAAGTTTAATAAAATTCTTTTTTAGCGTTTAAAACACATAATTTTAATGATTCCCTTCTTACTAAAAAACACACATTCAGTCACCATAACCCTGAATGTTGGCTTTTCCTAGAAACTTAATTTTTTTTCCCTCTAGCGTTAAAAAAATGTCCAAAACCTTAAAATGAATGCATGCACTTTTTTTTATACAATTTTCTGGAATAAAAATTAATTACTTTTACGACGGTTTTCTTGCAAATAATACGACCGTTAATGGGTTAATGTTTAACCCTTTAAAGCGCAGTGTTCTCGCTCTGGGAACACCAAACTCTGACGTTTTGACTGTTGCCTGTCACGAAGAATATATTTAATTTCTATAAAAATACTTGCGGGTGACATTGCTCCACGAGAATGCTTTACTTTTTAGCACGTCATTTCGCGTAAAAAAATGTCACGATTATTTTTAACAGCACTGACATCTGCTGAAAAATGGAAGAATGCGAGAGCAGCTGGATAGATTGCCCAATGCTGAAAAAGGGGCAGCCGTTGCCACCACTCGACTTAACTACCAGCAAGATGGCGGACGATCGAAACGTTCATCGCGGGCCAAAGATCTAGAGACCTTTTTTTTGACGACAGCTGGCTGTGCCGCACAGCCACGTCGTTTCGATCGTCCGCCATCTTGCTGGTAGTTAAGTCGAACGATGGCAACGGCTGCCCTTTTTTCAGCATTGGGAAAGGTTTGCGCTTCAAAGGGTTAAACAAATATGCTACTCTCTTACTTTATACTACTCTATTTTTTACTCAGTATCTTTTGACCATTCCTTTATCAAGTTTGTCGCAAAAAAACAGTCGTTAACCCTTTGAGGCGCAACCCTTTTCCAGTGCTGAAAAAAGGGCAGCCGTTGCCATCGCTCGTCTTAACTACCATCAAGATGGCTGACGATCGATACGACGTGGCTGTTCCACACAGCCAGCTGTCGTCAAAAAAGGGTTGCTAGATCTGTGGCACGCGATGAACGTTTCGATCGTCCGTCATCTTGCTGGTAGTTAAGTCGAGCGGTGGCAACGGCAGCCCTTTTTTCAGCATTGGGAAAGGTTTGCGCTTCAAAGGGTTAAGCAAATATGCTACTCTCTTATCATTCAGGCAACCAAAGTATTTATTCTACTACTGAAAACACAGAAATAGTAGATATGGATACGCAGAGAGCGGTAAGACTAAACCATAGGTTCCCAACCTTTTTTGAACTGGTGCCCCTTTTTCTAGAAAATATTTTAATACCGCCCCCCTCCCACTCCAGAGAAACAAGAGTGTACAAAATGCATTGTGAAAACAAGAATTAAATTTAAAAAAAATTTACTAATAACTACTATTTAATAAAATTTACTTGTTGGAATTGAAACGCTACTAATTTTCTTCATTTAAAAAAGAGGAATAAAAGTTTTAGCTTATCTGTTATACGGACAGGCAGGGGTTTTGATGATACGAAGTTATAGATAATAAACTATTGCTTTCTAAATAAATAAATTGGCAGTTTCAGAGAACAATCAAAACGCATATTTTAATTATATTAAAAAGAATTTTATTAAAATCTATTTTTATTAAAATATTATCAGCGTAATTTTTAAGTCTTTTTTAGATTATATTTGGTTAATCTTCCCACGCCCCTCCGTGCCATATCAACGCCTCCTAATTTTCTCTGGGTCTTTTACCGCGCTCTGAAAGCCTCAAACGCCCACAAGGGGACGTTATCGCCCACGTTGGGAACCTATGGACTAAACTATTCTCAGTAAATTAAAAGCACCTAACACCTTTCTAAACTCCCTCCTCTAATGCTAAAGTCTTTAATTTCGAAGGTGGAAAAAAAGAATGCAGCAAGTCTCACTAACTCTTACAAAGTTCCTAAACAAAAGAAAATGGTTCCTTCCTTGATGTGTCCCCATTACTTCCAATAAATCCGAATCCGGTATCTTTAAAGCTCAGTTACTCCGTAATGACGCGCGTGAGACCCACTAATGTGACACTTCTCTTAAATCTGATGGAGATAAATTGAAAGATTTCTAACCTTTTAAGCGCGAGCTCATTGTGATTTTTGTCAATAAAACCTCTGCTGTATGACTTGGGTGTAGGCGATAATAAAGATTTTGGTAAGCCTTAACTTCAATTGTTTCGTTAAAAATTTATACTTCTGAGATTGTAATGTTTTTTATTAAATATTTGGTTTCTTCATTTATTGTATGCAATATAAATTGTTTTCCAAACTTGGAATTTTCTCTTGCAGTTTTGTTACTATTTTTTTCCATTTATTTAATAAATTTTTTGTTTTAATTAACGTTCTTCATACCTTTTCATTCAATTTAATTCTTATTCCCACTTCCTTCTCCTGCCACACTTATATTTTATTTATTTATATTTTATATATTAATTTTTATTTATTGCTTTTGTTTGAAAAATTGGTGGATTCGACAAATTGAAACTGATTAGTTTTGTAACAATGGTTTATCTATACTTAAATTTTTATTGCACTTTTAATATCCCCTTCTAACTGAAATTGTTGTTAAATTTGTCCTGGAATATCATTTTTTGTTTGTGAGGATTCCGAAATTTTAATTTACTTGTTATAAGTATTACAAACGAATTAACGAACCGGATAAACAAAATTTATTTACACTCAAATATTTGGTTTTCTCTTTAGTTTAATTAGTTTTACATTTCACTTTTATTTTATATCGTGCCTTGCTTTACCGACTACAATATAGTTAATAAACTTTATTAAATTATACAACTTTCTTAAATTATTAAATGTGAAATTTAGAAGAAAATAACTTACATCATTTAAGCAGTATTAACTTTAAACTACTTTTTGAGCTCATGTCATTGGCAGTTCACTGTATATAATTTAGATTCGTTTTTCAATAATTTCTGAATAGTTCAGTTTCTTTTTAACAAATATGTCGTTATTACTACAGCTTCATGTGCGTGCATTATGTGTGATATATATGCTCTTTATATATATATTGCATATATATCAATGTGTGCGTGTGAGTGATGTGTGATTGTTTGTCTATTTTTTTCTTATGCTTCTTACATGTATTGCACATCTGGAGACAAATCATTTACAGATGTCGGTGTTCTGAAAACGACACTAGTTTTCAACACTAGTTAGTTATTTGTGCTTTAAATGTTTTAATTTTTGCTTCGTTTTTTATTCTCTGCTAATTTTGACAGATTAATGTCTGTTGACGTAACATTGTTTTGAGCTTAAATTATTTTAAACAGTATACTAGTATTAATTAAAGTTTTCAATTTTATTCATAGACTTTACCTTTTTCATATCATTGTATTTTCTTTTCATGATTTCATTAAATCGGAGGACAAAAATTGTTCTTACTGTATAACAGTTCTGCGAGCGATATTATGTCAACTAAATTTACTGCTTGCAAAAAAAGTTAGTTCATTAAAAAAATAGTAAAATAAAATACTTATATCTTTAGTATGCCAAAATCATTCAAGAATTTAATAAGAAGCGATGCATTCTTAAAAAAAAATACATAAAAAAAGGCATACTAACAGACAAAATAATAATATTTACGAACTTATTGAGGAACACAGCGGTTTTTTTTCCCGTTTACAAGTTTATCTTATTCAGGAGTCGTATTTGACTTTGCTATTATCAAAGTGTTTTTCAAATGAGCGTTAGTCAAACATGCGAGTTGCTTGTTTCTGGTGATGTTCATAATAAAGCTTGCAGAGCAACTTCATTAAGGTTTGTACATTTTTGACGATCAAGATTCTTATAAAACTCTTGTAAACTGCATTTTCTGTGATTGTTTTCGTGAACACTTGAACATTGTAGTCCAAAAATTTCCATTCGCAAATAAATTTTTCGATATTATGAAGACTTTGCTGGCCAGAAACTGAGAACTGACTGGTTGAATCCGGCCCGCGGACCGTATGTTATGCAGCCGTCGTCAATACTGCATATTTCATCGTTTTTTTTTTCCTCGTAGAATATTTCAAAAGTCAGTTCATGCTAACACTGAAATACTATATTTTAAACTACATTCAAAGAAATTCGCTGTTTTTTTAGCTTTTTAAATTACAAGAAAGTAGTTTAAGTATCTACCAGCCTAAATGAGTCTATTGTTATTCATCCAGTATCATTCTTTATTTTTATTCAATACTTTGTTTAAGAATCTTGCTCAGACTAATGATAAAATTGCATGACAAATAGAATGCATAGAAAAGTAAAATATTTTGCTTTAAGTAATGCGACAGAACACTATATTTCTATGCATTTTTGTTAATTGGAGAACACTAGGAATAAATTTCGCTTCAAATCTACCATAGTAAAAACTGAACAAAAATTTAAACTTTTGAAAATGCCATAAAAATATTAAATATTAGTTTGTTAATTGGCGAGAGATCCGTGTATTTTAAATGCACAGAAAGATGTACAATAAATTTCAACATGTTCATTCTTTGCTTTTCTACCAAATTGAGTTATTGCATAAACATTCTGGTACTTTACAAAGATGTTTGTTATATCCAAGTTCAAGTATATAATTTAGCTGGCCTTTGCACATTCTCTCCTCCCCCCTTTGCAGTGTTATAAAATATATGCAGTGTTGAATTAAACTGTACTGCGTATTGCATTTTTTCCTCGGAGGAGCGTAAAATTGCTAGCTTTTCCTAGTACAGTCGAACTCGTTTATAACGAGCTCTGATTTAACGAGTACCCGGACTTAAAGAAGAGCATGAAACTACATGGTTGGTATAATGTTAACTCCATGGTAGCATAACTCGCTTTTAACGAGTAACCCCGGTTTAGCGACAATATTTGTTGTGATTCATAATATTTCCAATGACCTCTAATTCAGGTAATCCTTTCACGAAAAGTTCCTTTAACATTCCGAAGTCAATGAAAGCCTCGAATATGAAGAATTTCAACCTACATCGCCTCTAAAATATTCAACTGTTTTGAGTGCACATAAAAACTTCAAACTTCTATAGAGACCAGTGGTACAAATAACGATGTTTTTGAACCATGGATCTTCTCAATTGCAATAACATAAGACAATACGAAGGTTAAAAGCAAATTAACCGACCTCTTTTGTACTGTGCAGGAAAAAGAAAACTAAACTTAAGTAACATAGTATTTATGAATTTTTCATTTTTCATTGTTCCCGTTTATTACGAACACTCCGTTATAACGAGAAAATATCGAGGTCGCTTCGCGCTCGCTATAAACAAGTGCGACTGTATAATATTTTAAAATAAAATTTCTCTCATGGATTTATTTATAAAAACATGCTACTTTCAGCAACCCGATGCAAATTCTGAGCTTTCGAAAATGCAAACAATTTATTTGCTGGAAATATCAGTAATTTAGCTAATCTCTTTCAAACTAAACTACTGTTAACCGTTCATCCATCAACTAGAAACCTTATCTCTTCGTTTAGCTACCAAAATTAATTCCTTTCGGCATAATCCTACGGAGTTAATTGTCATCCATCTCAATCTATCATTTTATTAACCAGCATACGTAACTGTGGAAAAGGCAATTTATCTTTTTGGAACTTCTAAACGGATAGCGATGCTGCTTGGATAACAAATTCCTTTTGCTTATGCACTAATGCCTCTGGTCAGCGCCGCCAGTGTTTTAAACTACTTACGATGTAGTTCTACACAAGTTTTCGATTTAAGCTATTTATACGACATGATTAAGACTCGGGGCGATTCTTCCGTCTTTGCATCGAAGTGGATTTATGAATGCATGTAATATTTAAGAGCTATTTCCAAATGAAAGTGAGTTTGCATTAATTGGATAAGATTTTAAAGGGTTTATTTTTAATTCTTTCTATTTGCTGAAGATTCTTTTCTTAATGATATGGTTCATTACCCAACAATTTATAACTTTTGGAGAATTTTTTTACAAAATTGGGTTTAATCTTATGAATAATCGGTAGATCATCTGTTTCGAATATAATTTTGTGGGGGAAAATTAGCCGTAAGAAAGCTTGTGAGGATTATGTTTTATTCACAGTAACTCTAAAAGTTTGTTGTAATCATAATGAATAAGACATTTCTCCATACCTACCTTATATATTACTATAATTACTTTTTTTCTTTCAATATCTATCCGTTTTTTGACATAAATTATGAAACTTTTGCCGATAGTATTTGTTTTGTACGCTTGTAATGATGTTTAGTTCCTGCTTCACGTGAAAATAGACAATGCCAATGAGAGAAATAAATTTTATTGATTGATAGGGGGTTACACGCTACTTATAGTGTTGAATTTGCTTTAAAATTTTTGAATAGTTTGTCGGTGTTGTGATTTAAAATGCTGTTAATTTTTTTGAGCATCATATAAAAACGGCTGAATACGAGAGAAATAAAAATGTTGCAGAATAAAATATTTGAATTCATTTAAATAGTGAAGAGCATTTCCGTAGTAAATCATTTTTTTTACCTAAAAAGAATAATAAATATCATTACTTAAGTAGTATGTCTATGTAGTGTAAATTTAATGATCCTTTTACCTGGACGCTCAGATAAAATCAGAATTCCATGAGTATGATTGTGAATACTTGTAATTTTATCTTTCTTGGCGCAAAATGATTCCATATTGAATTGAAGATTTTATTTTGAAGATAACAATTTCTTCAAAATGTTTCACGAATTGAAAAATTTGAAGAATATCATTCTGAAGTACATATATTTGATCTAAATCGTGTAATAATGCACAAAAGTAACCTTTAAATTCTGGTATAAGCATTTATATATACCTCGAAAACTTATTTCAATCAGCAGATTAACTTACATATCAATTGAAATAGACTCTTAACTGCGATTGCCAAAACGTGAATGTAATTCATGAAAATAAAACCCGCATTATCACTGAAACATCAAAGAACGCCGTCGTAAATCCCGTAACCTATATAAGAAAAGTATTTGCTTAGCAGGAAAGATATAATATCCGAGGAAATGAATAAAGTCGCCCTCTAATCCTCGGCAAACTATCTCTCCAGCTGTCTTTAAGATCTGCTAGGTCACGTTTCGCTTGTTCTATTATTGGCGCTGAGCAAACAGAAGTTCTGCGGCTGGTGAGAGGTTTATGTGGGAACGTGTGAATTGTTACCTTGGGAGGCGTGTGGTTTTGAAGAAAGAAATGATGCCAGTCACTGTGGAATAGTTAAAAAAAAGAAAGTAAAAGCTGTATATGGACAGTTGAGGATTAATAATGAGATCCCATGCGTGCATTCCATAAGTAAAGAATTTTGTCGGTTTGTACATTTTATTATATCCAGCCAATATTAAAGATGGTTGTCACTATTATTTTGTATAGGTATGTGAGCACGTCAGCTGAACCATTGGGAGATTGATGAAGCTTGCAGGCCCAAGAGCTGTATTCTCCCCCGGTTGTTCAAAACCGTCGTCGTTAATGCCGTGCCTTGAGGTTACTTGAGTTGAATCTTAAGGAGGAGCATCAAGGGGATCTTGTGATTGGCTAAACGACCTCCCGATGACCTCCGAAGGTCCGAAGCAGCCGATAACCAAGCAAGCGTTTCTGCCCAGTCGACAGCTAACCATCGATTTTTCAGGACCAATCGGGACAGAATAGATCTCCAGGGCTGTGGCTACTCGCCCGCCTTGCTCTCATGTCCCACAAAGTCCGATTGAATTAGACACTGAACATGGTAGACGGCTTAAGTGTGAAAGTCCCATTTTCAGGCCTACCGCGCGGCTGTCGATCTAAAAGTCTGGAGTTTGGGGCGGTTTTCAACAGATGTATCGTGAATACACGTTGAAAAATTCCTTCGCCCAAGGTATCGACCATTAGGCTTATAGTCCTATTGTACCACTGCCTTAACCAATAATGAACCATGAACGCGCTACCTCATCTTACCTATGTTTGTGTGCTAACAATAAAATAAATCGCCTGTATTCTGAATCTTATGGCTTAATTTAGGCGACTTTCATAACACTAATATCTTAACACTAAATGTATCTTAACACTAATACAAAGTTCTAAGCGCTATCTATCTATCTATCTATCTATCTATCTATATATATCGTCATAGTGATAGAAATACAGTTTTGACCTTCAAAATTAAACAGGAATAATTAATTTCTCTTATAAAACTTAAAATATCATGGTTTTGCCAAAAATTCAAATTCAGCAACTATTTGAGAGTAGAAAAAGCAAAATTTAGTTTTTTCCTGTGCGAAAAATTCTTTTGAAACACTAGACTCTGCTTAGTTGTTTAATTATGATTATAAAACGAATTTCTGCGATGTAAAATACTTTTTAATGCAATATTCTTTTGTATACATTAATTCAGAGTACATTCAGAATTGATCAAATGGTATAAAAGAATTTTTAAGATATGTCTTGTGTACTTTGAGAAGATGTTGAAGTAATTTTGAAAATTTAACTTAATACGCTAATATTAACAAGTATGTTTAAATACAACTTTTGATGCGCCGCTACATTCATCATATTTTTTTTCCGCAGGTCAGTAGAAATTAATACATTTTCGACATTAATAAAATATTAAGAACTTTCATTCATCATAAGTAGATACCTTTGGGAAAAGATTCGAGTTCACGGTGAAATCCTTTAGCATTTTGTAGAAATCAAGCTTGTTATTTGTTAAGCAATGCTAGGAAAAACTGACTACTGCTCGCCTAAAGATGAAAGGTCGGCTTTGGCGCGCTGCCAAAAAAAAAAAAAAAAAAAAAAAAATCTGTGGTATGTTTCACTGGGAAGATGGTTTCAAATGTGCAAGGGCTCTTAAAATTCTATACGGTAGTAGGGTTTTATGAGTCATTTGGACTTTCATTTCGGATTTACAAAATACTTCCGTACTGCCAGTTGGCCAAAATCTAGCCAAAAAATAGCTAAATTGGCAACCCTGTCGGCACGTGCTAGAGAGAGAATTTCTTGCACATCTGAACCCATCTTATTGAAATAAATCGCAGCATCCATTTTTTTGGCAGCGCGCCAAAGCCGACCTTTTATTTTTTGCCGAGCTGTATGTTTGTCTTTCTTTTGATCGACAGTGAAAATGTTTAAGTCAGGTTAAAAACCAATTTATCAGAAATGGTTCAAAAATCCTTTGTAAAATACACACATTTTTAGGCTCTTGTGGCTAACGGCTGCCACTGAGCTGGCATAGTAAAATTAAGATTCAACCAATATCGCACGTGCGTTTTAGGACTGCAAATATGTAAGATATAAACGTTTTTGCGAGATTTTACCACCATCAGATTAGCCATATATCTCGGTTGCTTGACAACAGAACTTTGGTGGCCGCCATGAATCACAAGTACCCATTTTTATATTATGCAATATCTAGATATTTCATATTAAAATAATTTGGAATTGTTGGATTTAATTTACTTGGAAGTCAACCATAAAATAATTCTCAGTAATAACCAAACTGTTTGTGATCTGTCTAAAAATAGTGTTTTCTTCTCAAAAGCAAGAATTAATCTCCATTAAATTATCTGGTAAATGTAGACTCGATTTTCTTCAATATTTTATTTAGTTATACTAAACTTTCATTTCATAAATGCTCATAATATTGTCAAATTACTATAAGCAATTGAAAAATATTAAAGATCTGATTTGAAACACGCTGGACAATTTCTTTAAAAGTTTAACTTCCTTTATCGTATTTTTTAACAACTGTAACTGTGACAAAACAAAGCACTATTACATAATGCAGTTTAAAAAAAACTCATTTTTGCACCTTTTTAATGATTAATAGGAGCTTAAATTGTTGGGAAATAATACCTTAAGTTTCATGTATCTTCCCTATTTTTTAAATCTGGTTTTTAAAAAATGAATGCCTGAGATTAAATGCTATTTGTAAAGAGGAAAAAAACATGGAACAAAAATCTTCAACTGCTGATTAAAGTTCATCATTTTATTATTAACGTAGCTCGTAATTTGGAATATGCATATTTCTATTCTCTCTGATAATTACTCGTATGTTCAATCAATCTTAAAGGAAAAAGAAAAAAAAAATGTTATGAAATCGGATTAAGAAAAAATATGAGAATCTGAAAGACGAGCTGAGATATTTTTTTTTTTTTCTATTTTGCAAGTTGCTACTTATAATGGCAAAGCAGATACTGTAATAAGGAAAAGAGAAGAATAAATGATATGTGAAGTTGTATACTGGGGGCAAAAAGTAAATTCAGTTACTCGCTTGTATATTTTGTTTTCGATATTCATTTTTTTTCTGCTGATGCAGAAAAATAAATAAGAAAATAAACAAGTATTTAAAATGATATTCATTAAATAAATTTGTAGTAATAGAAATTAATTAAAAAATTAATTAAGAACTTTTCTGCCTTGCATTCCATTAAATATCTCATTACATCTTTTTTCCTGTCTGTAAATACAACGTGCAAAGTTATACCAAAATTATGTCTTTGAAGAAGAGGAGGTGTTCTTTAAATATTCATCCTATTGCGATGGAAGAGGTAATAATTGTTGCTGGTTGTCGTAAATAGCAAGTTGGCAGTATTTATTCTAAATAAATACGCAACATTTATGTAATTTTAATGATTTAATGCGCATGGTAAGATTTTTGTTTGACTTCTTTAAATGGCGATATAAAACTCTTTAAAGCAATACCTGAACATTTCACCCAACTTTTAAAAATGCATTAATCAAAGAAACTAGAAGCGCAAAAATTAACCGATGTTTTGATGAATATAAAAAAAATGAAAAGGAAGTCTTCAACTGATTAAACCGCCCTTCAGTTCACACACCCCCCCCTCAAAAAAAGACTGCTCCTAATTTTCAGATATGCATATTTTCATTCTTTTTGTAATTAACGTTATGTTGAATCAATCTGTAAAACAGAAAAAAAAACAATGGTACAGAACGTAAAAATTTTTTAGAAGTTGAGCTGATTTCTTTTCTTTTCCTTTTTTCATCTTGTCTTTCTTTTTTTTTTCATGGGTTACCCATTATGAGAGCAAAGAAAGTACACTATAATAAGGAAGAGAGTCAAATAAATGATCTGGAGTTGTGTAATGCTTGCTGGAAAAAAAAAAAAAAAAAAAAAAAAAGGTTTCTCATTTGGATATCCCTCTTTTTCGTCATTTTTTTCTGCTTACACAGAAGTAAATTGTGAAAAAATATCTTGAAATTTTACGCTGAAAATGACCTGTCATTAAATACTTTTTATTTAAAGAAAAGTAAAGAGAATGAATTACTTTAATAATTTTTCGCTTTAAGTTTAATTAAAAGTAAATGTCTGGTATTACTCTTTTTTGTATTTGTAAATGTAATACATAAGAATTTTATTTGTCAAATACATTTTAGTCTGTTTTGTTTAAGCATTTTAGGTACTTTTATGGATTTATAAGTATAATAAATGTTGATGTATCCTTCAAACGTAAAGAACTGTGAAAGAAAAAAAAGATTTTTGAAGTGTAACTATTTAATTATTAGAATTATTCTAATAATTAGAAGATAAAATATCTTAAAATGATACATTTATCTTAAAATAAGGGTGAAATGTAATCTGTGTTGTAACTAAGTAGGGAAGAGAAGTAAAAACTGTTGTCATTTCCTTCACATGACTGCGAAATCTTAACATCCCCAATTTTGGGTTCGATTTTTAGCATAGAATTGAACTTTTATGCATAAAATTTTCATTTGTAAGTATATTTTAGATTGGTTAAACATTTAATTTACACAATTTGAGATAAGAAATGCAATTGTCTTTGTATTAAAGAAGTTGAGTTGGCGTTTAGAACAAATCACTTTTAAAGCCTACGAACAAAAGACATGAATGCAGATTATCAACAGGAAAAACATTCAAAAATTATCTTTTTTGAAAGATAACTTGTCGGTTATTAACAATAGGATAAACAAGATATAAAATTAAATTTAATGAAATGAAAGAGTTTCAAATCGCTTAGTTATCTATTTTGCGGGGAGCTGGTGTTGTTTTTTAGAAAAATAAAACATAATTATTCACTTTTAATATTACAGTTATTTTCGTCAAAATATATTTTCAAGTTACATTTTGCAGTTAAATAACGTGGGATTATTTGTTTATCCGTCATATTAAAAACCATTTCATTACTGTCATGCTAAATTTACTTATTACCTTTAAAAAATATGAGGCGAGTTTCACATGTTTGGTTAGAAAAAAAAATTTGAATTCGTTACTTAAATAAAAAATATAGAGATCAATAATGGCTTAAATAGTTTGTATACCACTGAGTAATTTTAAGTAATTGAATCTTTTTCGCATCATTTTTATCAATCGCGAATATTTAAAACTAAAATTTTTATTACAATCAATCCATTGAAATTTTAATAATTTTTTTTTAATTTTAATCATAACACTGGAGTTATGTCCTCTTTCAAATCCCAGGGTACGCTCTTTTTATATAAAAAATTTCGTTGAATGTGTTATATTTATTTTTATTCTTTCTTTGTTAAAAATGATTTGTTTCCAAAATAACTGAGCTACGCTGAATAGCCGCATCTGCTTTAGAATTATCTGTTAAAGTATAATGGTGGTACTATTGCGGCTCTATTAGTACTGATAATTCAGTAACGCCCTTGATAGGAATGAGAGTTGAACGAGCAAGAGCGATAAGAAAGGTCGACGATAGCCGCATCTTCCTTCCTTTAGTGACCGACGCCCCAGATGCTAGTTTGGATTAAGAGTCCTGTAGTATTTCGCAAGGTTTACTGAACCATTGTAATTTTCGGATGGCTCTATATTTTTGTTTTGATTTATGTTTTCCCCCCCGATATTTTCATGAATGCAATACAGATTCAATGTTTCTATGCACTGTTCAGGATGATCTTGCGAGCGCACTGATAAGAAAGTAAAAATGTCAAATTAACTGATTTTATGCCCATTTCTGTTAGGAATAAAATTTCATTAATTCTTGAGACATGAAATATGTATCACTAATGACCGGGTCAGCGGGCTACTGGAGGCTTGACCGCTACGAGGGCCGCAGATGTTGGTCCTTTCATCAAGGGGACGCCTATTAGGCAGACCAATATCCCCCCCCCCCTATCAGTAAGTAGTCTCCTAATTTTGAACTAGTTCCAGATGAGAGGCCTAGCACCTGAAATCGGCAATCCACCAGAGATATCGTTTGAACGTGGAGGCATTACAGCCACGAACAGATTTTACACGCATCAGCTGAGACATGAAATATAAATCGAGCTAAACTTATATTACACAGCCATGTCCAATTTAAATATGTCCTTTGTACGAACATAGCTGTATAGTAGCAATATTACTTTCATACGATGGTTACTGATTAATCTAACTGGATAGTGGATAGTAAAATCAAATTGGATAAGTGTAACTAATCTTTTTTTTTTTAATAATTGCTCATAGAGCTTAGTCTTTACAAATTCTCATGAGAAAACCCCCACTTCCCCTTGTAAGAAATTTAAACTATACCCACATCAAAATTTGACAGGGAACATATCATACTAAATGTTCTTTCAGTATCTAAATTTCATGTCACTACGCGAATATGGATTTCATTTTCAATCGAGAGTACACGGATAGTAGTTGAAAACATTCATCTGGCTTGTTTCTTCGATAATAGTTTATATCCATTTTCAAAACTTCTGGTGTGCTTTAATATAAAGTGGAATCTTCCAGCGATCTCTTTAAAGAACAATAGAAGTAAGACACGACATCTTAAATAAATAAATAAATGAATGAATGAACCATTGAATCTGAATGAATGAACCATCACTATTAAACTGTATGCATTTTTTATGTAAATTTTACGTTATGTAAACATAACACTCGCCAGTGTGTCTTCCACAATTTCATCTTTAAAATTAAAATAAAGTTCCTTAAACCATGAATTTTAGCCCAATTCTTTCCGCGGAAATTTAAATACTTCTTCACGAACCGTCGCGTCGTCGGAAGATTTAAAATTCTTTCAACACTTTTTCCTAAGTGGTTATTAGCAGGTGCGTGAACACCATGTCTGAGACTCAACATTTCTATGGGATTCTATCACCCTGTACATTATAATTATTATCATTATTATCTTCCATTTTTATAATATCTATCTATATTACAAAATCATTTATGCAAATATATATCTCTAATATGAAAAATATTGCTTGTGAATTATTTAGACTAGAGCACATTTTATGTGAATGTTTAAACAGTGAGAAGTCTTATTAGAAATTGGGATGCAAAGCATGATTCATGACCACTTTTCTCACCGTAATGATCTAAAATGAAGTGACCCCCAACATGGGCGGCGAGAAGATAGTCATTAAACATGGTAGACGGGCTGAAGTTTGAAAGTACCACGTTTGGGCCTACTGTGCAGCTGTCGATCTAACGGTCTGGAGTTTTCCATGCTTTTCTCCAGATGTAACGTGAATAACCTTTCGACTAATTAAGAAAGTCCGCCAACCAAGACACACCTACCCGTAGGCAGACGGCCGTCCAGTAGGTTTGCCATAACACCCAAACAAACAACTAAAACGCTGTGGTTCTGTATCTAGCCCCCTCCCCCCTACTTAAAGAAAATATTAATAAAAATAAAAATAAACTGTTGTGAGCAGTAACTTGTTTTGAAGTGTGTAATCGTCAGAAAAGACGATTATATTTCGAGCGCTTTCGAGTACACTGAAACCTCCCAAATTGGACAGTTGGACATTTTTCTATGGAACGGAACTTGGTCTTAATATCAAAATATACCTCTATAAGTTGGACACCTTTGAAAGCTGGACACTTTTTGAATAAAACGTAAGTGTCCAACATTCTGAGGTTTCGCTGTATTTGAGGAGGCAAATGATTGAAATAAAAATATGGAGAACCCAATTCCAAATGATCTGTTGGAAATTTGTTGCATGGAGAACCAAATTTCAAACAATCTAAGCCTGTTGTGTTGGATTTTACGGGCCTACATTACTAGCGTAAAAACACACGTAAAATAGCGGAAGCGGAAGAATGAGATAATCTTCGAGGTAACTTGAGAGACGCGAAAAAACATTTTTATTTATTTTTTTAACTTTTTTGAGTCTACCACTCCAGACATAAAATAAGAAATGCTAGTATGATGAACGGCTTCGTGACGTCAGTAGCTAAATGCCATGAAAAGTCGTGAATGAACAAAAGCCTCTTTGATAATGGGCTGCTTTTCGTTTTGATGTACAACTTTTTCTTAAAAGAGAAACTTAGTTGTATTTATGTCGTCGGGACTACTATTTATCCAGCGAAAGGGTTGTTACTGGAAACGTAATAGGGTGGAGCAAAGGAAAAAGAATCTCTGAAAGAAATATATTTTGGTGTCAAATCTGTCCACTGAATGGAATGGGATCTCTCTTTCGCTTTCTGTTACTGTATCGTTTATTTCGGAGCGATAAACTTTACATATGTTTAAAAAGAATTTTAAATTTTGTACCATATTAATAATTGACATATTGTATAATTAACTTAAAAAAAGTTTTTAGGTTTCTCTTAAAGAATAATCAAAGGTAAACTAGCTCTTTAGTTTCGAGCAATTCATCATTACTAGGGATAAACGCGAGAAGAAAAATTGGCTGTCTCGTCTCGCAAATTTCTCTCTCGCAGTCCTTCCCTAATTATTACAGTTTTTTGTTCTAAAGTATGCTTTACAGACACTCACTTTTGTGTTAAAATTTCAAATGGGTTGTTCAATCTGCCGTCTTTTTATTTTTCTTAAATTAACTGATGATCACTGTATGTTTTCATATTTTTTCTTTATTTCTACATATTTTTGTCATTTTGCTGTTTCTTTACTTCCTTTTTTTTAAATAACAGAATAATTTTCTTTCCCCCGAAAGAAACCATTTCCTAATTGCTAAGGCATGCTTAGAGTTTTAAACAAATTAGATTACCTGCAACTTCTTCATTTAAAAAAAATAAAATATGCGGATAGCAAACTACGATGCGAAAATTATGTTTAATAATAAATAAAGAATAAATCTTTTTTTATTTAGAATGTTGACAAATTCTTTTATACAATTTTTTGGTGGGTAGGAGGAATGAGGCTCATAATATTCCAGTATAGTTCTTCAGCAATGTGCTATATATACGAAATCCAGCTCTATATTTCCTGCCCTGCCGCGTTTTTGATGAAGATACTGTTAATAGTATCTAGTCATTATTAATTATAAATCCACCAACTGCCACAAAATTATTTTTATATAATTCAGTAAATAAGTGAAATTGTAAGCATTATAAATAATAAATCAGAGTCCCCAAATTACCACAAAACTGTATTTATATAATTCAGTAAATAAGTGGCATGGGAAGAACTATTAATGATAAATCCTCGAATTACCATATTTTTTTATATAATTCATTAAATAAGTGAGATTGAAAGGGGACCATTACATACGGGGGGGGGGGGAATTAAAGTACCATTAATATCGCAAGAATCAAATTTTCGCTTTGTAAAAATTCCTTCAACTGAAAGTTTCTGTTCAACTCAAAGAAACTGCATTTCCTTTACTACGAAGCTGTAAATGAGCAAAGTTTGTGTTGTAGAAAATAAAATTACGAGTAATTTTAGTAATTTAAGAATTAAAATGAAATGAATTTGTAAGAATACGAATTTTAATTATAATGCACATATTTCGTGTTGCGCTTTATATGACGCCGAATAGCTTCGTATTTTTCATTTAACCCTTCGAGGCACAACCCTTTCCCAATGCTGTGCGGCACAGCCAGCTGTCCTCAAGAAAGGGTCTCTAGATCTGTGGCACGCGATGAACGTTTCGATCGTCCGCCATCTTGCTGGTAGTTAAGTCGAGCGATGACAAAGGCTGCCCTTTTTTCAGCATTGGGCAATCTATCCAGCTGTTCTCGCATTCCTCCATTTTTCAGCTGATGTCAGTACTGCTAAAATAATCGTGACAATTTTTTACGGGAAATTACGTGCTAAAAAGTAAAGGATTCTCGTGGAGCTATGTCACCCGCAACTATTTTTATAGAAATCGAATCTATTCTTCGTGACTGGCAACAGTTAAAACGACAGAGTTTGGTATTCCCAGAGCGGGAACACTGCGCTTTAAAGGGTTAACAGGAATAAAAAGATAAGCATGTATTTGCACCAATGGGTGAAGACGTGAATTAAAAAAATAATAAATTCAACTGATTACTCTGCTTGACACTACGTTAAGTACTTTAAAAAAAAGAGTGACGTGAGAGGAAAGGGGTGCTTAAACTTTGTTACCACGGGTCCACAATCCAGCTATACGGACTTTCTGCTAAGCTTTTTACTGTGTATAAAATTTTCAAAAGGTATAAAATGGGGTAAAAGTGTGTAAAAATTGGGTAAAAAGTATAACGTGAAAAGAAGTGGGCAATTAAGATTTGTTACCACATTGCCTATGGTTGCAGACTTCTAAGCTTTAGATTTGGTGTAAAGTTTTCAAAAGGTAAAAAATTGGCTAAAAGTGTGTAAAAATTGGGGGGGGAAAGTGTAACGAAGTGGGGGAAATTAAACTTTGTTACCAGGGGGGCACATTGCCTGTAGTTAGACTTCAGCAAAGCTTTTTATTGGATATAAAAATTTCAAAAGGTATAAAATTGGGTATAAAACTTTCAAAGTCTAGGTATGTGAAAACATAAGTATTTATTTTCCCTACGTGAAGCAATAAGTCACTTTTTATCTCTTTAAATGGTAGGGGGTTAACAGTAAAGATGATGGACACCCTGAAAAAATTATTTCCTTTGATAAAAGGTTAAAAGAAAACATAAAATATGTACATCCTATTTTAATTTATCTTCTACAGGGCTTTTGACATTTTTTATGCTGCTGTATCACATCCTCTAAGGCCATTCTTACCTTACGGTCGAGGACAGTAATGGGGGGGGGGGGATAATGTCTCTTCCTGAAGGGGGTGGACGAAAGCTTCAGGATATTCCGCCCATTAAATATCCATTTTACTCATTAGCGTGAAATTGTTTCCCGTAATTTTTTCATACATCCTTTGGACCCTTTCTCGTTAAACTTGTGTCAGTCGGCTTTGTTCTCTCTTGCACAAAATGCAGTTTCAGTTACGGGGTCAGTTTGGCTCCCTTCCGTGTAAAGAATTAATGCAATTTTATGGATACGGACCCTTAATTGGATTTATTTTTTGTTTCTTTTCTTATTTCGGCGGGGAAAAAAATTATGAGTGTAAAATGATGGAGTGGTGTACTGCTTTTAATGTATATATTAGCTGAGGTAATTGGTTATAAGAGAGCGTTGATATGCTGCGGTTCTTAAAAACTGTCGACAAAGAGAATGTTTCAGGAATGAAACTTAAATACAGTTTGATATCGTAAAGACGGATAGTTAGTAGACAACAATTTTCGTTTGTTTTAAAGAGAGTCCATAATAACAGGAGTTAATATATCTGAAGTTTCATATGGCATTATAAAATATATTTATGTACACAGACAAAGTGATACGAATGAAAGATTGTTCTTCAAGAGACTCTGTTACTTCACTAAAATAAAACCCAGGAAAATATTTATACGAGGACAATTTCAAAATGGAGTAATAATTCTAGTTTTCATTGTATTTCTTACGGAAGAAAGTAAAATTTCAGGCACATACACACAAACAAAAAAAATCTTATTGAGTGACTTAAATAAATAAGACATTGCCATTTTGCATCAAACTTCTACATACCTGAACTAGTGGCTCTGCTTTTGTGTATGTTATGAGTCCATCATAACGACTTCGTTGCATTAGAGGGGGAAGAAATAGCGTTTCCGGTTGAAAAACAGAATTTTAGTACAAGGTGATGGATGAAAAGGTGTGAAGAACCGCCCAAAAATTTTCAGAGTCGGCAATTAGCCGTTCATTGTTCAACATATAATGCACAAACATTTTTGGATGTTGGATAAGAATGTTACAAGAATTATCGATAGACTATCGAGATTGAGACCTCCGCTACGCCGAAAATCGAATGATCTCATAACTTTTTCTTGAGTGTCCCTTGAAAAATATATTTCAGTTTAAAAGGTAAGTGTAAACCGTAAAAGTAAATAAAGTGTGGACCTTAAAAGATCCCCCCATCACGTGGAAAATTTTGCTATTGTGTTTTTCTGATGGTGGAGAGGTGTAAAGCCATAAAAACGGCACGTTTTTTTGCATATGTTTACTGAACTTTTTGTGACCTTTTCCATTATGCTTAAGAAGTACAGCACATTTTAATTTTAATCAATTATTAGTAAAAAGCATTCCATTTTTTATAGTTGCGTAATTAAACACCGGGCGACACCTTATGAATTGGAAAAAGTGTTCCAGTGAATGTATGTATAAATCACCAAATCATTTTATGTTCTGCGTGGATGATTTGCACCAATCATAGTGCCTCTTGAAAGCGGCACTACATACTCTGAAAACTGAGGAATATGAATTATTCTTAGTATTGCACGAAGTACCTCGTCATACTGGTTTAAATATATGCACTATCTGAAGATAAATCTTAGACAAAAATTAAGAGAAGTCGTTTGAAGCAAGATCTGAAGTGTACAACAGATAAAAATACTGACTTACTTGTAAGCTATTAAATATCGAGGAATGAGAAACTTGCGTTTAGAATTCTCTGCGTACTCTTTTATTCATCGTCGAAAGTCTTTAGATGAGAATATGCAATATCTAAACAAAATTAAGTGTTGTGCATTTGTTTCATAACACGTACAGACTATCAAGTCTTACGGTCCAGAGATTTTGAGGAAACATAAATTTTAGTCATTTTAGACTATAATAATCTGACAACTTTTCATTAAAGAACGTTCATAATTGGTACACATTCTAAAACTTCTCTTTACTCCATCTTTTTTTTTTCTTTTTTTTTAAATATACTCTACTTTTTTGCGTTATCCGTTTTCTCTTATGTACATTATTTGTTATTCTGTATAAAAACTAATAAAAGATATTTCATTTTCTACATTTTATTCTTTGTAAATGTATTCATAAAGAAAAGTGAATTGTACCTTTTTTTTTTTTTTTTTACCTGTATGCTCTAAAATCAATTTTGGGAAAACTAAGCCGATTACCGGCAAGTCAAGTAATCTTTTAATTGATTCAAAAGAACTATTTTGGATTATGTACGGAGCTGTAATATCTCTGTTTACGTAAATGAGCTTCATTAATACACAAAAACAGAAAAACTTTTGTTTAGATGTTAGTTAACATTCTTTCACTCCTGGGTTAATCAAGAAAGATTAATCATACCAAACACATCGAATATGCTGTTTTTTTTTAATCTCGGTTTGCTACAGTTTTGAAACATTTTCTTTACCTTTGTTCTGCATCATCCGTTAGAAGAAAACTAGGTAAATCGGTACAAACATATTGAACTATGGCACGAACTATTTCATCCGAATTTCTAAAACGAAAGCCTATCCATTATTGAGTAAAAGAGAATCGTAATTTCAGATCAGTATAACTCGTCCTCAGATTTTTCATCGTCTCAAGAAGAGAAAAAAACGAATTAATAATTAGGAGAAAGATAGGGGAAGTAATTAACCAAAAGTGTCAAATTGAACGTCAGTGTACTGAAAGCTTGATGAATGTTTTTAAGTAATCATGTGCAAGAACTAAAGTGTCTCGCATTTTTTTCGACACTTTTTTATTTTAAACAAGTGTATATATATATATATAAATCTAAATGCAAGAGCAATTTGCTTTAAGCTTTTAACAAGAACTACTTTCTTCTAACTAAATGAATTCGACATTTTTAAAAGAAATTATTTACAAAAAAAGGTGCTAAAAGTAATCTGCATAAACAAGCATCTGGGAACTTGAAAGCTTACTAAATTTTTGTAGAGACGATAATTTTTATTTATTTTTATAATTTATCTGTAAATGTAGGTCAAAAATTATCGTCAACAGTTTTTTTTTCCTATTTCATGTTAATATTACATTTTAAATTTTATTAGGGATTAATTTATGGATCATTTTAAAGATTGTAAAAGTAACTGAACTGTCGCAGAGTTGGGTAAAAGCAAATCATTCAATGTAGGGTTTGATGCAATAAGCAAGCAGCTCCATCCTTGGCGCTTGAAGTTACATGTATTATCTTCTAATAAAAAAAAATAATATTGTACAAAAACGATGTAGCTCCAATCGTTACTTCTTATTATACTCAAGAGATGAAGCTGCTTGTCACGTTAGTTTGTGTTGTATACCCAAATGTTATTTAGTTTTCTGCATGGATATAGGTCGAACATCGACTAGCAGCAGATGGGTGAAATAGCGTCATCCTCTCAGATGAAAATACTGTAACGCATTTTAATGATTACCTACATAAGCACCCTCTAGCGGTGCATAGTGACAAATTATAAAGCAATCTACTATCAATGCACGCATGCATACAACTTAATAATTACGACTTACGGCGCCATCCTACAGGAAAATTTCGTTTAGCTCTCTTAGAATACGTCCCTAGTCCCTGGTATTCCTCAGATGTGAATAGTTGGAACTACCTCCACTTTTCTGCAAAGACTTCAGTTGCGCTTATTATCACATGGAAGAATCCACTTTGAAAATGTTTAATTATCAGTATGTATTTACAAGCAAACTTCAAGGAGTTGAAGCTTAATCCAGAAAAATAGGATACTTAGTGAAACTTGCATAAGAATCAGAAGGATGACATGAAATAAAAATCAGCCTTGAAATTTTTGAATGAGTTATTGGTACAACAGTAAAACTGACAAAAGAAGAAAAAATTCAGTAAAAAAGAGGACATGAAAGTAAATTCTGTAAATTGAAAAATTGCATCATTCTGAAACGAGTCCTATTGTGGATGAAAACAAAATTTCATGAATTGAAGCAAATTACTATATTACTATTTACAAACAACAAAATCCGAAAAACCTATTACTTAACTGTAAACCATGCAGCTGAATGGCGTAATGATTGCAGGATGCGCTGTTGCTTCTGCTATAGATAATTTCGTTTTTGTTAAAAATAGTATGTGGCGTTGTACTGAAATATCCTGAAATGAAAACTTGAAAACATTTCCCCCAAAACGAAAAATTCAAAACGAATTCATGTTAAATTAGGTTAATGATGTCAATCATACCGTCTTAATTGTGCTTGAGGCTGTTGTGCAGCTGCCCTGATGTTAAAGAAACTACCATCTCCTCTACATCTTAACGCAATTGAAAACATTTAAAATGGATAGGGGAAAATGTATATATATATATTTCTTCGGAAGAATAAGTTAAACAAAAATTTGAACAAATTTGAACATCCGTGCACACACAAACAGTTGAATCCATTCTAGAACTCACTAAAAAAAAATGGTTCATTATTTGCACATATTTGTTACACATTGTTGAGTGTCAAAATGGAGATTCATCGTAGTTAACCGCACAGCAGCTGTAAGCAAACATTTTGGACTGCACGTGCGAGATCATTATACTAATACCACTTGATTGCTTTTCGGATTATGATTTTTGAGTGATTTTTTTTTCCCTTCAACGAGATTGATTTAATGCTTTCTTATATATACAGGGTCACAGCGAAATTAAACTTCTGCTGCTCAAAAGCCGTGGAGGCCATTCGATTAGTCCGGAGAGAAAAATATTTGGACAACATATTCTTCGGAGTTGCGAAATTTCCTGGGAAATAAAAAGTTAAAATGTCCTCTACGCCGCATTTTCCATGGGAAAAAAAACACCAAATTTAACTATGGAAATGGTAATTCAAAATGTACAACATGTCTCAACATTTAATTATTAATTTTGGTCGCTTTTGAACAGATTCCACCATTCAAAGAGCCACCTAGTAAACGCTTTTTGAAATAAACTTTTCAAATGTCTACGTTGAGAGCATCCTCTAAAGTGTAATGTAGTCCAAATATTTTCTCTTGGGACTAGTACAACCCAGACAGCACAGCAAACTTGCAGCAAGCTTGATTTATCAAGTCAATAAACTTGAATTAAGCTTGAAAATTTCAAGCGTGTAAGCTTAATGCAAGCTTGAATCAAGTGTTCATGTTTACACTTGCCCAGCTTGCATTAAGCTTGACATAGCAAGCTTAATTTCAAACTTAAAACTTTTTTCTAAAAAAAAATTTCTTAAATACACGGGGCGCCCGTCGGTTAACTCGCCCCACATATTTTATTTTTCCACGCATTTTCTCTCTCTATGCTGAAATTTCAAGTTAATTTAATCTGTTTCCATCAAGCGTCCGCAATAGAACTCGGGACCTAAACTCGGGAGGCCAGTGTCCTGACCGTTCCGCCAATCGGCCTCGCGCTGGCATGACTAAAGTTTGAAGTGACTGTCATGGTTGTCACGCCGTTTTCTGGCGAGATCGATCAGTGCCCGATGCCGATTTCTTTCTTTTATTTTTCCATCGGATGAATCAAAATTTAAATAATGTTATGTGTGATTTATAGACTCTACTAATAGGGAAATAAGCATAATATAAACTTAAAAGCAGCACACGTTTTAAAACTTCCAATATCACGCCACTCATGTTGGGCAATACTGGCCAAAATCGAGAGAAGCTACTGATTTTGAAATCAATTTCGTAGTATAATTGTATTTTATTTTGAAGAATTTCCATATTTGGAAATATAGAATCTTTCTTTTTTTTAATTCTATGGTCAAGTACATTTATGACTGATGATAAATTATGTTATAGGGATGTGGCTTTCCAAATCAAGCAATAATCAAGTTGTATTTAAGCTTGACAGTTCAAATGACTCCTCCAAGCTTGCTGCAAGCTTAAAATGAATTGAACTGTCAAGCTTGTACTACTACGTCAAATTCAAAGGAATGTCAAGCTTGATTTAAGCTTATGTGCTGTCTGGGAACGGCTTCCAGGGCCCTTTGAGTAGAGGAAGTTTATTTTCCCCCTAACTCTGTACATTATTTTTGACTGAATTTTGATTACCTTAAGTAGGTTGTGTTCTTGACAAACAAACAATAAAATTCCACAAATCAACCTTTTTATAATTGTCTTTACAGGTAAGTTTAAAAAAAAAAGGAAGTAACCTTAAAGAAATGTGATCGTAGAATATCGATAGAAAGAACATATAAATATGACTACATAGTCTGTAGAATTGTACGCATCTCTAAAATTGCTTTCAATAATTAGTTTGCCCTTTATCATTAGACATCGCGTTCTTTTAAGTATGTTTAGTGGCTAAAACGATAAGTTGATCATCTCGATTAGCTACGCTATTACGGTATAATCTGATAGAAAAGCATTGTAATTCCTTCCGTATGTAGGGATATACAGTGATTGCCGGCAGGTTGCATTTACTCACAATAATATCATTATAAATTTGCCTGAAACTTTCCTTACAATTACCCGAATGTCGGATATTAAGAATTTTGTTCCCCTAATATGAACAATTTCGCATATCCAAAGTGTAATGAATCCGTTAATGATATTAAAAATCAATAGCATTTTTCAAAAACGTTATTTCTTGTATTTTCTTTAGTTTGGAAATCGTTTTCAGTTTCCTAAAATATTTGCAGGAATGAGGAAACAACCATACCAGTGTTTCTAATTATTAAATTCCATTAATGCTTTGTTCTGTAGTGCATATTAGTATAAATTGCTAGCAAAAGAAAAACAGTTTTATGAACAAGCACGCGGGAAAACTCTTGTTTATTTTAGGGTACCTAAATTAGATTTTCCCTGAATATTAATACTATCGTTAAAAGGAGAAAAGTTTACATATTTATGAAAAATAAATTTTTTAATTACTTCGGTTGGCTTGTTATGCAAACTGCATCAGAGTAATTAATAGAATCGCTTAGTAGTTAAATTAAAATTTCGAATAACCTCTCCATTTTCCTAAGTTGTTCTGTACAACTAAAAGAGCATTTCCAAATCGATAAGGTAGGTGTTAAATTAAAGCTCCATACTTAGGCTGTGTCTTGTTTCAAACTTACGTATTTTTATACGGTGTGCATTTCTAATACTTCAGAGTGTAATTAACCCATTAAGCGCCAAAGCTCCCGTTACGGGAACATCTATTTTATATTTTTTTTCTTAAAATATCTTAACGCAATTTACGAAATACACGTTTTATATAAACATTTACACTATATAACACACCCTATAGTGTAAATGTTTATATAAAATGTGTATTTTGTAAATTGCGTTAAAATATTTTAAGAAAAAATATATATAATAGATGTTCCCGTAACGGGAGCTTTGGCGCTTAATGGGTTAACAGAAATTATAGAAGAATAAAGCAGATGAAACTTAAAATAAAACTTAAGATATTTTTTTCCTTATGTTGCAAGTTCAACTTATCACTTGAGGAAATCTTAAATTGCAGTACTAAAAATTTTGCCTATTATGTGACTTGATTCTTAAATTCAAAAACATATGATAATTTATATTTTTGAGACAGTAATTCTATAACCACAATAGTTTCATAATGCGCAGGGAGAAATTAAGTCATTTTGAGAACACGATATAATTTTTTCATGAAACATGTTGTGATCAGAATATATATACATCCGATTTATATATTTATACTATATTTATGCATTAAAAAACCTGTACATTCATTTCTATCAGCAGTTATGTTTTATTTTTAATTTTTTTAATTAATGAGTATATTAGCTACGCACTCAAGAGTGTAAAACAGGGGGTAGTTTTGAATTTCAAACTCTCCACTGCATTCAGTTTAAACTGTCCGTTTCCGCCATTGAATGGGCGCAACGGTGAAGATCCCCTTCTGAGCACAGCATCTTCCTTCTATGTGTCTATAGTGCTTCTCTTGGACTCAGCGGAGCACAAGCTGGGAATCGCAGCTAGACATTTCACAAAATAGAATCTTCACCGTTGACGCTTTATAATGATGGAAGACAGTTAAGCCTGAGTTCAAAAGTAAAAATCTGGAGTGACTCCACTCAACTTTCCGAACACTTACGATTAAGATCATTACCAAGAATTTAAATAAATTTTAATCGATGAATAATTCAAACATATATGCCAAATTGAAGCTCAATCGAATGCACTGTTTAAACGCTAGCGCACTTTCAAGAATGTCTCCCCATAGGCCATAATGTAAAAGAAATCTTTGTCGTAGCCCTGTAGAAAAACTATAAGTTCTATACACACCAAAATCAATACCGGTCTTGCGACGGTAGTTTACAACATATATACCCAATTTGAGCATAATCGAATGCCCCGTTCAGGAGCTATCGTGTTCACACACACACACACACACACACACACACACACACACACACACACACACACACACACACACACACATACATACATACATACATACATACATACATACATCTCGTAAAAATAGCATAAATCAATTCAGAAGACATCAAAACGTCTAAATACACCAAAATCTCGAATTCGAATTTTTTCATGATTACAATACTTTCCTTACATGGTACATGTTCGGAAAGTAAAAATGAATAAATGAATAAAACTGTTGTTCGAAAAGTTCTACACTGGCAACTAAGCTGGGCAATTTTAAAAGTAAAAACCTAGACCAAAAACAATTACATGTATAAGTTGAATCAGTTTTAAATACCACTTAAATTTAAATTAGAAAAATAATTTTATAGGAGCATGTTAGCTACCTTAAGTTCATTAAGAATTGGAGATCAACATAAGGGAATTTTACATATCAGTTGCTCAAAGGGTTAAACGACACATTCTGATAATTCTTTCACTATTTGACTTATAATAAAAAACCATTTCTTTCTACTGTAGAACGCGTTAAATAGAAGAGCCAGTTTGCCACGAAAATTTATTCTACTAAACAGGAATATTACATTAACCGGGATCATATTGACTAATTATTACGGTTTGGTGCATTGAAAATGTATTGCAATAAGCGGGTATTTCTTTATCCTATATTCCATCAAGCGAGATTCGACTGTACTTTCTTCTGAGACTTTCTTGCTCGCATTATGAGAATAATTACCAACTCTTATTTCACTCTTAAATGTCGCTTACTTAAAGCTACACGGCATCGTTAAAACTGATTATTCTTGATCGCATTAATAATTCATAATTCAACTCTTGTGTTCCGTCGGGTAATTTTTGTCGACTAAGTGAAGAAAGAAAAAAAAAATGTACCTTTACCTTCAGTATATGTCAAACCCACTCTTTAGTTCCAAAACCACCCAAATTAGGTTACTACTTCATATTAATTGGATCAGTCTTTGAGGAAGGGTCAACGATGAAAAATCTTTCACAGAGTTACCACATGAGAATTTCGTTAATTAGACGGA
The DNA here is from genome assembly GCA_038373885.1 of Cheiracanthium punctorium. Taxonomy (NCBI): domain Eukaryota; kingdom Metazoa; phylum Arthropoda; class Arachnida; order Araneae; family Cheiracanthiidae; genus Cheiracanthium; species Cheiracanthium punctorium. The sequence goes on from JAWZYV010012280.1 coordinate 51,256, forward strand.
GTCAATTATACGTAGTGGTTAGGCGAGCGTAGACTGGAGAGAGAGTATTAAGGGGGGATAATTAGTTTGCATTTTCGCTTTCTAAATAGAAACTTGCAACTTGATATATTTCCCGATTTTATAACTTTTTTTTCTGAATTTATCATAAGCTGCTTGTTGTAAACCAACAATTTCTTTTTTTTTTTGCTTTATATCCCATTGAACATGCACTGAATTGCCAGTTTCTAGTCTTTTACTCTATCCAAAAATAAATATAATTGGATTTGTCACAGATTTTTTACTTTCTCTTCTTTTTAAAACACCATTTCTAACGTTTGCAAATGGAATGATGCTTTTAAATTTAATAATTACGCTCAATTTGGAGTGTAATCATGAGTTCAAATACTGTTTCATACTTGCTTAGGCTTTTCTAATTCACGTATTTAAATAAATCTGCTTTTTACTCAAAAAAAGAAAAAAAAAACTGTACATATTGCATAAGCATTATAAAAAGTTTAATAAGTCCATGTCTTTATAATCTAACAGGAGAACGTCAATTTAATTATCATCGAAAGGGCAAATTGTACTTAATGTATATTTTAAACTCAGTAAATCTTTAAATTGCATAAAAAGCTGGAATGAAAAAAATTCAACCTGCTGTTAACAAGGCCGTAAACCCAGAGGGAGGGTCAAACCTCGTCCGTCGAAACTGTCAGACACATACTACAATATTTGTAGCAAAAACTACCACCCACTGAAGCATAAAATCTGAGAGCCCCCTCCTTAAAAATTTTCCTGGTTACGGCCCAAGTTGTTATCGTACTAAATACTATGATGGAAAGAAAAACGTTTTCGATTAATATTTTACATTTTCATTACAATGTACAAAGCATTTTCTTCTGCGTATTAGTAATTATTGAAATTTCCCTTTTTTTTCATACTACTTGCATTAAACTAATTGAGATGTTTTTCCACTAAAAAGCTCTCGGTTTGGTACCTTGTCGAACGTGCCACCTAAAACACGTACTATAACAACTAAGTGTATCAGCTTTGTATTTAAAAGCTCTGAATGCTTTTAGTTGCACCATAATTCTCCACGGGAACTTTTACCCGTATTCTAAGATTCATCCTACAAGATGCGTTCGAAAAGTTCTCTAAATGGACAAACGATTGAATAACCACCTTAGTTAGTAAGTTGTGCTGACCCAGGCGCAGTGATAGATAGATAGTAACTAATGCTCCCTAGAGTAGGAAACAAAGTGCTGTCTATTTTAAGGCAGCCCGAATGAGGAAGCGAGCCATGAATCAAAGAATGAACACCAACTTAAGCCTCTCCAAAAACGACACCAAAGACGAGTAAAATGTTCCTGAAAGTCTGAAACTGGAAGCAGAGAGTGTAAAACAGCGTGTTTTCTGAGCGATTTAAATATTTTAGATACAGATAGGAAGATCTAGCGGATGATAATTATTCGGATCGAACGTCAACAAGCACAACTCCAGGAAACATCCAAATAGTGTGATGGATGGATGTGGATGATCAGTGTCTTCTTTTGGGAATGATAACATAACTGTAAATAAACCGACATTATCCAGATCCAATATCATGTGACAACGATGCTTATACCGATTTCAAATGATGAATTTCAGTCAGCTGTACAATCGATATCAAAAAGTGTGTTAAAATAATCATAATTACTTTGAATATCAGTAAGCGCATTTTATTTGCATCTCTTCTTACTTTCCGAATATGTACCATGCAAGGAAAGTACTGTAATCATGAAAAAATTCGCCTTCGAAATTTTGGTGTATTGACACGTTTTGAGGTCTTCTGAATTCATTTATGCTATTTTTACGAGATGCGTGTGTGTATGTTTGTGAGTGAACACGATAGCTTCTAAACGGGGCCTTCGATTGAGCTCAAATAGGGTGTATATGTTATAAATCACCGTCGCAAGACCGGTATTGAATTTGATGTGTACAGGACTTATAGTTTTTCTACAGGGCTACGGCAAAGATTTCTTTTACATTATGGCCTATGGGGGTGGGGGAATTCTTGAAAGTGCGCTAGCGTTTAAACGGTTAGTTCGATTGAGCTTTAATTTGATATATATGTTTAAATAATTCATCGACTAAAATTTATTTAAATGCTTGGTAATGATCTTAAACGTAAATGTTCGGAAAGTCGAATGGAATCGCTCCTGACTTTTTTTTTCCTTACAAGACTGTTAGCTAATTATTTCGAACTCACTTTGCACTAATATCTAAACATACAATTATTGAGGAACACAATAAAATAATACATTCCATTGATAAGTTCTTCGATGCAGCGACAGTTCCGCTGTACCATATCAGTAAACATGTAAATATAGTATTTCTGTTTTCTCCTTGTAGAAACATATTCCTTTCCATTAATAACATATTCATTCTTTTACTTAAGAATACGTCGGCTCAATGCCACATTTAATATGTGGTTTACAATGTGACAAAAGCTGTAAAAAAGTCCATCCATCAAAACGTTATTATCTCCCTGGCCAATTTCCAACTGCCGGCAGTAGTTCCGTCTGGGATTGTTATCGTCAAGTTAGGATTCCAAAAGCTCCGCTGACGGATTTAATATGATTTGCATGAAAAGAATGACGCTGCGTTTTGCTTTAAGTAATATTTCTGAAACGCGTTGTGTGATTTCACCAGTGAAAACTTGTGTCCTTTTCTTGTTTTCTTCCCCCGCAGTTTATGGAAACTAAGTACAAATTAATTACTCAGCTCTCTAATTTTTGCATTTTAATGAAAGTGATTCATCAATGCCCACGTGTTTTCATCGGTGTTCAGAATGGTAGAAATTACGAAAAACGTTTTTAATTCTTTGAAAGCACAGAACATTGTTTTATCCACAACACAAAATCATTTATATTTACAAAGCAAAGAATGCCATTGAAGAAAACATTTATCGATACTGTGGTAAAGTGGGTAGATAGCAATTGGTAGTCAAATTATAATATCTTGTGATGACTTAGAAAAAGCTTGAATGTGTGGTAAGTTTTACATACCACTATATCCTAAAGATTTAAGAAACTTTTTTTTGTGTGTGAGTGTAAAATTAATACATTCAAGTGTCGTGTTAATCAATATGTTAAGCTGGTCTAACAACAAGCAGCCAGACCAACTAAAGAGGCTTTGTCCATAAGAATCTCAAATTTATAAATGTTATTGCCACAAAATGGTTGCGTTTCTTTTTTGACAATTGGTTTTAAAATATTATGTTGATAGAGTAGTAAGTCATTTTTGGCTTTTCTTGAGTATTTTTCGATTTTTAATTGAGTGCTGTAAAAAAATCTTGTAACTATCGTAAATTCCTTTATGAACTTTTTGTAGACTGGCGAAGTCATTTTGAAAGGTCATTTTTATCAGTTGAACAATAGCAAACTGTTCATTATTATGGTCCTTGATTATCACGGTCATTTTTTACTCAATTTAAGTTCATATTTTTAACATTCATTTTCCTAGATTCAATCAGTAGAAGTACAATTGCAGAACCTGCACAGAAAAATGATCAGTCGGTTGTAACACAATTGTTTTAAGTGCAACAATAAGTCGAAATACTGTATTAGCAGTACTGCACTGCGGTTTAGGGAAATTGTCCAGCATCAAAGCCTTGAAGCCAAATTAGTTTTCGAGAAACGGCTAGTCCAACTATTTCAAGTGTACGGATGTGATGAGGTATCAGGCTCGAAGTATTAAAAAGTGATTGGCAGCTTTTAAAAGCAGGAGCTTTCAAAAGCCTATCGATATAATGTCATCTCAACGGAACCTTCAGCATCGCAATATAATATTGCTCCCTAACGAGAATTGTTTGATGAATTTCCAACTCTGTAGCCTCCGCAGTTCAAAGCAGCATAAAAATGTAGAAAGAAATCTTTCGCTTAATGCTCCTCGCGTTCATGTATTTCTCCGATATGCACGAAATTTTCAATGTACGGGAAATAAGGTAACGTATCAACCCAGTACCATGTGCGAATTCGGCTGTCAGTCTCTTCAAACACTTATGAGAGAGGTCGTTACAGTTATTAAACATTGCTGGCAGAAAAATTTAATAAAATATTTATATTTGCATTTTGAATCCTCTATTCTCTTCCTGCATCATTAAGCGAAATGAAGGATGAAGATCAAAAAAGATTTTTCCTTCACATGCTGGATATTCTTTTTTAACCTTTGCATACTCTTTTTGTTTTTAACAACCCCCCCCCCCTTCTTCTCTTCATCAGAAGTGAATGATGGGCTGCAAGTAAGACAGCACTTTGTTATTTCACTACATATTTGATGGATTGTTTTGCATCAGGCCGTATTTGTGTTCCTAAAATATCCCTTCTTTCAAATTTTCTGTTGATCTTCGGAAAAATAAAGGTTTACATTTTATGCTTCAGGAAAAAGTAGTTCACTTTTTTAACATCGAGAATTTGAAAGTTTCAAGCACATTGAGTGATCTCTTTATTAACTGCGCTTTACATACACGTGTATGCATCAGTGGATACATTAATAAAATATGACTACTTAATATGTAATTTTTCAATTAATTCCGAGGACAAATTCACGAAGACTTTCCTCTTTACTTTGCAGTTCATGCGATTTTATTCTGATTATAGTATTGGAAAATTTCAACGCTTACGCGTTTATGCAATTTAACTAGTACTCAAAGAATATGCTATGATGATGAGGATTAAAACTGTTTTCTATTTTGTTTTATTGCAGAATGGCAATAGATGTAAAAAGGGCTAACTAACGGCCTTTTAATTTAATGATCGAGTGATCCCTTATTACAGTAATACATCTCGAGTAAAAACATGACCACATTATTATATTCACTTTATTTAAGCTGGTTTTTAATAATCTGAATCAGGGACTCACAACCTTACCAACTCTGTGCCCTTTCCTCCCCCCTCCTTTGAACACTTTAATGTCATTTTAATATGCACACTGTAAAAGAACTTCAAGAGTTATTTTCATCTTTTAACGAAGGGTAAACTGTTATAAACATTTACATATTTCTTATATAAACGTTTATATTAATTGAGTTTGAAATGGGTGAATGCTCTAAAGTGCCATAGATCGCCATGTATTAAAATTCTTTTGAGTGTTCATGTAGAACCATAAGTACCACAGATGCTAATTTCAACTGAGAGGATTGTTATGTGAACCTTAATAGTCTGTATTAATTTTGGTTTGTTTTAATTTGAGATAATCTCTAAAATACGCATTCAAGAATGATTATTACCTGTAGAAGGTAATGTATTGGAATTATTTTGGATGTACCCGTAAAAGAACTATAAATGCTACATACACTCATAATAATTTCAGTAGGGTAGATAGTTCAGTATATAGAAATAACATAAATTTTGTAGAAATAGATGCATATTTTCGTCAGTTACCCTAGTAGCACTAGTTCAAAATGCGTTTTTTGAACGTTCTGTGAAGGTCGTTTGAACGTTTTTTCAACAAGTTGTGCTACTAGGGGCGCAGACCAAAGGACGACAAACCAATATCATAAGGATCTTTCAGCCTTGTTCGAAGGTGTTAAAAAGCAATATAAACGCTTTATACTCAAGTATGTTTTTTCTGTCGCTGAATGTGAACTGTGTGTGCTTCCATTATATTAAAAAAATATTTCACACAGGACGAATTTGGAAAGGGCTAAGCTCGAACCTAAACTCTTTAAAAAAAAACTTATGGAAATATATATATATATGAAATATTAAAAATATATAAAATTTGAATATATTTAAAAAATATAAAAAATATTACCCCACACTTTAAAATGACAAAATATCCTGTTCCGACAAAAAGAAACCTACCTCGTCCATTAGTTTATTGAATCTAGACATCACTGGCTTTCTCTGCTATACAGACCTCGTAAATACCACTTCTGCGCTAGGAGCATGGATTCAAATCACGTAGGGCAATCTTCTTTTTTTACTCCGGTGCTGTCTGCGATGCCATGCAAATGATCGTCGGACACCTAATTGTAGTAATACATCCCGAGCAGAAACGTGACCATATTCTTTTAATAACTTTAGCCTGTATTTAATTATCTACATGAAGTGCCTTTCTTTCACAGAAATAAATTTTGAGGGAGGAAAAGTCGACGCACGCATGCCACCCCCCATCCTGTGCTGAAAAATCCAATTTTTAGAAAGTAATGTCACAATTACATTATAGACCATGCAAAAAGCATTATTTATTCACCATAAAGTAATTAATTTTATTCAAATAAATGTGTTTGTATTAACTAATGATTAGCATTAACGTTCACGCGCTTCATTAGATATTTGAGAAATGCAGCCACTGGATATGCGTTATGACTAAGTGTTAACCCATTAAAAATCGTATTATTTTCAGGAAAACGGTCACAAAAATGCCTATTTTTAATTAAAGAAAATTGTAGAAAATAAGTGCATGTACATTACATGTATTCATTGTATGTGTTTTGGATATATTTTTGCGCGAAAGAAAGGAATAAGTTAAATTTCTAGGAAAAGCCAACATTCAGGATTATTGTGATGAATGTGTGTTTTCTAGTAAACAGAGAATTATTAAAAATGCATGTTTAACACTAAAGGAGAATTTTTTATACTTACTTCGCAAAATAAATAAATATTTGTAAAATTTTCTTTGAACGTAAGTTAAGAAAAAGTAAGCTAAGATGGCACAATGCCAATCACAAATACACGTATTTGAGAACTGATATTATGTTTAAAAATAGACTATCTCGAAATTAAGTAAAAAAAAAGTGAATTAACTTAGTTTTTTATTTTAAGACGATACGTAATAATACAAATAAAGGAAAAGTTATGTCAACACTGAGAAAGAAAGAGATTGCCGAAAGTTATATTGAACATTTCAGCAAAACACTAAATTTTTAGAGAAGTCCACTTAAAACATAGTCTAAAACATAGAAATCAACTTGAAAATTTGAAATTGTCATTTAATACTCACTAAGCTAAAACCCAAATGAAACATTGCAAAATCTTTATTATTTGTAATATCAATTGTTCAGTTTTGAAGCTCGGTATTCCGCAAAGAAACATTTCACAAATTATAAAAACGGGATAGTCCTCTAAATGACACTTCAAAAGATTGCTGTTGTAAAAATTGAACTAGTCTGTAAAAAGAACAAATGCATTCGTTCACTTTTGTAGTGAAATCTCGGATTTAATAAACGTTTCATATTGCCTAGTAAATTTTTTTATCTAACTGATGTAATATGCATTTTGTATGAAACTTCCAGAACAAGATATTTGGATATTGAGTCAAAGCCAAACTTGACTTGCAATTCAGAGCAATTAGTAACTTTATTACGGAAAGAAGCGCTGAAGGTGAGGTGCGAATTTAAGTATAAAGTATTCTACGTACGTTGTTTATTGACGTCTTACATGAGTTTTAACGCAATCAATTGATTTTAACATCCGTGTTTTGAGTGTATTTTAAAAAAAAAAATATCATATTTTTCATTTTTAAGACCCGTACCTGAATTTTATCTCAAAATACTCAGGAAAAGCAGGTAAATTTTTCTCCAAGAATATTTCCCCCCAAAACAACTAGTAAACTAACGATCTATCAACACAAAGATGCAGGGAGAAAAGGGGAAAAAAAGGGAGTCTTCAGCTAACCTCGTTTGTCAATGTCTATTAAGTGTGAGGGATTAAAAATAATAAATATCAAGCACGTAAGGCTGTCAAGAAAATCTTTTTCTTGGCGATTTTGTTTCCTAGACCTCCCACAGACACACTGTTTCTCCCCCTCGAGGATTTGCGATAACATTTTCTATTCATTGTTTTTTTTTTTCTCTCCCCTTTATTTCAGGGATAATTTCCCTTTTTTTTCATTGTATTTTTCCCTCTCGCGGAGGAGGTTTATTTATAAATTTTCACACTATGGCGTGCCGTGATATGCGCGTGTTGAAGTTTTTTTTTTTTTTTATGTATAAAAGGACCGTGGTTTAGATTACTTAGGGGGTGAGGGTTGGGAAATTACTTTTGCATGCGGAGATTTTTTGAGTGCAAATTGCTTTTTTAAAAGTTTAAAATGACAGAATTTGCTGGCTTTTAGCATTTTGGTGTTTTACATAGCTTCGATTTCTGTTTTTTTTTTAAATCTTTTTAAGGTCTGTTCCACTTGAAAATCATGCAACATTTGAACAAAGAATTCGATTACGCTAGTGACTCCTTAAAATTTTGGGAGTCCCTTAACAAGTCGTACTGTGAATTGTTACAAACAATGAATCTATAGGAATTACGAAACACGCAGGAAAAAATTCCAAATGTGGGGAATTTTGCAATATTTCTCTACCTCTTCGCCCCGTTTTTCAAGGTGATTTTTGTTCATATTGTTAGTTTTTTTCTGAAACTTGCATGCGATATAAAGTTTTACTGCTTGTATTAGTCCATAGTGCATTCGTGTAGAAGAATTATTAATTTTTTCGAGTTTTTAACATCATTGGTTTGTTTTTGGAGCTGTTCAAAAGTCCTGTAACAATGATCGCAAGTGAAACACTCTTTGAATCCTTATTTTGTATTAATTGGTGGAATTCATTGGTGGAATTCTTATTTTTTATTAGTTGGTGGAATTTATTGGTGGAATCCTTATTTTGTATTAATTGGTTTGTTTGGCCATTGAAGGTCGTGGCAATTTTTAAGGAAAACCTTCATAGAAGTCGCTAAAATTTTTTTGCTAAAAATGAATAATTCCTACATTTTCTAAAAATAAATTTGAAGTTTTTTTTATAATATACGGGAAAAAATAACAATATCATAAGCAACTGATAAACAACACAATAGACCTCTTAAAATTGATTATGTATATTAATAATAATATATGCCGTTCCTGGTTAGATCGGGATAGTGATCAGCTACAACATATACGGCGTTAGGAAATAAGTTATATTTGCCCTTTTTTAATAGAAATCCGTAGGCATGTCACCCTTCACCCGCAACGGGACCGGAAATAAAAGCAAAAATGCAGCTGGTATAAAGGCGGACTCTGTTCTTAAGGTGTTAACGTACATTCAACTCACCGTTAAAACAAGACATGTTAACTGCTAAACAAAATAATAGTGTATGTATTTTTCAGTTTTATTACTGAATTTCTTCGTGCCCTAGTTATATTGCCTTGCTAAGTGAATTTGTTAAACAAAAAAAATAAATAAAATAAAATAAAAATGCGCATATATGTATATAAAAAATAAAACTTCTACACGATATTCGTAAAGCTAGTAGGTTTTATTTGCTTTTCGTTTTTATTTTCTTAATTGCTTCGATTTAATCCAATCAAACTGGCTAACAAGGAAACCTCCCTGAAGCTCACTCAAGAAATGTAGCAAATTCTGTCTGAATCTCGGGAAGACAGCTGCAAATTCTCGCACATTAGGTTTCTTTAAGTATGCATTCGTGTCTGATTTAAATTTGTTAGCTTCATTGAGGTTTCCTTTGGAACACAATGTCCAGTAAACTGGGAAAACAACTTATGTTTGAAAAAAGTTTAGTTGCAATAGAGACGAGTTCGGGGTCATTTTTTAAAGACCGAGCGCGAGGATTTTAACGAGAGCCCGCCAAAGCCTGAGCGATATAAGTCGGAACCCGAGCTCTAAATTTCAGCTAATAAGTAATTACTTCATTGACAGAATATCGTAAATTTTGCCGTTTGTTAAGACAAATATAATAGCAAACTCTTAATGTACTTTTTAATTCTTCATATTCAATTTTATCAAATAATAATAATTAGTTTATTTCTCCCATGAATAAGTTTTAAAATCTGTTTAAAAGGAGTATGTTCAATAAAGGAGAAATTTTTCATGAGCCGAGCCCGAACACAATTTTAGAGCTCGCAACGAAAAAAATACACTATTTGCTTTATTTTTTTTTTTGTTCGACAAATCAAAAATTGAGTTTGATTTATCGACTGTTGCAAATTCTTGTAGTTTTTGTAATTTTGTAATTTTTAATTTTTTCAGTGGAAATGAACTTAGTATGTTGATCATGTAAGAAAGGATTACAAGAAATGAAACAAAAAAATTTTTTTTTCAGTACTTATTCTTTAGGAATCTGACTGAAAACAAAACTCGGTTTTTTAAAACATTTTATTTTTAATTTACAAAATTTGCTTCCAGAGCAATGATTGTTATTAAAAACATACCCAATAAGTTTAAAACTATATAATATGTTGATACGCACTCAAATTACCAAATTAAAGGCTTATTGAATAACTTCAATTCACATTCTTCGAAAATACAAACGGCTGTGCTCTGCCATCATCCTAGCTCATGGTCCCCAAAAGGTTGGGCCGGGCACTAAGCACCCAAATCCAGCTCTACGCAGTTCCATTTTTTGATTACTATAACTAATGAAAACTAGAAAAACTATTTTGAATACCCTTTTATCCAGTGAAACTTTAGCAAACTCTACAGATAACAATAGTTATTTCAAAATTTAAAATAACATTTATGATAAACTGTTTATCATAAACGTTTAGTAAAGTTGTCATTACTGGGGCTGTGTGAACTTGCGTATTATCTACATTCTTTCTTCCTGCAAGGCCCAGGCCCATCGAGAGGGAGTGGGGCAATTGCTTCCGGACTCGGGCTTTAGAAGGGCCCGTAATTTGATGAACATTTTATCATGTATAAGGTTTTGCATATGTGTCTTACGGTACATTTTAAGTGTACTAATTCTATCTACATTGTTTTAAAAAATTATGGGAAGAAAAGATTGAAGATTTTTATTTTGAGGAGAGCCCGCCTCAACCTGTGGTGTGGCCCGAAAATCTTGTCGTCGGGCCTGCTTCTTGCCTTAGATTTTTTTTTTTTTTTTTTAGCTCATCCATTGTCTGACTACAGCATTTTCATGCCCAAGGCACCTATCAAATTTTGTCCTGCATTTGAATCGCCCATACTTATACTAGTGTATTTGTCTAAGCTCCATTTTTCGGCCTAAACCTGCATATAGTGCTCATTTTACGGGCCTGAAATGCCAATCCCCTAATAACACAACTAGTTCAGAAGACGTTCACAGAACATTCAGAAACGCTCAAAAAAACGTCTTTCAAACGTTCTTTGAACTCGTTGTAGTACTGGGGTCCATACTAGAGTCCACCTGTCAATTCTGTTACAGTTCAGTTCTATCATTTTTATGTCCTGCTTGTGATGCAGATCATCACATATCTTATTTTAAATATCAATTACTTAATTGTTAATTATTTCTAAATTCAATCTGTGTTCAAAATTTATTCTTTGCACTTTCGATGTGGATTTCTCTTCCCTTCGCCTGTAAAATTTTTTATTTCCTGCACTTGCCGTATTTAAAAGCAATCTTCCGTTTTCATTTATTTTTCCTTTTTATTTCACTTTTGCATTTATAAAGCCTAGCATTTCTATTTCCATGGTTTGTTTATGACCATATATGGTATCAAATCTATATATAACTTTGGCTTTCTTTTGGGTTACAGTTTGGCTGATAGATTTTTTCTTTATCCTATAGCGCGTCTGGGATTCAAAAATAATTATATAGAAATCTACTTAACGCCTACTGGCGTCACGTTCGTTACTTTCGCACTTTCTTTGGCGTGCCTCTTTGGCGTGTTTTGCTTCTGTACTACTCTTTTGGCTTGCGTTTCTCGTCATCATTCACGCCTTAGCAGTTGTCTAGTGAACTTGCGTTTTTAAGGGGTCTGCCCAGCCGCCGTAGGACTTTATAATTTTGATGTTTATGTGTTTATATGTTAAAATAAAAATGTGAAAGTTGCCACTATACATGTTTTGCTCATTTTTCACGGCCTGGTTGTGAACCTGGGGAAAGCTTCTCCATGCTGCTAGTGAAAGGGATAGTATTCATTTGATGAATTTTCACAATATGCTATTTTGTATAAAAGTGATCTCTGCTCTTATGATTTCGTTCATGTGAAAATATTTTTTAAATAAGATAAGTCAAAATTAACCATTACTAGTAATCCTAAAAATTTAGTTCTTTTTAGCATAAATCTGAATACGTTCTCATATGGTATTCAACTCTTGTCAGTTTTAAGTAACATAATTTTATAGTTTGGACTTATAAAATAGATACCACAATTATTCCTTGTATTTTCAGGTTAAATTACATTCTAAAAAGGAGTATGTGTAAGAAATAACAATGCAATTTTAATGTAGCGCACACCTGTAAAAAAAGGGGTTTGGGGAAACCGTCTCTGGGTCCAGGTCCCATAATGGAATATGGGGGCCATCAAATAGCTCAGCCACCAAATAATAGCCAAAGGATTACAACCGGTGCTATTTGAGCTGCTTATTAACATTTAATTTCTCTATAGAGATATTGCTAATTATCACACATTAGGTTTCTTTAAGTATATATATATATATAATTGTGTCTGAATTAAATTCGTTACATTTCGTGAGCGAGCTCCATTGAGGTTTTCTTACGAATACAATCAAAGACGAGTAAACTGGAAAAGCAACTTCCTTGTGGAAAAAGTTTAATTCGCTAACGAAAAAAGTAACTATTTTTTATTATTTTTTATTGGGTTTTTATTTGTCCATTGTTGCGAATTCTTAATTGTAATTCGTAATTTTTTTCAGTGGAAATGAGATTTTTTACATTTGCATGTTAAATCATTTAAAAAAAAGGATTTCCGAGAAAGGAAGAATTATTTTTAGTATTTATTCTTTAGGAATGTAATTGAAAAGAAAAGTCGATTTCTTAGATATATAGGCTAAAATTTACAAAATATTCTTTAAGAGTAGTTATCAGTATTAAAACATACTCAAAATAAGTCTAAAACTACATAATGTGTAGATACACACACAAATTACTTAACTGATAGCTCATTGAATAGTTTCAATTCATATTATCAAAAATTACAAATTACTAAATAAAATCATTGTTTAGATTAATCAAAGTAGGCAGAAGGAGGATTCCCCCCCCCCTAAAACGGAGTTACTCATCTATAAAAATGCAATTGCACATTACGATTTTTTTCGCCCGAACATGTCCTTATACTTTTAGTACTGTTTACGTGTTCAGTCAATTACTCATAAAATGCTACAGTTTCTGTGAATACTTGTAGCCCAGAATTGTTTTTATAAGCATGACTTTTTTGCTATGCTGAAGGGGACAGTGAAGAGCAGCATTGACTTAACCCCTCAGTTATTTTTTTAACACTTCCACTTGAACGCGTAACAATAACAAAGTGATGATAGAACATCTCATGGACATCCTTTTTGTTTCTTTTTTAATCCGTGGTATTAATGAATGGAAAAAATGCAAGCAGATATTACTGCAAAGAAGTGTGAGGCCTTAAAATTAAGTTTTTTTTTTTAAATTCAAGCTTTTGTGCTCTAATACAGACCTTTTTTGTTCTTCCACCCTTTTTATAACGGTTATCTTTTATGAGAAGTGACGCAGTGTTAAGGTCTTTTGTATTCCCGCGTGATTTCTTGAGGAGGGGCAAATTAATTTGACCTTCTGCTTTTGAATGTATTTAATATTTTTAATGAAGCAATTATTTCTAAATAAAAGAAGCTGATAGTAACTTCTCTAATTATTTTTTTCATTTAAGAATTAAAATTGAATGCACATAAGTTAATTTTCTTCAGTCATAAGATATTGTAACATGCCGTTTTAAATACACGAAAAAAATAATTTTTAATTCAACAAAATTTTGTTGGCACTACTTCAACCAAATAATTTTGTTGTTTTTAACAAATTTTTTAAAGTAACAGCACATTTCGTTTATTTAGCAATTTTTTTAATTCAACAGAAATATTTCTTTGAAGTGGCGAACCACGCAAAATTTCAACAAAACCTATTTTTTCACTTTATTTTCTAGTTCCTTTCGTGCGAAAGAAACTATGTTGTAATTTTATTTTTCAATAGTTTATTATACTTTTCAATAGTTTATATTTGTACATTTCATTTGCTTCTATTCACGGGCCAATACAAGAATCTCTATTGTCGTCAAAATGTAATACCGCATTTAATAAAATCGTTAGCCCTCTTACAAATATAACGTTTGTTGAATAAATTAGGCACATAAGCAATCATAACTTAACAAAAATTGCAGCAGAAATAATGCAGAAATGAATTTTAAAAAATCTCCAGTTTAGAAACTTTTGATAGGAGCTTATTAAAACTTTGTTTCGAAAAGTCTGAGAGGCGCATCGCGCAATACTATAGTGTTTTATTTAAAAATAGAGAATGTAATGCAATAACACAGAGCAGCACTGCTGGTATGACTTTCGTGTTTTCTCTACTGCTGCCAGAACTGCAGTCTAATAAGGTATTTGCATTTTTATTGCTGAAAATTTACTTTTGCAACGTTCACGAATGCTTAATAAACTCATTTTAGCCCGGAGGATGGAAATTCAATGATATTGCATTTACGTTTGTCACACGTACAAAGAAAATGCAATCCTGACTTGCGAATTTCCGCAAATCGATATAATATGAAACAGTACAAAACTGAGAAAGGGCTGATACCAATTTAAAGGCGGTGTTTGTCCTGTTTTTGCATTCATATGTTAACTTTCGCGTAACTCGGGTTTGTGTTTCTTGTATTGTGCATTGTGAGTGAATTTAGTTTTATAATCATAAAATGAGTGGAAAATTATACATTGAGAGAGAAAAAAAACTACAATATACATCCAAGTATAGTGTAAAGAATTTATTTCCATTAATAAATTTTGGTGCACATCTTTGTATGTGCTATGGAAGGATACACGTGCAGATTCGGTGTGGGATATATAAGAGAAAGACTGCTCTATAGTTTAAACTTCTTAAAGATCTTTTCTTTTATGTACTGCAACAGTTTTGCTCTTATTTTAATACAACTACACCTTCTGAGAGCTCTGTACAATTTGTCTTTGTACTTCTCAAACTTGAAAACTTCTTATAAAAACTTGAAAACTTCTTGAAAACTCTATTCTGTAGATTAGCAGTTCTTTGAGTTTGCGATTGAATCACACACCTTTGAGGTTCTTATCAGTGGGAGTTTCTGATGAAAGACAGTTCACTTTTTATAGATGCAATCCTGTTGTTATATATCCAACTCTTGAAGGTTCTTTACCTGTTCTCGTGTTCCATTGCCATGTGAACAAAACTGGTACGAAAAAATTAAAATAATTACGATTGTCATAATCAGAGGTGGTAGCTAGAAGACCATGATTTGCTATTAGTTTTCGTTATCTGTGACTGAACAGTGGTTGAAGATTTGTGTGGAATTTTTAAACATGCCGTTGATAGACTTCCGGTGTAATCTGAAGCAATCATGATGGCGTACTCTTTTAATGAAATTTGCTGCTTTGGGAAAGAGCGACTGACGCAGTTATCCAGAAACCACTCCATAAGAACCCCGGGATAAAAGTTCTGGCGTGGAGCGATTGACACTCACCGAACTGCTTTTGTAAGGGCAAGGGCCCAATGATTCAGTTCTGGAAAAGACCTACTCATGTAATTACACAGAAACCGCTCCATAAGATCCTGGGGTTAGGTACTGGCTATGGAGCGATTGACACCCACCGGCACCGAATTAGTTTTGGAGGTGCGGGGCCGGCTGAGCCAGTTCTAGAAAAGAGCAACTCGTGCAGTTATCCAGAAACCGTTGAAAATATGCCCGAGATAAAGTACTGGCTGTGGAGAAATTCGAACCCACAGAGCTGGTTTCTTAAGTTCAGGGGGCCGTTGAACGAGTTCTGGAAAAGAGCAACTCACGCAGTTATCCAGAAACCGATCCGAAAGATTCCCGGAATAAAGTACTGGCTGTGGAGCGATTGACACCCACCGAACTGGTTTTGGAGGTGCTTGGGCCCGTAGAACCAGCTCTAGAAGAGAGCAACTCACACAGCTGTCCAAAAATTGGAAGTCCAGTAGAAACTGTTGTAGATTGAATTTTTGAGTAGATTTAATCTATTCAAAAATGCAATATACTATATTTTCTACTAGACCACAAAAGTAGAAATCTACTCTATTTGGTCATACTGTAACTTACGAGTCCAAAAGTAGTGTCAAATTAATTAGCAGTAAAAGACGGCGAGATCGATTAGTTGGTATTTTAAAATCAACGGTAAAAATGACATTTCAAATTGGGGAGAAGTTTAAAAGAAAGCGTAAAATAGTTTGTGGGTAAGAATACTTTAGAAAATGCAAGAAATAATTGGTAGTTACACATTTTTAATTTTTCTCATTAAAAATCGACAAAATCGCGGTTGTATTGACAAATGATCACCTTTAAAACTGACACTTTAAGAAACTTGTTTAGAAATGATTTTTTTTAATTGTTGCAAATTTTAGGGGTTCACAATAATATAGGACAATCGGGTTTCGAACAATGCATGCACAAGTTCAATCTCCTCAATAATATCAAATTCTAAATTAAAACAATGTGTTAAGTTATTGTTTCAATTCAATTTATTCTTTGTACAAACATATCTTTTTGCACATGCTAATATATAGCAATTAGACTGTGTTTTTAATGCGTGGTATATTATAAGTTCCACATTACTTTTTTATATTGTGCTGTGCGTTCCAGTGGTACAATATTCCTTTCTTCCCAGACAGCACAGCAAATTTTCATCAAACTTGATTTATCAAGTCAATAAACTTGAATTAAGTTTGAAAATTTCAAGCGTGTAAACTTAATGCAAGCTTGAATCAAGTGTTCAAGTTTACACTTGCCCAGCTTGCATTAAGCTTGACATAGCAAGCTTGACATAGCACGCTTAATTTCAAGCTCAAAAAAATTTCCTAAATATACGGGGCGCCCGTCGGTGAACTCGTCCCACGTGTTTTATTTTTTCACGCATTTTCCCCCTCTACGCTGAAATTTCAAGTTATTTTAATCTGTTTCCATCAAGTGTCGGCGGCTAGGATCGATCTCGGGACCTAAGGGTTGGGAAGCCGGAGTGCTAATCATTCAGCCAACCTGACTCGCGCTGGTACGACTAAAGTTTGAAGTGACTGTTAAGGTTGTCACGCCATTTTCTGGCGAGATCGTTCAGTGGCCGTTGCCGATCTGTTTCTTTTATTTTTCCATGGGATGAATCAAAATTAAAATAATGTTATGTGTGATTTATAGACTCTACTAATAGGGAAATAAGCATAATATAAACTTAAAAGCAGCACACGTTTTGAAACTTTCAATATCGCAACACTCATGTTGGGCATCATTGGCCAGAATCGAGACAAACGACGGATTTTGAAATCAATTTTGTACTATTTTTTATTTTTAAGAATTTCAATATTTGGAAATATAGAATTTTTTTTTAATTCTATGGTCAAGTATATTTATGACTGATAATAAATTATTTGTTATGTGGATGTGGCTTTCCAAATCAAGCAGTAATCAAGTTGTATTCAAGCTTGACAGTTCAAATGACTTTCTTAAAATGAATTGAACTGTCAAGCTTGTATTAATACGTCAAATTCAAAGAAATGTCAAACTTGATTTAAGTTATGTGCTGTCTGGGTTATAACATACTAGCTTTCAACCGCAACTTCATCCGCGTTGGCTGTAGAATTAGGTCCAGAGTGAAACGAAGCATGTGTGAATAACAAAAACAGAAATGGTCTGAAAAAATCTTTAGGATCGATTCAGTGGTTTCAGAAATGCCCATAGAGCATAATGCAATTCTTATGACTGTCCTTGTAAAAGAACTATTACGCTATATGTATAAAAGGTAGCCTATAATACTCAGGAATAGTATAGCTTTCTATCGGTGAAAAAAAGTTTTAGAATCTGTTCAGTAATTACTAAGATACCCTTAGAGCGTAATGTATTAGAATATGTTTCTATAAAGAACTATTTATGCTATATGCATGAAAGGTAGCCAGGGGTGTAGCCACGAGGGTGTTAGGGGATTAGAACCCTCCTCCCCAATCCAATGAGGAATCTCCCATAAAAAAAAAATTAATAGCTACGCCACTGAAGGTAGACTGTATGTTAATCCAGGCTGTAAGCTAGCATCATTCAGCCGTTTTTGCGTGATAGAGCAACAAACATTCAAACACACAAATACAAAATCATACAAACTTGTTCATCAACAACATACAATCATTCACATTTATAATATTTGTAGATTTTTGGAGCTACAAATGAAAATTGATCATGCATGATGACCTGAGTTTTGCACTTTAACTTTTCTTTGAAACATAAAATATATTTCAAAGATCTTCTCGTTTTTAAATGACAACACCCAGTTCATATTTACAACATGAAGGTTTGTGTTGTATATGTGGCATCGTCTGTAAAAAGCTTAAGCCTTACACGCACTGAATTCTATGTTTTCAGCCTACCCTCCTTTGATTGGTAAATTTCAAAATGTCCAGTAATTTATTTTCTGGTATTCCTGTGTTGCATCTCACGGCAATTTTTTTTCTTAGACATATAGAGGAATTGTAAAATGTACATTTTGTGTCTCTTGCTCCTATAGGTTAGGATTTAAAAAAAATTCTCTTAAGGAGTATTTACGGTACAAATCATAAACACATGAGAATTTCGTATTATTAGATTCAGTAGCTAGGCGAACCAGCTCGGCAAAATATTGACATGCAAAAAAAACATTCATCGGTCCTCATGAGATTTAGTTCTTTACACATACCAGGATTATTGTCCAGTTGGAAGTTTAGCCCCTGCACTAAAATAATGCATAAATCATTAAATACATTCGTATTGGAACTAAGAGCAACGGATTGAAAAGCCGCTCGTGCGAGATTGTTAAAATTTTTATTGCCTGCTTGGTAGACATGTCGTGCCATAATGTTTGCTTTAACAAAGAATGATAATGCTTTGCCGAAAAAAAAACCTGCTCTGTTGATAGAAATATCCACGTTTTGTCTACCGATGCCAGAATCGCAATCCAATAATGCATTTGCATTTTTATTGCTGCACATTTACTTTTACATCTTTCCAGGAGGCTAATAAACGCATTTTTGCTCCAGGGAGGAAAACTCGATGATAGGGTGTATTATTTTTTCATACGTACAAAAGAAATGCTCTGCGAGCATGCAATTCTCGGGCAATCGATATCAAAAACAAACATTGAAGAAAACAGAAGAGGAACTACCATCGGTTCAAAAAAAGCCTTATTTTTCTATGTGCTACTTTTTATTATATGTTTAAAAGTGTGAGTTCTAACTAAATTTTCTTGAAATATTCTTTTTTTAATTCTTTTGCAGTATACGTTTGTTTTTCAAAAATGAAGTTGTTGCGTATGTATAAACAAAAACATGAATCCTAACTATGGACAAAAAGCTATACAAATCCGTGAGTACAATGCATAACAGTTAGCTGTTGCTTCTGTTCTTTTTCATTAGAAATGCCGATAAAATCGTAACAAGTCACATAAAAAAAAAATGACGACTGGTTTGTTGACATTGTTTTTAGAGATGAAATCTCCTCTGAGAGTGGTCACAATACCAAAGAATTAGATGATAGTGATGTATAAGCCTGATGACTTCTAACTGTCAAATGATGATTCTAGACAGATTGATAACCAGATGAGATACAATTTTTAAAAACAATCAGGCTTACCATATTTTAATAACTTGCGTTATTAACTGCATATCGTAAAATGTAGCTAATAATAGAAGATGATGGTAACCCTAAAAAAATCCTGTTTTTTCGCATTTTTTGCACCCGTTTCAAACCCTAAATTTTGTTTGAAGTTAATGGAATTTAATTCAGAGATAAATAATAGATTAATGAATATTCTGGTTCAATTTCAAACAAATTGAATAATATATAGAACTTTTGCATTCTAAACCTTTAAATTGCTCCCTTAAATTTTCTATTTTGTGGCTTGACATGTTCACTAGAGCCCTTCATTTGATATAACTGATATATTCGTTTGTCTATCTGTTCACCTTCATTTCAGTGAATAATCTGAGACTGCCGTGGCATTTAGCATGATCTCTGTTGAAAATGGCCCCCAAAGCTATTTTGGGATTTCGGAAAACAAAGACACTTACTTCATCTCATCATTGCAGCAAAGGAAAAATTTCTGTGAACCTGCTGGCAACGCGGACTGTAACCTTGGGCCTTTCGCTTTTCCCTCTTTCCCCTAGCTGATTCTTGTTCGAGCAGCTCGTCTTTATAATCCCTACGTCAATTCAGAATCCCGCCAACTGTGTAGTGCAATTATGTTTTTTTTTTCTTTAAGCAAAAGGTGAACATCCAGTGGATATTCATCATGAAATTCTTGGAAAAAGTTTTGAATATTATCTGGATGCATTGCGTCTTTACTTCCCGAAATCTCCTTGTATTTTGGTACGTTGAAATCTACAGACGACAGCCTATTTCAACTGTATTTTCATGAAGTTACATTTCAAATTTAAAAGAATTAGCATTAGTGTTCAAACTCTTTAATGTAAAGAGTTTACCTTTTTGAATAATTGAAGGATTTGCTGCAAAAAAGATAGCCCCGTTTATTCAAATTTGTGGAAAACTGAAATACCTTTGGGGATTCAACACAAACTAAGGAGACAGGAAGCTTCATGTCTTGAGTAAAACAAGAACTGACGATTAGAGCTATAGCCTTTTGGTCCCAAACGAAAGAGGTCTCTCTCTTTTTTTTTTTTTTTTTACTGCAAAAGGTAATACATGTAACTACAAACTCACGTAGAATTCAGCTAACTCCTCTTTAGGCAAACCCTTCAACTGACTTTAGCAATGTGCTGTTTAGACTAATCCACTTTATACTGTTATGAACCAAAAAATTTATCTTAGGCAACTCTCTTGTGTAACTGTTCACCAATGTGATGACGACCGTCGCCCATTGGACTCTGTTGATCGGAGGACTTGCGAATCCAAAACCTGTGCTGCATAATATCCAGCTGAAAAGTAGAAAGTTCATTGTGGATACTGCTACCTACATTAATGTTCACTGGACATCCTAATTTTTTATAGCCGAAAGCACCACAAGTACCTTCAGAAAATTATCCTTACTGGTGTCTGTTCAGTACTTACAGTTACAAAATGTTTTCTAATGATATCCAGCTACTTTTCGTACCATACATTAAGTACATAAAGAGCTGTCGATTTAAAAAAAATAGGGTGGAAATCACTTTTATGAGGATCTTGTTTGCAAAAAATTCTGTGCATTGCTTGTTTTGCTCTGCGGAATTTTGCATTTAAAACTTTGTAGAAATTTTGTGTTGCAAAATAAAAAGTTTTCTATATACAAAGTGGTTTTAATTAAAGCTCCCGTATGAACAGTATTCTGCAGCTGAACCGGGTGAGCCAATTGTTACCAAATTTGGCATACGGACTATACACAAGATGCGCCCAAGGAAGATTAAAAAAAAAAATAGTTCAGAAAATGTGCACTAGATGGCGCTTTGTACGGTGAAATCGTCACAAAAATGACCTAGTTAATAAATAAGCAAAAACTATTGAATAAATATTCAAATTGTCTGTATATTTCAAATTGGTCATTTCGATTGTTAAATTTGCTGTTTTTCCTGTTTTTCGATTGTTAAATCGACACCTAGTGGACAGGTTTTTAACTTTTTTTTTTCGAAATTACTTGAGCACATCTCATTATAATCTATGTAGCAAATTTGGTTACAATACGTGCACCTCTTTTTGCTGTAGAACTCAGTTTATAGAGGAACTTTAACCGTCCTGTATTTATTATTTTTGTACGATGCGTGCATTTGTTTTCATGCATTACTTACTATATACATATTTGAAGTATTCAATAAATTTATGAGACCAAATCTTATAATTCCTCTTTTGTTTTTTATACTTTCGTTATTAACTCTTATTGCAGTTTCGCTTGCTTTGGAAATTCGTTAGTAAGTTATATATTTGTTGATGGTATTCTTTACGAAGTATTTTTTATATAACTTATCTCCTGAAACCTACTTAATGCCGGAAAAAAACAAAACACGGAACTCAATCAGCGGCACATAAACCTTCTCCTCGAAAAAATCGATATTTAAATGAGTTCGGGAATAAAAGACGGCTTCTTTGAATAACACGATGACAATTTTTTTATTCTTTTCCAATTTCTTCAGATATTTCTTGTCTTCTTTTTCGTATTCTTAACGAGGAGGCCTTTTATTAAAATAATATTTTCCCCTTTTTTCTTGATGCATTCGTTAAATCCGTCCGCCTTGAGTTATTTTTTTGCCCCCGGTACTGGGAGTAAAAGGTCTATCTCAGGCTTCTCAATTTGCATTTTTTTATCGGAATATTTTCTTTCTGTGCCTAACAAGGGGCGGAGGTTTTCTTAGTGTTTATGGACTGAATATCAAGTAAATTTTAAACAGCACCTGGACAGTAGTTTCTTAGATGGCGTGTTAAAATTTTATGGGCATTTTTATATAATATATATTGAATCGAGATCGAGTCACTTTCATCAGAAAATGTCAGCACGGCATCCCAAAAACGGTAATGCTTTAATTCTTTAACTATTTGTCATAAGTGGACAATTCAAATAGAAAAACTGTTCAAAATAAGGTAGGAAAAATGACTAAGTTAAAAAAAAATTCCTCTCGTTAATTTTCAAAAAGTTAATTTTTAAGTTTGTATATGACCCCCGGATAAAAAAGTTCCCAATTAGTCAATGTGGCTCAACACGTTACTCATTTGTAAAAGTGAAAGTACAGATTGTAAAGTGGCACTCTTAATCTTTTCGAATCTTTAAAAAAAAAAAAAAAAAATTCAATAATGCTAAAGTTGCTCGAAAGTTGGATGCATTAAAAAAAAAAAAAAAAAAAAAAAAAAAAAATCCTCATCGAAATTTATGAAGTCATTTCTCCCACACCATTCTTTAACGTATCACTTCATCAAGATAATTTTCTAAATTTGGTGAGCATGCAATGCTTTCTTTTTATTATTATTATTATCTAATTAATGTTTTTTTGGATAATGATCCAGACTCTTTGTGCGCTTATTAAAAAGCAATGAGAATGCTATGTCCCAGCTAGTCACTTCCTTCCTCCAGATCATGGGCAACTTTATCTCTTTTCCTGTTTTATAGAAGACTCTCGCTTGTTATGTGTCATTCGATAAGACAATAATTGAGTTAGATTTGCGCAAAGTGAAACACAGCATAAAGATTTAATAAATGTGGTCGACTGAAATTAGGAAGGATATCGCATGAAAATTTGACTCCAGAGCGTGGAACTGACAGTTAATTTATTCAAGCTTTATTAACCCTTTGAGGAGCAACCCTTTCCCAATGCTGAATAAAGGGCAGCCGTTGCCATCGTTCGACTTAACTACCAGCAAGATGGAGGACGATCGAAACGTTCATTGCGTGCCACAAATAGAGACACTTTTTTGACGACAGCTGGCTGTGCCGCACATTTTCTTGTTACTTTAAATTTGAGAATTCGGTTTTATGTTTATAGCAACAACAACAAAAAATATTTAAAAAATAGTTATGTTTTTGTTCGTACATATGATGTACAACTCTCTTCATTAAATGTTTAAATAGTTTTTGAAATGTATTTATGACACTAAGCGTTCTATAACAATCAACTCCAATTTCAATGAAAACAATTTGTAAAGTTTTGTATTTCTCGCTTATCAAACATTTTGTTAAAATCATTTGCTTTTTAATTACACGACAGAAGAAATTGTTTGATTAAAGTATAAAAGTGCTAAAATTTACGTCCATTGTTTAAGTTATGATTATTTTTGTGATATTTGTATCTAAATCAAAAGTTGTCAGTTTTTCCAAAGGGAAATGAAGGCGAAAAAGCAGTTGTATTTCTCTTGGATCATAATTATTGTATAGATTAGATTAGATGATTAAAAAACTTTTTTCTTCAAATGCGAAGCAATACTTTAAAGATTATTCTTCCATGAAGTAGTACTTTCAAATGCGATACTTGCATTGGAAATGTTTTATAATCTACGCAGCATATTTAAACTTTTGTTCACCATGGAACATATCCTATTTTATTATCTACTCTACTCAAAATTTTCTCTCTAATAAAAATGATATATTTTGATTACTCGAAATCAGCTATCATTCACACACGTTTCATTTGATGAATCCTTCAAAGTTTTCTTTAAAATGCACGGCACAAAGCAATATCCATCTCGCAATTTATTTCTTAAGAACGCCATAATCTGCATTCATTCGAAATTTCAGTTCGAAGGAAGTTTCTCCTCCTGATGTTCTTCAATCTACTCGCATAAATAAAGCCTTTGATGTTATTTAGGTGTAATTTAATATCGTAAAAGTTTCGTAAGGTGAAGTAAAGAATGGCGTTATTCAAAAGAAGCGAGAGCAAGTAAGTAAAATTGTTAAATAAAATATTTCGTACTTTCGTGAGGACTCGAATGTAATCTGGGATTTAAATGCTCCCGAAATCCTTTTCATTTTGATAGCGCGGAATTAAATATTTTCTTATTAAACTCCGTTTGAGATGAATGAAATAAATTTGAGTTTGTAATATAGAAATGCGATTTCTTATTTTTCTTCTTATCATTAAAGAGTCGCATTTCTAGATATCCCTGTGTTTAAATATTTAAATTGCTTTTGAAATGTGTGTTAGGATTGAGACGCAATATGTAACGATCTGCTTCCGTCCAACTGTAAATGAACTTGCTGTGATTGTATTTCATATTTATCGTTTGTTTGCTTGCTTCTTTTTGTCCAGCTATTTCAATGATACTGTTCATATTTTGCTTGGATTAATGCTTCTATCATAAATCATATGGATGTAATATTAATTTTTTTTCTATTTAATTGCCGAGTCCGCGCCAACTGTAAGCTTGACCGCTACGAGGGCCGCAAATGTTGGTCATTTCATTATAGGTGTGCCCATTAGGCAGACCAATGTTCCCCTCTGTGAGTGGTCTCCTAATATTCCTTAATATCACCGTGACCTAAATGTGAAGTCACTGCGACGTGCAAGACCGTCACGGGACGTCGCGAATGAGTCACAAATAAGTCGCATTGACTGTCTAATGTCCTTCTGCGACATCGTCACAACGTGGCGTCACCATGAAGTCACACTGTGACTTGTGCACGACATTGTGACTTCAATGTTACGTTGCAGCGCCGTCACATTTACAGCACTGTGACTGCGGCGTTCTACTGATGTTCCACTGATTTAAAACTGAAAAAAAACTTCTTTAGAAATTCGCAAAATTACTTAAAATTCACAAAATCATAAAAAAAGTAGCAAGAAAGTAACAATATCGTAAAGTCATCAAATTGAGTTGCATGTTGCTTTCAAAAAAAGCAAAAATTGCGAAAAGTCACAAGATGAGGCAAGATATCACAGACGATCCGTCACGTTGACGTCACAAAGAAGTCCCAAGCTATTGTCACTGGTAAGTCAGACTGTGACTTCCAGTTGACGTCACTTATGGTCACCAGTGTGACTGGATTCACAGGGACGTCACGGCAACCTCATTGTGACGTTCCGTGCTATTAGGGTTTAACCAAATCCAAATGAGAAACTTAGCACCTGGATGGCACTTTCAGAGGTATCGTTTGCACATGAGAACATAGGAACCACGACAGATTTTACAAAGATTATGCACCAGCTCCCACGGTTCAACGGCAGCCAGCCGAGAGAGGTTTTCTCCCTCTCAAGCACTGGCCAAGCTGGATTCTGCTTCACTTTCCGTGTTCTTATGGGAACGGAGCTTAGCGATTTCGCCATTGTGGGACTTATAATCTTCTGTTGTACTTTTAAATATAATTAGGCTTAATCGAAAGAGCGAGGAGAATATCAGCTTCAAAGCACATAGACAAGGAAAAAAATCGATCATGGACTAAAAGGGGGCGTAACGGAATAATCGTTTTGTGAACCCCCGAAGATCCAATTTCGGGGGGAGTGCAGGCCCTTGAGTCGCATCTTCATGACTACGCCCCTGAGGGCTTCTGGGGTTTATTAAAAAACGAATAAAAATATGGTGAAATAATTTGAAATTTCAATTAAATGATTAGAAACAAATACGATTCTACAAGCTCGTGTTTCATTTCTGTTCAGGGCAAATTTCACACTTGGTATCTTTCTTGGTATCATTAAAATGGGGTTAAACTTTTGAAATGTAAAGTAAAAAATAAATCTGGAAAAAAATAAATAAAACTGATCTGAAACTAAACAAAGACGTCCTCTTGGCATATTCAGTTAGTAAAAAATTGGAGTATATTTTATTGGTAAAATGGAATTTATACCAAACTTCTATTGGTCACGATGAACTGTGGTCAAATAGCAACTTGGTCAGTCCTTTTTAACGTCCTGCACCTGAGCATTAAAAGCTTGTGTACGGTAGAGTCTTGACTTATGCGAGGGACATGTTTCAAGACAGCACATCATAATTGAAAGTTTCTCGTTGTGTAATAGGGTAATATATGATACATTTGGAAACACTTTAGACACTTATAAGCAACCCTCAAACTGCTTTAAGTCATTCCCTAACTATATTAATTGCCATTCTCCACATAAAGTAATGAATAAATATAGTAAAAAAGAGCAGTGATATTGAACAGAATACTGTACTGTATTGCAAATGCACAAAATGTATAATAAGTAGGAAAGAAAAACGTAAAGTACAGTACTGTTCGTACAGTATGCAGTAATAATAATAAAGTGCAGCACTTTAATAATACTGTACAGTAATAATTATTATTGTACGGTGCTGTAATAATAATGATTGATGTAAAGTATGACGCAGTACTGTAATAATATTTACAACTGTACTGGGCAGCACAGAATAATTGTTCTCTGCGCTTCTGCTGATGCTTTGTACTGTTAGCGAAAAATTTCGTGGCCGCGTCAGCTCTCAGATACGTTATTTGTGAAAAACTAGCGTAATATCCAATTCGCGTTGCAAGGTGAGTCCACTGGAAGACTAACGAAGAGGGTTTTTCAGTGAGAGGTCACTATATTTAAATTACGCGATAACAAAAATCATATCTGCTGATACTGAAGCACGGACAACCGTTTAAACAAACAGATGTCTCAACTGATTTTAAAGTCCCACTGTGGTCTAGTCGCTAAACGCTAAGAACACGGGAAGTGAAGCAGCATCCGGCTTGGCCAGTTCTTGGGAGGGGGACTTCCCCCTCTCGGCTCGACTGCTGTGGAACCGCGTACGCTAATGGGAGCTGTTGCACGTAAAATCCGTCGTGGCTCCAATGTCCTCCAAGTTGTTAAACAATACCTCTGTGGGGTGCCGATTTCAGGGGGTTGGTCCCTCCTCTGGAATTAGGGGCCAACAATCAGAAGTCAAACCACCTCGGAGTCAACGGCATCTCTTTCCATGAATAAAGCGATCGTCTACCCTTTGGCACGAGAACAACAACAACTAATGTAAAACTGTATTGTGTGTGATAGGGGTCAAAATTCAAACGAAATAATTTCCCCAACACTTTCCCGCATCCGCTGCTGCTACCACTGATAAATACTTAAGCATTAATTCGTATAGAAATATTCCAAAAATGCCGTAAAATTTTCTCTTTCCAACCACAGCTCTGGAACGTTGATTGCGCGTCAATTTATTCATAACCCGAGCCTTTTAAATGAAAAATGCTCTACAGTACAGGTTATTATTCTCAGGGACGGTGATTCTCTCTCCACATTTTGTTGCTTTTGTCTGGGGGCTTTTATTTCAATAAAGGAGGAATACATCATTTAAGTGGATGGCCGGGGAACGAAGCTGAACGTTACTCCCTCCATACTAAATGAGGTGTTTAGGGTTGGCGAGGCCTATACGGCGGATCGGTTTAAATCTAAACATGTAGCAAATGCATGAATCATGAGTGTGTCTCATAATGCTGTAGCGAGCGTTATGGGGCTTTCCCTTTTAATGCAATCCCCCCCCCGCCCTCTGTTTGTCCCCCCCCCTCCTTTCTAATTTGCCTTTGAGTATCTATACACACGACACCGATGCAATACTTGGCGATTTATCTCAGTTTGAAGATCGGGGCGTTTACAAGTGCAAGCGTGACTTTGTTTACTAATAGAAAGCCTTCTGTTTCCGTTAGGGCGGTCGATATGCGTATCGTGTTTAGGTGGATTTAATGACGGTGTTTGTCCTTTATGTCTTTTCAGTTGGTACTTATTAAATATTAAAAATGTGCTTTATGTGTTGTGACTGGGCTGTGAAGTTTAAAAGCTCGTGTTTATGCAAAAAAGTAAATATTGTACCTTAAGTAGAAAATGTTTAACTGAAAACTTTGCTTTGAAATATTTTAAATTTATCTTAAATTTTGTAAATACAAGGTAGAATAT
The DNA here is from genome assembly GCA_038373885.1 of Cheiracanthium punctorium. Taxonomy (NCBI): domain Eukaryota; kingdom Metazoa; phylum Arthropoda; class Arachnida; order Araneae; family Cheiracanthiidae; genus Cheiracanthium; species Cheiracanthium punctorium. The sequence goes on from JAWZYV010012280.1 coordinate 79,473, forward strand.
TAAAACAAGAATCGTTCAGACTTTTGTGGTTATAAATTAACATGATTTTGAAGCTTGTAATTTTGAATCTCATGCTTTTGGTAAAGCAATGGCTTTTTTGCGTACGTAGATTTACTTTATTTGTAATATTTTAATGTGAATGTTTTTATTGAGAAGATTGGTGCACATAACATTTTTTATGTGTATAAATTATTACCAACATATTGCTAGCCAAACCTACAGGGTGAACAAAAATTCCGTATAAACTTTAAAAATTCATTTAAAAAGAGTAAATAAAGATAGAAAATTTCGGTTTGCACAGATAGGCTTGGGGGGGAGGATCGGATTTTTTTTTATTGACAAGAAAGGTTGTAGTTTCAAATATTACCGATAGATGGCGCTGACAAGCACAATGGCAAGCAAATTTCTAATATAAAATTCAGAAATTTTTCTAATTTTTTCCATGCAAAATGCAAATTTTGTATCATTTATTCTTTTTTTTATTCACTGTTTTTAGGTTTTCACGAGCTTTTCACTCATCTAGGGTACATCAAAGTTTAAAAATTCATTAAAAAAGAACAAATAACGATACAAAATTGCGGTTTGCATGGATAAGATAAGAGATTTCGGAATTCTTATAATTGGAAACTTGGTTGTATATGTCAGCGCCACCTATCGGTAACATTTGAACTAAAACCTTTCTCGTCATTAAAAAGAATCCGATCACTCTCTTAATCCATTTTTGAAAACCATTTCTATCATTATTTGTCTTTTTTTAATGAATTTTAAAATTTTTACCGACTCTTTGATCACCCTGTACATTAATAAGTGAAAAAAAGGTATTTTTTTTAATTATCTGTCTAAATAAAACTACTCCAAATAGTTTAAACAATTATAAATGGTACAATAAAAAACTAAAAATAATCTTATTTTAAAAAAATTTACATACTCAGAAATCGGGAGGTACTAAGAGAATCTTTGTACGTTTGTTACTTTGTTATTTAACTTTACAGTGTTACGTATTATTTCTTTTACCAAAAAACGCGTACACTTCAAACTCGTTTGTAATCATATTGTGCTCAATATGTATCACATGTGTGCGTTATTTAACAAGTCTTTTGTTAGTTATATAGCGCCAATATGAGAACAGCAAATTAAATGTATTAAGTTTCACGCCTGTCTTCAAAAATTAAACTATTGAGTTCAGTGGGTCGCAGAGGAATGCCATTTCTAACAATATTGATACATTTTCTCTTATTTTTCTTGGGTTGAATTTGAGCCTATAGTCTGTTCGCAGAAACGAGAGAACGAAAGTAAACAAACGGGTTACCAAAGAATTACTTTTTTTGGCACCAATCCCTAGTTAGGCGAATTTAATCTTCCTTAATTCCAAACAGCGTAAATGGAAGAAAGCAGAAATTAACACTGTGTTTGGCGCTTTGGCAAAATGCCAGGTGTTTACTCTTCGCCAGTTGCAATTGTTTAGTTTCGTTCTTTCGGCTCGGCGAAGAGACTATAGGTCGAAGGACTTTTTAAGGGGTTCTAACGCGTATTCTCGTTAAGTGTGGAGAAAACGACCAAATCTCCAGACCGATAGATAGACAGACAGCCACACAATAGACCCGAGTGCATGACCTTCGCATTTCAGCCAGACTTTATGTTCAGTGGCTTATCCACTCGGGCACACTGGTAGCTTTGTATGCACGTTGTTAATAGTTTTGTAGTGCTATGCATTTATTTATTTTGATATTTTAAAATTTACAATTCTGACTGCCTTTATTTTTTATTCTCTAGATAATTTTTTAACGCCGAATGCTACAAAAAGCGAAATTCCATTGGTCTGCGATGAAAATGTGATAGTTGAGATGGTTGAGATAATTTATCTGAATTTTGAGAGGCTTTTTTTCCTCTCCTAGCTTTTAAACAATTTTTAAATTTTTTATGATATTTTGGAAAAAAAAACGACAATGCTTTATTTTTTTTTTTTTAAGAGAGATGTGAGCGTTACTGAACTATTTAACATTCCACCAGACCGCAATCTATTGCTTTACCTTAAAGGCGATACCAAAAGAAATCTATATCAATGGCGTTCTTTTTTTGGCGTAATATTTTAAGTCTGGCAACCCCACCCCCCTGCGTGTCCCGTGCCATCAGTGGGTCGGTCACGCTAACTTGGCCACACTTCCTATTCTGTAGGGCCCTTGCACTCTTACTACAGGACCATCGTAAACAAGGGCCATACCTCTAATGGCAGAAAGACATTTCTGGCGTTAACCTAATAGCTTTTTTCCTTTCCTTTTTCAAAAGCTTGCTAGCAGTGCTCCTATCTGGGAAATGTTTCTATTCTACTTCACATGCATATTCAGTAGGGTTTCTTTTTGAGGGTGAACGTATACGGGGAGAGGGATAAATGACCACGAAGATATATTCAAGGTAACTGAGTGTAAAGTACTCAAGTTCGATCATTGATTTTTTTTTTCCTTTGTATGCTTCATTGTGCTAGAGAAAGCTATTCAATATAGACTTCAAACGCAATGGATAATCATAGAATTATTGGAGAAATAAAGTAAAGTCATGTCGCACGCATAAATCATAATTCTTTTCAACACAATCTCATTTGTTCATATTCTACCGAGTAATGAATAGTTAACGTGTTTACTCTAATTATTTCTGAATCCTTTTTTCTTAGTGAATCGTCTTGGATGTGAATACTCATTGTGAGTTTCGATCTCAGTATCTAAATCCTCAATCCGTGTAAATCCTATTCCAGTATCAAATTTAAAGATTCATACTTTTTAATTGACAGAGTCCATGATTTTTCAGTTACCATAATATTAATATTGGCTATGGTTTTTTTAATATCGCTTTCGAGTTTGTTCATAATTTTAATAGTTCTTGGTCTCAATGTTTCTCGTGATTTCTTAATTATTGGAACTTCCGTATTATTGATACTTATTATACAAATTGGGACACTCTTTTACACTGTATACTGCTAAATCTCTTGTCATTTTCATTAAATCCTCTCAGATGTTTGAGAATACTTGACTTATAATAGGTTTGTGCTATTTTTACAAAATTCTTAATTTTCCCAAAATTTCTGCTTACCTTCATAAAAGCCATCCCAATGGACCTTAGTATCGGATTTTGTGCGGCCATGTAAATATTTTCATAAATCCATTTTGTGAAGTTAATTGTGCTCTATGTGAATATTCTAACTTGGCGTTCGGTTTTAAAACATTTATTTTACACTACACGTTTATAATGTACACATTATAAACGTGTAGTTATATACTTTTTAATGTAAACATTATATACTTACATAATGTACATAATGTATACATTATATACTTTTACATTTAAAGAATTAAGCAGAAGTGCTTGGCCATTCCAGTTCTCGGTCAAATCTGGTTAAAATATGTACTTAAGTAGGGGAGCTACAATCGCGCATCGAAAATGGAGAGCAATGAGGTACGCAGCAAGTTGTCAGGAATAGGGATGGACGCGAGACGAGTTTTTGCGAGACGAGACAGAGATTTACAGCTTTTTTGCGAGACGAGACAAGCATTTTTAACATTATGATATAGGGATTTTTGCGAGACGAGACAAGCATTTTTAACATTATGATATAGGGATTTTTGCGAGACGAGACAAAGCTTTTCGGCTGTTTTGCGAGACGCCAATTTCTCGTCTCGCGTCCATCCCTAGTCAGGAAGACAGGAAAGCACATAGTATTGCTTTCTAGCCCTGTCGTCATGCCCTTCTGACAAAGGGGTGAAACAGGCTGATGCATTTAGAAGAGCAAATGTAGGACATTTAATGATCGTTTATAGAACTTATTATCGTGGAATTATTTTGTTTCCTACTTGTTATGAGTTACCTATGAGTTACCTACTTGTTTTTGTGTTCCCCCTATAAAAGAACTATAAATACTGAATGCACCAATGGTTCACAAACTGCGAGCAGAGGCGCCTTTAGAATTCCGCCACCTCTCATTCGTAGTGTAAATCGAAATGTTGTAAAATTTTCATAATTAAGTGAAATGAAATATTTAGTCTAATTAAACAAAGTGAGATACTAAAAATATCTAGATTTTTTGTGTGGTTTGTTTTTACTTGACTCTGTTCGGTGTCGGCAACTTCAGTTTTTATACATTCTTGCAAATGTGAGCCTGCAACTCTGCGCTTTTCGATGGCGGCCATGAATTAAGAGTCGGACACGTGACTGGGCGCGCTGTTGGACAAGAAAACATTCCACTGGATATGCTGGGGACATGCCGATGTTTGCAGAGGCAGCTGTTTAACATTGCAGGAATTTTTGATGTAAATTGAACTTTTTCGGATAAAAAAACATAATTGGATGGGGTTTACCACGGTTAATTCTTTGTCAGAAGTACTTTCAAAATTAAAATTTCGATAGGTTTGCATGGATTCATTATCTATTTAAAACTGTTGCTCTCTGTCTGAGGAAGATAATCGTACCGGCAAATATTGCGACAATCGTTTGAAAGCAAAATTTGGCAGCATGAGACTGACTGCATTTGAATTAGAAATGAATTTTCTCTTCTAAGTGGTAAGACTCTGGATTTTAATTTCATTTTCGACGTCGTATTTGTCTGAAGTTGGGCTCCCAGCGAACGCTGTAATCAAAAGCGAATACAGAGGGGGAAAAATGGTCATCAGGGTCACCGTGTCTAGTTTAATTCCACGATTTAAAAAATGCGCATTTATTTGCATTCTCATCTGTCAAGTTTAAGAAATTTTTTAAAAGCGAAATAATAAAGATACACGAACTTATTTATTATTATCTCGATTAGTTATGCTTTTATTTAGGGTATAAAGCCATGAAAAAATTTTAATTGGAAAAAGTCTTTGCGACTCGAAAAAGTTTGGTGATCGGTGGTACATTTTTGATATCAATATGTGGAGTTCCATCTTTTCCTGACACCCCAAACTCGAAATTTTTTGTTCAGACAAGTCCCCTATTGGAATCAGAGTGCAACGCTTTCAATTACTTACTCTATAATCAGAAGACAAATTGGTGATTGAGGAAAAATGTAAGCACAGGAAAATGTATTTGACTGGTATTGTATTGCACATAAAAAACTCATATTTTTTACTGGTCGAGTTATTTTCCCTAGGAAAAAAATGATTAGATGATTAGACTAAAAAATGACAATAAATGTTTCATTTTAGTATTTGAATATCCTTAAGTTTGCGCCATAGCTAATGAACTGACCAACCATTAAGTTCACCTACCATCAAGACAGCATCTAAATTTTGCATAAGACTGATTTGTATCTTGTTCCGAGCTAAGTTTCTCTTACTACTTTTAAGTAAATCATGTTTATTGTCCGAAAAAACATAAAGATAAATTGGACAGGGTTTCTACAGACCTGGAAAGTCAGGGATTTGGGAAAAAAGGCAATTAGCAGAAATTGAAGAAAGGTCAGGAAAATGCAAGAAAACTTGAATTTTGCGGTAAAATCAAGAAAATATTTGCTGTTTGAACCTAAGTATAGAAATAATTTTATTTTCATTTTCTCATTCAACCTTATAAATAATTTTAAAATGTGTTCTTTATGAGCAAATCTTGTGCAGTTGAAATATGCTTAGTTTTATCCTAAATTATTATCAAACATGGTTTTTGCTAGCATCCAGTGATATCAAATAAGATTCTTGTATAGATTAATTTTATCGTTATTATTTGTATAAAAAGGGGCATAAAATATTTTTTTAAATATTAATTAAAGGATTCAATGTTAAAAATAGAAACTCAAAATTCGGGAAAGCCCGCTAGATAAAGTCAGGGAAGAACATGATATATGTCGGGAAAAGTCAGGAAAAAGTCGGGGAAGCAAAAGTTATGAAATCTGTAGAAATCCTGTTGGACAGAACCGGATCCCAAATTTGTTTATTTCCTAAGTAATGCTTCAATTTCTATTTGAATGTTAAATTAGTCTTCTAGTTCTAAAGAAATAATTTTTGAACTTAAAAAAAATACATTAGAAGATTAATTGAACTTTAAAAAAATACATTAAAAGATTAAAAGCTACTTTTTCGAAAAGTGCAAGCATTCGGCTTTATCCGACCGCGAACTTCAAGCACATTTCCATATCTGTAGCTGAAACAATGAGAACATCATATTCTTTCCGTCCAGTCTTAAAGAATGATAATCATACCTCCGTTCTACCAAATTCTCGCCTCACGCAAACGTGTTTTTTCGAGAATTTTATTCGCCTCACATCTGTACCACCCCCAATATCGCATCGCAGCCATATCTTTTTTCCTTGTCAGTGGGAGCCTGTTCTTGTCAAAATTTAATGAAATGATATTCCCATGCCGTGCAAAACGATGTCCAACGCTATCATTCGAGACGGTGGTCACGTGACCACTTGTCACGAACTTGGGCCGCGTTGCTGTGTGATCCGATTCTGTTATCTTCCATGGTACATCAATCTGTTTTCAGCACTTTTTTTTTTCATTCTTTTTTATCTTATCGCAGAGCGGTGTGAGAGTCGCGATTTTTGATAGCGGTTGGGGTTTTTGAAGTGACAAATGCATCGGTGTTACATTCAATGAGCGTCGTTGCAACATCTGCGTGAAATTTAGTTACAAATTGGCATTGGTTTTTATTTTCACACGCGTAACTCTGTCTACATCTGTTTTGGCGTAATGCAATTTTTAAGAATAATTATTATCAGGGCCATTGCTAGGAGACTTTTTTTAATGGGTGGTGGTGGGGTGAGGGAGGAGGGGGGGGGGGAGAGAATTCCAGGGAGTCAGTTTTAGATGAAATTTTGCAAAGATATTTGTAATATTTACCAGTACAGCTTACGTTGATTACTTAATAAAAAAGGAGTTTTCTATATGTTGAACTGAGTGGGGCGGTATTTTCTTTAAAGATTGAAAGTTTATATATTTCCGTTTCTCTTTTTTCGTTGTTACTGTTCATAGCATGGATTCTATAATGTACTGTGTATTAAATCCATGAAAATCTTTGAATTCAACCTATACATATGCATGACGTAAATCATACAATATAAAATGTTGAACAAGTCATGAAGTATGCATGAACGTTGATGAAGGAAAATATCTGATTACACTATACACTAAAGAATATACTGTGATAAATATGAGAAAGTATGTAAGAAATATTAAATGCGTTGCAGAGTAATTCTAACCCATTTGCATCATTAGCGTATACATGCGTTAAATTCTCCTGATCACTTACCACCGGAGCGTATATATATACACTCAAATTTCCTGGTCACTGTCACCAGAACTATGTGCATACGCCCAACTTTGTTGGATGCGGATGAAATTTGGCGATAAAGGTTTTCTTTTGATATTCCCTTTTGATGCAAATGGATTAGTTGCTGGAAGTGAGATTAATTTCGAACTTCTCGGACGGATATACATTCGTCATTGTAGTGAATGTTCTTGTTTGAAAAATATAATGAAAGCAGAAGTGTTTTATATTAAGGATGCTGCTGAAACAACTGTTTAAAAGTTACAATTAAAAGAACAGCCTTAATCGTATTTTCCAAATTGGAAAACTCTTTGACAGTGCATACTGCTAAATTTCCAGCCATTTTCATTAAAACCTCTCGGATGTTGAAGAACTTTTGACTTTTAATAGGTTTTTGCTATTTTTACATGCCAGAAGAGCAGCGTACGACCTTTTGCCAATATATTTCACTCTTGTTGTTAATTTCTTCACGAATTCTTTCACTAAGCCAATGAGGTGTTATTGAGAAAACTGAGCATTTTCCTGAAAAAATCTTATCTTTAGACAAGAAAATCTTACAAATTGAATTTTCCTTTCTAATCCTTATATTTAACCATTTCCGACTGTCTTCCTCAAGTAACAACAATATTCTTTAGTTAAGTGACTAAAGACCAAAAGACTGGTATGTAAAATTTTTTTCTCAGCTGCTGGCAAGGCCCTCGGCTTGAATTTGTTGAGAGAATTATTATATTCGCATATATTTCTGAAATGTAATACGGAGACAGAAAGCTTGGTGGGCAGCATTCTTCAGATCGTATTTTCCCAATCTTAGACAGACTAATTGCAATAATTATCCCCCTCTCTTTATCAAAAAACCTGACAATATCTTGTTTCATTGCACCTGATCACTCATACATCACGCAAACATGCCACAAAGTCTTATTTAAGTCGGTGACTTATCCCGATATATTGAGCTTGAGCAGCCATTTCATTAACGCCCCCTCAATCTTTTTTCCCCACTCATACAACCCCCGTTCTTATTCATATGCAGAGAAATGCTCCTGTAATTACAGCTTTTCGAGAGTAAGAAGGAGGCATTCGTTAAGTTGTCAAATGTATAACCCGACTTTCTGGTAAGAAGCCTGTGCGGTTACAGATATATATGGTGGTCTGGCTGCGCTATATATGGCAGTGCATTTAAAAAGGAATGCGAGTGTGGTTTGGGTTTGTTCCGGTATGCTGAAAGCTCGCTACGCATTGCATGGTTTGTGTTAGGAGTAATTTGCTGTGCATTCCAAGCATAGAGTTATTTCGGTGAATCCTTCGTTTGAAATTTGTTTCTTGTTTTCTTTTAACTACTTCTTACTACTCTCTACTAGATGTATTTAGAATGAAACGTCATTTCTGCTTTTTTTAAAAACGTTTCATGATGCACGATGACATCAATTTTAAAAAATGAATTATTATATTTTTAAGAGTTGCTTTGCATATTTTGTTAAGTGTTTTTGCAATATTTATGCATGGAATGTATTTTATTTTTAAAGTTACAGAAAGTTATTGCTTTGTCAAAAAGCACTGAACTGTCAAAAGTTTATTTTGCGAAGAGGAGAAAGATGTATGATGTTAAATCTCATTATGCAATTTAGATAATTATGAAATTTGATTTACTGCATGATATACAGGGTGAATCTAAACTCTTGGGCAAAACTTGAAGGGGTGATAGGGCACACAATGAGGAATCGTAATCGCATAGCAATCTGGGGTGAAAAACGCAGTTTTAACTTGCCCGGTAATAATCACTTTTGGAAAAGCATTGAAGTGTCGTCTAATTTCTTAACCAAATTGCATAAGCAATAGTCTCAGCTCCGAAAATTTCATCCATGAAATAAAATAAACTTTTTAAACTATCCATTTTAGTGTTCTAATTTCGGAGAAAAATACATGAGTTTCTGGCGAAACAATGGTCGGAAAAACGCACTGTTTTTTCGGCTTTTTTTCCGAAGTGATTATTAACAGCTATAGAAGACGACGTTGCCGACCCCAAATTGCTATGTGATTTTGATTTCTTATGTTCCCTATCAACCCTTGATAGGGAACAAAGTTTTGCCCAAGAGTTTAGATTCACCCTGTATATCATACTTGTTTCTAATTTTATTTGCTTGATGCTTTGCCCTAACTATGACTGCCAATGAATTCACTCCCCAAATAATGAATTGTTACTTTATTGAGTGTTTAACTGATATTGACAACTACTTTCAGATCTCATACTATAACCCTCCTGGGTCAAAGACAGTATTTCACCTTTTTACAGAATTTTTTAAACGAGAAAAAGTAGCTTGATTATTTCTTTGTAAGATAGAACGATATTGTGCTGTTCAGACTAAAGAGTTGATGTCTGTTTAGTTGTAGAAAGAGTCGTAAACAGTGAAACTTTTTAATTAGTAGTTTTAAGTGTTTAAAATGTGTCATACTGAGGCTGCCACAACTGCAGAAAAAGTTAATAAAAATGAGTCCACTTAGCAATACTGCTGCGGAATGCATGATGGAGATATTTGGTGTATAAATTTATTTCTAAATTTTTTTAAAAATGCAATATGTTTTTTTTCATCATTCCATGAAAGAAATCAGTTTCATTTTCTAGCTATAAATATTTAAATCGCTCTTTATTTTCATTTAAAAATTTGCCTATAGTTAAGATAAGTTCGAAGTACGCCATCGAAATTTCTGTAAAGTATGAGTGGAATTATTTTTCAGATTTTTCAATTCAATCAATACCATAGGAATTTTTTTTTTGGGGGGGGGATGAATCTATGGCTAGATTTTTAGCTTTGTTTCAAAATATATAAAAAAGGTACTGTATGTTTTTTATGAAAATAAATGCTTCTTGAGTCCATGAAGGAATATATATCACTTTGAATATAAAGAAGTCTCTAGAGCTATCAATTTCTGACAGAAATTATTCAGTACATGTTTGATTATTTTGTAATTAGAAGTGTTTAGTTTCGGAGAGGAAAGCTCTTAGCATGTGTTTACTTATTTTTATTAAATAAATATGGAATTATGAAATTTAGGAAAAAAGAAATTATTCAGTTATTTAATTGTATTCTGTGATACTAACGTTACATTAAATAAAATGCTTAAGTACGAAAAAAGAAAAAAAAACTTAAATTTCTTTATAAACATCAATCATTTAAGCTACTCCTCCAGGAATAATAAAAACAAAAACTACACTTTTAAAAGACAATTCAAGTATGGGACGTAAGTGCATCTCATTGGTCAATAACTGCATGCGTAAAATTTTGCTTACTTTTCCCTACGTAAGACCAACTATTCCCTCTTTTGCAACACGTTCAAAAACAATTTAACATGAAGAATTTTCTGTACTCCAAGTAGCTATTTCTCTTGAAATAGTTTTTTTTTGCGCGTATTTCTTACGTGCGTTTTCTTCAATAACTATGATGTTCCGTTATTAAGCCATAAATCTCCTGCTTTCATCTACGCATTCTACTTAATGTGGAAAAAGACAGATGACTTGTCTGGAACAGGTGCGTTACTAATTCATTTCAGCTGTTTTGCATAAGATTTCGTTTCATCATTGCGCTGAAAATTCAGCTTTCCATCGAGGAGCTACGTCATAACTGACATTTCGTCTGTTGAAGATTAAAAGTAAGAAGTGGGACGAATTTTGTGTTTTTAATTACTTGAGCAATTATTTATGACATCACACCAGTTAAGTTTCATTAAGAGTGGAATAAACATATTGAACGGAGTAAGATTTTATTTTTCTACGTTGATGCTCAGCTGAAACATTTGTGGAGTCAGCTGAGGAGGAGGGTAAATGAAAACGGAGAACAAGGAACTGTTTTTCTTGTAAGTCTTAAAAATTTGAGATTGATAAAACGTTGAAGGGGTTTTTACGTTTTGTTTGAACAACTGAACATTGAATGATCCGCAGTTGATAATGTGATTCCCCTTACACTTTTGTACTTTGGGGTAAATGGAAAAAAATAATTGTCATGCATTTCTACTGACTTGTTAGATATCCAACAAGGTTGAAAAGTGTTTGAGATTTCAGTTTTTGTGTCCATGCAGCCGTGTGCTATAAACTTCTGTAAATACGCATCGATTACTACGAAATTCGTGTATATTATATGCAATTCTAAAAAGGTGGGTACAAACACGTATCCTAACTTAGTTATCGCAAAAAAAAATATCAGGTTGTAACGAAAGTTTTCCGCCAGATTTGCTTGAGTCAGCTCACGCGGTACCCAGCTATTGACCTTATATGTCAAGTTTGTGCGATACTTAGCGCGACTAATGGACATGGCACTAAAGTCTAACTCTTTTAGCTAGCTCTCGTGGATGAATATTTTATCTTCTTCCACAAATTCTCGTAGGCGGGTCTCATCAGCATCAGTAGGTCGGCCAGAGCGCTCTGCTTCTTTAATATCCTAGTCCTCGTTTTTGAACTTTCGGTACCAAATCTTCACAGTGTCATATGATACAACAGTAGTACCTTAAGCTGTACACATGATTCAGTGGCATTCTGTAGCTGACTTTTTGCGACAGAACTGAGAGTAAATGATGGATCAATCTGGTAGCGTGGTAGTTCCATTTCAGACACCTTATACTTAATCATAACGATATTGTTTTACAGATTTCACAACACAGTGCTCTAAAACAAGTCTTTTCTTTCAAATAACAAAAATTGTTTTACAAAATATTGGCAAATACACCAACGCGAACTGCTTCTGTAGGCAATACTTGGAGTGGCGTAAAACTTTCGTTACAACCTAATAAGATCTTTATAACTGATTTTTTTTTCTCGGCGAATATTTAGTTCTGCTCAGAAACAAGAACTGGAATCATTTATTACAAAAGTTTTTGTAAATATCCTTAAATTAAAAAAAAATTTAGCTGCAAATATTTAATTTTGGACATATCTAACGTTAACTGATGCTCTGCAACACCAAGGAAAAAAAAATTCTAGCACGTATATAGAAGTTTCCTAATCAATATATATTGTATGCATATAATATAATGATGATTTGTTTGTTATTTCGGACAACATATGGCAGTAGCATGCTTAAAATATTAACGTATCACAACAAGAATCTCGTAATCTGTTCTAGCCAGTTCTGTTTGTCAAAAAGTAACGATAAAAGCAATGCTGTTCGGAAGCAAAAATACATAATATATCATCATCTCAACACATTTATCAGCCTTTAAAATAATTTTTTAGACGTTTTTAAAGCGTTTTCATAAGTTTTTCCGCATTTCCATTGCTGCAGATATACTTTTCTAAATTATTGAGCGAAGATGTCCAAATCACGTAACGATCAAAACACCGATTTTTTTAATGTTTAATTTATTGATACAGAGTTGACAGTGTCCTAAAAATTTAAGAAAGTCATTAATTATAATCTTATTTCTCCCATTCAATAGTTTTTATTCGTGAAATAGAGTGTATTTAGTTGAAATAATGGTTAACATTATTGATGAGCATGTCAAACACATGTGTACGGTCGAAACAAAATAGTGGCAGCTTCGATGTTACAAATTTTCGGACATGGCTAATTAAAAAGTACGATTTATGAAGAGTAGTAAAACCTCACTAACTTTGTAAGTTGACATTCAATGTTTCAAGTGTTTTATTTTGTTACAAATGCTTTTTTTTTTCCTCAGAAAATGTATTAAGAAAATAATTTGACGAATTCTAATTGCGTAACAATCTAAACACTAATAATTTTTTTAAACAAATCTGTGAACAGGACATAACATAATTTTTATTTAAAATATACAGAGATAAACCCCCAAAATTTTAAAATATTTTTAAAAAATTAAATCAAGACTATTTTGTTTTTAAATAAAATGCATTAACTAACGCTATAATATTTTATAGGGTTTCATCATTTAAAACCTGATTTGTAACTCAGATGCCCATTAAATTGCTTTTAAATAGCAACAATTTTTTTTCTGTTTATTTTTCCATTCTCTTAATTTATATCTTAATTCTTTAAAAGAAAACTGCAAGTTTGATACTTCTAATAATGAGTCCGTGTGAGACCAAAAATATTTGTTTAAATGCATATATAATTGAAATTAACTATGCCGCTTTGCTACAATATTGTTTAAACGTGACTCGTGAAAACCAATTTATCAAAATACATAAGACTTCTAAAAGAAAGAAAAAAGAAAAACAAAGGAAAGAAAGAAAATATTATACATTTGATTAGCAAAATGTAATTATATAGAACCTACTTAATGCATTTTTAGACACTACCTTTTTTTAATGCACATATCTTTAAAATCCAATGTTCAAAATCAGTAACCAAAAGATCACCAATGTCGAAAATCTGTAATCTACAGATCAAAGATGTCCGAAATCTGTAACCCACTGAGCAAAAGATGTCAAAAATGCGTAACAGATCTGATAATTAAATATTTTAATTAGTCATTTTCCAGAACACTTACTGTCTTTTTAAGTTTGCATTCTCTATTCTAGGCTTATATAATTTAATGAAAAAAGAAATAATTAGAGTAAAATTCCAAAATTTGAAAATGAAATATAGTTAACGTTTCGTGACCCACCTTTTTAGAATCACCCATATTTCTGTGTACTGTATCCTATTGAATATGCTACATATAGCATTTAAAGTTCTTTTACAGGAGCACCCAGAAGAATTTAAATATATTACACTGTATAAGCAGTCATTTTTCAAAGTGTATTTTTGAGAATTCGATTATTTTAAAAAGTGTATTCTATTAAGAATTATAAAATAAAGCTCTGAGTCGAAATTAGTTTCTGTATCATTACAGTTCTTTTACAGGAGCATTCAAATTAATCATAATGCAATACGGTCTATAGGGGCTTAGCGACATTAATCCATTTAATGCACAATTCAATGAGTATGTATAATTATACCTGCTTTTTTATTCAATGGATGTAAATAAAATTTAAAACTCTGTTTTCAGGATATCGCAAAATTACATTATTAGTAATACACACAGCTGCTTTCAGTGTATCCACAAAATCTCGCTAAGTTAGGCAACGATACATCGAAAAATTTAGTGCAAAAAAGACATGGGTTAGAAAGTGTTTTGTAATCGATGCATTTGGCATGATTTATCTTTCTTGTAGTAAATTCAAATTTTTGTTTGTATATGTGCGAGGCACCTTAAAACAACAACAACAAACAAACAAAAAAGTCAACAATTCCATCTTTACTCTTTGGAGGCATTGCAAGAAGCCGTCTTTAACTTGATAAAAAGTGAATTTCCGTTTATCCCATAGTCTAAAGAGGAAATGGAAACACTATGGGGTAAATGTAGACACTCTCAATTGTTCCCGAATGAAGTTACAGCCGACATTGTTGCGTGCACCTCTGCACAAGAGGTCGCTGATTAACAAGCAGGGGGAATAGATTTGTCCCCCTAAATTGATCCAAGATGGGAAGATTAATTTGAAGCATCAAAATTGTGTTTCCATTTGCTCACCCTATATTTTTCAGCTTGAACTTGAACTCTTCAAAGTTTTATAGGGAATAAAATCCTTTCACATAAGTCTTATTACGTATTACATAAAAAAAAACTTGATTTTCGACATACTTTTAAATAAATTTCTTTTATTCGAAAAAGATAATTGAACAAAAAATAATATGAATATTTTAATACCTCCTCACACTTTTTCGTTTAATTTTGTTTTAGGTTAGCAAATTCATAAGTATAAAAACGGATTTGGAATATTATGGAATGATTGAAAACATTAAGAATTTGCTTTAGAAAATACTTTTGAAGCAAAAATTTAAATGGATTTTATTAGCTGTCCTATTGATAACGTAATAAAAGTAAAGTTTAAGGGCATTCTAAACATTTAAAAGCTAATGGAAGGTATATTGTAGATCTTATGATTAATCATTTCTCCCTATGTTTGTATATCTAATTGTCTGCTTTGCTGTTTTAAACCGTTTTAGAAAATCATATTGTCTTGATTCAAAATAAAGATATTGAAATTACTTTTAATGGATGGATTTCTGCGAAATTGAAGACATTTTTAATGGTATATACTTTCGATTATTTAAAAAAAAACGCTTAAAACAGCAGCAATCGTTTTTACTATAATAGAAAAATATTTCAAAGTAATAATTTACAATAAGCTGAGCGTTTATGCTGACCCCCCCCCCCCATCGTCGAAATCATCGACCTTTCACTGTTCAAGTTAGTTCAAGGTCGATGGTCGAAATTTAAAAGGGAGATAAAGACGACGAAAATAAAGTTTATAATCTATTTCCTCACATTTTTTCTTGGCTACATCGGCTTACATTAGTTTTCTGCGAGCTCTTTTACATTTTGAATACACACAATTACGAGATATTAAGCTGGTGAAAGTCTTTTTGAAATTATTTAATTGTGTGTGACAGGTACTTTAAATTTGCACAACACCATTTTTTAAATTTAATTAACTTTCAAATTTTTATATTTTTCTTTCCTTTCTCCTTTCTTTAATGTTAATTTTAAAACATATTGCAATACAACAGTAAGTCATTATTCCTTAATGATTATAATCAAAGGATTAATTAAATAAAATGAAAAATAAAGAATCTAAAAGTGTATTTTGCATTTTCTCTCCTTAATTTAATTAAGACCAAAAGGGGCAAATTTTCAGTATAGGCGAAATTTCAAGATAACAATCAAGTAATCTGATCGGTATTTTACTTCTGTAAATTTCCACTTCCTACCCAGTTTCAGCAAAGTATGCATTAAAAAAAAATTCCCTGCTCTTACACGTCATACTCTTTCTAGATACATCATTTTCCCATGATGCTCCACCGATTTCTCAAGTCATTTATACTAATATTTTCCATGAATACGGTGTGCCATATGGCGTACGTAGTAAACTGCAAGAAATGCGTACTTTCAAAATATACTCATCTCTTTACTCTTATCTCTTCAACATCCCATTAGTGTAACAACGTATACAAGAATCTGATACTCAGTGAATCATACTTTTTTTTTTCATAAAAAAAGAAAGATCAGATGCATTACCGATATCAGAGCTACATTTTATCTTCATATTCAGTGAGAGGGTTTACAATCTGTTTTTAATCACTAATATGCATTCGCGTGCCCCGATGTAAGGGGCTTCACTCCCCCTTTCAATAAATCACGTTTTTTGACGGTGTTCGTCATAAAATGATGATACGGCCTTCTATTACTTATCGGTTTGGCACTATCGATTTCTCTTCATTGCATTTTGCTTCTTTGAGCAGTACTTATGGATTTCATCAAGTTAACATAGGATTGGTTTAATTTTTTTTGTCGTGTTCGTCAGTCGAATTAAATATAAAATTTTAGGATGTGCTTGAAGTATTTACTTATTAGACCGCCATAACAGACTTACTTAATAGAGCGCCCTAATACAGACGAAACTCTCCGTCTCAAATCTCATATAAAAAGGAAAATATTCGAAATAAAGAGGTTTCGAGTTATAGAGGTTTTAAGTGCGGTCAATTTGAAAAACGTTGCAATTGCTTTTTATTGAAAAATACTGTGGTGTGCTAGCATACATCTAACATTGTTTGAAACATACATATGCAGTGAACATGGTTCATGGGCGAAGTTTGAAGGCCTCGGGTTCGGGCCTATGTGCACCTGTCGATCTAACGGTCAGGCGTTTTGGGCGGTTTTCTTCGGATATTCTTTATTCATCTTCCAACTTTTTCATTATCTGAGTATGTCTAGACGGCTACAATCGTACAAATTTGATCTTTTTAAAAATCAATTGTTACTATCAGTGGAAGAACTTCAGTTAGCTTCAATGTGGTACAAACACTTCGATGTGACGTATTTAAATTTCATCAAAAATATTTTGCAATAGAAAGAATAATGAAGGTATATCAAGATTTTTAAGTTGAGAGTTTTATTTTCAGTGAGAAATCTGATGCGCCAATTGCTCATTTTTCAATCAATTAAGTCTAATTTCCGCAAACACCACATTTCCTGTTTCCCCCTCACACCCACCACAAAAATCCCATTTATGTATCAGACATCAGCCAAATATATCCCCCCCCCCTCCTCCTCTAAGTATACCTTAACGACCACTTTTGTCATCATTATTTAATTTTTTTTTTTCCTTTGGCAGCCACTTTTTTCCTCATTCACTTTTACTTAACATCTTAAAACGGAAAAATACGGGAAAAAATTGTTAATTTCAAAGAGCACATATGCTGGGGGAAAGATTAAGAGCAAACCCCGATATTTTTTCCCTGTACCCGCCTATTTTTCCCCTCCTTATTATTTTTTTTTCTGTTTGAAGGGGGAAAAAAATGAATGAAAAATGTGCATTTGATCCCTGGAGAAGAGGAACAGATTATTCGATGATGAATAGTATGTACGTAACCCTTAGTTGCCACCCCCCCAAAAAAACTTTTTCTCGTATCAGTACCCCCCACCCAACCTATCCAAGACCCACCCATTTTTCATTCACTTAGCACTCGCTGCTCTACGTTGTTGGTGTCAGCTGCCTCTCTCCAGCGGTACAGTCATTTTCTCATTATCGTGCCCCGTTAGGGGATGTTCCGGCCTGAAATGTTGGTCAAGGATTACCATAGTGTGGATGATTTATCGCATTAGTTTTATATTAAATAAGGTGTCACTATCACGTGATTAATGCGGGCGATGAATTAATTAGCGCTCTCCCAATTTAATGTCTATGATTTCAGATATTAGAGGATTATGAAAACGTTAAGTGAACTGTCTTGTGCAGGAAGCGGTTGGTTTTAATAGATGCATATGCTTGTCGGTGGGGTGGGGCTGTCTAGAATAATTATTTTTCCCTCACTTAAGAAAGCAATTTAACGGTATTAACAATTAGCAGTTTTTTTTTTTTTACATTTTTGTATTTTTCATGGCAGCTATAAACTTTTGAATGAAAGCGCCTACATTTGCATGAGAAGGGCGTTTTTCACTTATAAAAATTGTAATTTCGGCTTTAGTTCCCAATAAGTCTTGTATCTAGGTCCCTATTGCAGTCGACTCAAGTTTCTACTGGTTAAATTAACAGAATTAGTGCCTCAAACAATCCGTTCTATAATCGATTAGTTTTACTGCATATTCAGCAAAACTTTCTGAATACTGTGACAATAAACTGTCTCCATTACTCAGAAAGTCAACATGGTTATCTGCAGATTTGGAAGAATTTTTTTGACTTATTAGATTACAGATGTGTGGTACCCATTCTCAGAAAGTCACTTCCCAGTTAATATAAACTAAACTTGCTTTAAAGACAGTATACAGTCCCTGGACATATTAATGACCACTATATATAGAATTTTTACCGCAGTTTTTTATTCATAGAAGTTTTACCTTAATGAAAGAGGAATAAATATGGAGTGATTCCACTCAACTTTCAGAACATTTGATCGTAATGTATTGGAATTATTTTTTGTACCCCTGTACAAAAAGTAAGTCGCAAACACACTAAAATCTATACAGGTTGTGTGGCAGTGATCAATAATATACATACATAATTTGAACTTAATCAAATGTACCATTTAGACACTTCAATATTTTGCGTTCATAGGCCATAATTTCTAACAAATCTTTTACAACCATGTGAACAAACTATCAGGTCTACACATACCAAAATCTATGTAGGTTATGTAACTGTGATCTATAATATATGTACCCAATTTGAGGTCAATCAAAGGCAGTATTTAGACGCAAGCGCACTTTGAAGAATTTACATCCATAGACCGTAATGTATAGGAATTCTTCTTTTTAGCCCTGCAAAAAAAAACGAAATTAAGAAAATATATATACGTCCTATACCCATCAAAATCAGTACCGATCATAAAAGTGTAGTCTTTAATATATCTACTAAATTTTATCTCAATCGAATGCACCGTGTAGAAAATAATCGTTCACAGGCACACACATACGTATATCACCATAAAAAAGGTTTAAATGAATTCAGAATTATTCTAAACGTGTAAATACATCAAACCCTTAGAGTGGAATTTTTTCATGATTACAATACTTTTCATACATGGCACATTTGCAAAAAGAAAAAAAAATGTGTATATATCTGCTGTTAGTCATATTACATGTCCGGGGACTGTAATTATAAATATAAATCAGCTGAATCATTTAGAGCTGCAAAATAATCATGCATTTTTACTAAAACTGCTTTAGTGCTCTCTTACATTTATTATTTCAGCCTTCGCAAATTCAAATTTTAAGCATCCACTCTTCATTGAAACTGTGCACGACTGTATTTAAACATTCAAATTCACTTAGCGTAAACATACATATAACTCCAAAATAATGCCAAGTTCAACAATCGCAAGTCCCTTTTCCAAACCTCCTTTTCATGGCGAAACAATGAAGCCAAAATGGAAAGCCTTTACGTTTCCATTTGTATTTGTCACTGGCCATTGTCCAAAAGCCTTATCTACTTTTCACGCCGGGGTCTCTCTCTGAAACACACTGGCTGCAACAATAGGATGAATGTGTTAATTAAACATTAATACTCTGAAAATTAAACTTCCATGTTAATGATTTTATCTATACTTGGAATCCCAAATGAAGGGGAGGAGAATGCAGCGAATCCAGAATACAATAAGGAAAGGAGAGTTTAAAAAAGGAATGATTATGATAAGGCTTTTCAAATCGATATCGTAAATGAATGAGATAGTGATGTAATTACGAACGTATGCATTCGACCGAAATTTGAGTTGGATTAATGGTCTAATTGACAGAATTTAATTAATGTAATCTATGCTTCACCAATGGAAGGATACAATTTTTTTTAATTGTTACAACTTGATAAATTTAGCTAATATGTGTAATTCTTGGAAACATTGTGAGAATTGTTACATAAAAAATGCAATTTATGAATAAGATAGATTAATATTTATAGTTTTGTATCAAAATGTTTTGCTTAGAGTTTGGGTATTGTAATCAATCAATCAATTCAAACGATACAATCAATGAATGCATTATTATGTGCTAAAATATTAATTGTTACTGCTTGATAAATTTGGCTAATATGTGTGATTCTTGAAAATCACACATATTAGCCACATTGCAACTTAAAAAATGACATTTAAAAATCCGACAGATATTTATAGTTTTGTATCAAAATGCATTACTTATAGCGTAGGTATTGTAATCAATTAGTTCAAATAATACAATCAATACATAGTTATAATACATATTAAAAATATTCAGAATGTATCTTATATTCTAAACGCCTTGCATCAAATCTCCTTGCAAAATGCCCAGGTAGCTTTACACTATGGTAAATCTATATCGCTTGACAATTTTTGTGAAAACTGTTAAAGAATAATAATGCGAAGTTTCCTGTATATATATATATGTATATATAATTATTAGCAATGCAAAAATGGCATATAAAGTCAAATCAAGCATCCATAAATAATTATTTAGAAGTTATCCTATTTGTAACGCGCAACTGCAGCTATGACAAACAGAATAGAATATAACTAGTAAGTAAAACACAAAACATACTACAAATTAGACATACCTTGCATTAAAAAAAAAACAGCTATTAGCAAGAATTAGAAACCGCATTTTGAAGCCAAATAAAGTGCAGGAATTATTGTGAAAATAGGATGGAATGGAAATTATAACCACTGTCACTATCGTCAGGGGCCACAAACAGTGGATTATAATTTAAAGCAAACCAAATAGTAGGGTTTCGGTTGTGTGGCATATCGGAAGAGATATTAACTCCACACATCTGGGCCCTACCCTACTAAAAAATGATAAAAAAAGGAATCAAAAAGATAACAAAAATAGAAATAGCAATTATATTTTGTTTAATTCAGCTTTTTCCCCCCCGATGTATTGATAATACTTTCTTTTTTTTTTAGGTAAGTCTGATTGGTATTGTTAAAGTGTCTGCATTCTTTTAAATGGAAATAACATTCTTGTTTATTATAGGTAAGAAAACTTTTATGTATAATTAAATTACAGCCTATGTAAAGATAGTTGTTCTGATCTATTATAAACTTCCAATATAAACATATGCTGTACATCAAGACAACTTACAAATAATTTTTTCAGGTGCTTCCATATGACAAAAAAAAATTAATACGAATGAGGAATAACTTACATTTGCTTTCACGTGACGAAAAAAAAAAATAAAATCAAATAAACAATTTATACTAAGCTGTCTCAGAAAGAACAGCACCGCTACTCACTAACACACGAGAAGAGTGGCCTTCGCTCCGTTAAATAACTCGAATCCTTTAGGCTTAACCATCAACCCAAAAATAGCTCAGATTCATAATTTTTCCGCCTAGTTAATGTGTTTTAAAATTTCCACCCTCGCTGTTACTTTGTGATAATTTATCATAAGCCTTTCAGCGCGTAATTAATCTTCCCGTATCTCAGTTATTGCATAAAACCAACTGCCAACTAACGATACCCCCGATACCATTCGCGAATCCTCACAGTACTCAGTAACATTCTAATTAATCAGATTTCTTTTCCATATCTTTTCGGCTCTAGCTCGGCCCCCAGAACAATTTCCCTTAAGAGGTGATAGCCTGCCTCAAAACTGCTTCCGGATTAAATTAATGGTTCATGGAGGTAAAACATTTTCACAGAGGAGCAATGACGTATCCGAGAACGGCTTGTGAGAAGGACTTCTGGTTTCTTAAATGAATTTTCATGGGGGAGTGCGAGGTACACGGTCCCTGCGGCCATATTAATGTGACCACCGGCAGATGTGTAGTTTTTACTACTGTACGCGAACATGTACCGTGTAAGGGAAAGTATTGTAATCGTGAATAAATTCGACAATGAGTAGAAAAATCGTGGGGGGGGGGGAACTGCCCTTATACTTTATTATGAATAAAGCATATATTATTGTAAAACAAATTGAGCTGGTTAATCAAACGTGGACGCGGTTTAAAATATGGATACATTTTTGGCATAACGCTAAAGAATTGTCAAATTACTAAAATGAAAACAGAGGGTTTTCGCGTTTTTTGCGAAAGCATTCAGTGAAAAAAATTATAACGCTAGCAAGATTATCGTTTTTCCTTACTGTTTTTTTTCTTTTAACCTCCTTTTTGCAATCCTATAAAAATATGGCTGATTTTTAAAATTAATTTTCAAATTGAGTTTTTAAGAATTCTGAAATATTGAAGAACG
Source organism: Cheiracanthium punctorium (assembly GCA_038373885.1). Lineage (NCBI taxonomy): Eukaryota > Metazoa > Arthropoda > Arachnida > Araneae > Cheiracanthiidae > Cheiracanthium > Cheiracanthium punctorium. The sequence goes on from JAWZYV010012280.1 coordinate 101,862, forward strand.
CGAATTTGTAGACATCATTGATTTTTTGGAATTTTGCGAAACCATTTTTTTTTTTTTTTAATTTTGGTAACGACTTTTTGAACTACCTTAAATTCCTGCGTAGGCACCAAATGACTCCCTTCTATGTCTATTAAGTTTCATATATTTTTTAATGATTCATGATGCAATGGGGAATGGCAGATATTTTTAAGGGAGGGGAATAGGTTAGAAATATTTAAACATTTATATAGGACAATTGTTAATTTTAACTGTAACATTAAATTATTGCACCACACATAATAAAATAAGGACAATGTATAAAAAAGCATTAGACATTTTTGTGAAATTCTTATAAAACGAAAGAATGGATATTGGTTTTTCGAAACTTAAATCATTGTTGACACAACGATTTAAATTTAATCGAGAATTCCAGAGAGAAATCTCAAGAATTCTACAGAAATACCGAATTTGACCTGCCTTTTCGACTAAGTCTTATATGGGAAGCAGTTGGAAGGAAAAGAGGTTCAGTGGATTGCGACGTTTCCAATATTTTAAGATAGTTTCGACCAAACAAACAAACAGACACACAAAAACAACTTTTTAGAAGAAATTTTCTATTTTGCACTTCCCCGAATATATTTGGTGTACGTGCCTCAGATACACTATAACTTCATTCAAAGCTCTCTAAGGTAGTTTTGGAATGAAATTTATACTTAAAATTTTCGAAATTTGCTGCAGTTTCCTTAATTTTTTTTTACAAAATTTCTTGTAATAAGAATTGAAGTTCTGAAATATTTTCCTAAAACAGTATACTTCCTGAGACAGCGTATTATAATCTACTATGTATAATGTTTGACAGCAGTATAATTCGTGCTTCAAACATATGCGTAAAATTCATATTTTTATTCGAATTCGAGTTTATTGGGTGTTTCAAATTGTTTGAGAAGGATACCAACATTCCTTCACTGCTGTCTACATATACATTATATTCATATACATACATTTAGTGGCGTAGCCAAGGGGGAGGAGATAGGGGGAGTCACCCCCCCATGAGAAATTTTTGCCATACACAATGTATAGTCTTCACTCCCTTATCACACACACGTATACATATATGTGAGTTGCAGTAGTGGTAACCCCGAGAAAAACTCCTAGCTACGCCACTGCATACATTAGACAGGTCTACAAATATTTCAAAAGTAAGTTCGAACACAAATTATGCCAGTTGAACGCAAACTGAATGAATGAGTCATGATTAAGACTTTGGTAAACGAGAGCAAACTATAGCATTCCCAGGTCAGCAGCTTCTGACTAAACGAGACTGACAATGGTAAGAGAAATTTTTTCATCATAGCATGTTCATCAAGTCCCAAGTATTAAACTTTTATTGAAAGTTGAAAGAATAAATTTCATACTCAGTGTCCGTTTGAAATCCCAATGCGTTCTTCCTGCAAAAAGGGACATAAATTGTAAGAAAAGAAACTCTGATATATATATATATATATATATATAAAATTCGCTGGAAGGGGGGGGGTTCTCACTGTAACCACTGTTGGTGCCACTGTGGAACAAATACCTTAAACAAAGCTGTTTTTTTTCCACTGGTTGTTTCTTTTCATTAAAAATTCGATTGTCAGCCGGTTCGGTCATCCTGGGTTAAATTGAGTATGTTAGCCCTTTCGTGGGCTATTTATTTATCTTTGGAATTTCTCATGTTTTTTTATGTTTTAATACAATTAAAAAATAGCATTTAAGAAATATATTTTATTTTCCCAAATTTTTTATACTTGCATTTTAATTCTGGAGTTGGGAAATATCTCCAGTAGTTTTTTAGTTCAGGCAGTGGTGTATAACTATGAATCTATGCATACTTCTCCATACTTTTAACTCTTCTGACGTTATGATGATGATGTATTGTTGCGCAGCACACATATAACATCAAACCTCAAAACATCATGTCTAGTAAACTCTTTTTAATTTTCAAAACAAAAGGGTTAATTCTGTTTGAATCGCTTGAACAAACATGCCAGTACCAAACGAATATGGGAATAGTTTTCTTAACGATGTAAAAGCGGGGCCAATATATTTTAGTGGGTTTTCTGCTTCCCGAAGGTATGTTTCGTAAGATAATGCAGGTGGGATGTAATCTTTCCAGTGCCCACGAAAGGGTTAAACACGCATGCAAAACTTTCCATTGCACGGCAAACATTTTGAATGACAAACTGAGTTTTAATATGTGATCTAACTTTTATTTTTATTTTTTCTGACTTGTTATGTCTACTTTAAATTACAGAAGCGAACTCAAAAGTATAAGTACAATGCATTTTCGACGCGATTCTGGACTGGTACGTAAAACTGAGAGGAGATGAGAACCGTGTTATTAATTTGAATGTTGATATTGCATACAATGTTTGGATTTTTTTTTTAAATGTTCTGGCAATTGCATTTAAAAAATTTAGCTTTAATTTTGGCATTTTCTCAAACACGGCTAACTTTATAAGTGAGTTTTATTAGCTACATCATTCTATGTTTAGAATAAAAACGTGTAAATATCTTGTAAATATTTTGTAGAATTCCATTCATACAACATTCTTGATACTTTTTGCCTGGATTTTGAAATGATATATTTGACTATGGTAGTAAGTAATGAAGTAAAGAAGTGAACAAGAACTGAAACAGTAATAGTAAAAATTCATAAAAAGAACTATATATTAAAAATGATCTTGCCGGAAAAAAAAACCTAAAAATAAGTTTATATTCAATATGCGTACAGCATCTTAAGCGGCGAGATATTTAATTCAAATCTTAAGCCTCAAAATAGCAATAATTTACCGAAGTAGTTCATTTTTGAATGTTAAATATCTAAACTTTGTAGTTAATACTTTCAACTTTTATAACCACTTTTCAACCAACTTTTCATACAGGGATTTCTTTTAAAGTTACTTATTTAATTTTTTAAGTATACGGCCCCTCATACAATTTGTGTTCTGAAATACAACTGCATATCACTAGGACACATCTTTCTAATTGGAAGTATAATGCTAAAGTCAGTATAGTTTTAAAGCAGGCTCGACTGATCAAATAATTTGAACCAGCCGATGGTGTATGTGTGTGTTATCTATACACGTGAATTTATAATCTAAAATTACTTTTATAACTACTTAAAAATTCAGAAAGGTTCGAATAAATAATTTATTTTCTGAACTTCAAATAATGCATGATGAATAATGCATTTATTTACCTCTTTAAATCTAAAATATATATTAAAACTGCACTATTCATTACCATATTTTTGAGCATTCATAGTTATATTACAACGATTATCGATCTCTAACGGTTACTTGGACATTTTAAGTTACGAGTTTTCAATGACAAGCTGAATACTAATTATATAATTTTTAAAGCCCTGAAACGTTCCGAGAATCGATTAAAAGGCTTCAGCAGTAATTAGTTTTAGCAATTTAATTGTCATTCTGTTTAGTTATTGATACTGTTCATGCATTGATCCACTTGACTGCTGTTGCCGCTCCAAGCAAATCATTTCTGAAATTCGAATAACCGCAGTGTAATTAAATAACTGGAGTAAAAACATTTATTCATTTCTTAGGGGACTTTAATGGTTTCTTTTTAAATTTCATGCCAAAATTAACTCTCATAATGTAACAGAAAATAATGTCTTGGTCTTCATTGCTATATTTCGTTTTATTAGCACTAAACTTTTCCTGACATAGAAGCTTTAATCTCCGTAAGCTTAAACTGGAAAAAATTGTTAATATTTAACTTTAATATATAAATTTTACTAGCATTGTTAGGAACAAAATTCGGTCTCTTTGTCAAAAATTAATATTTCAGTCACTGAAAAATTCAGTTTCTGAGAATTTTTTGGATAACTAATTTTTAATGGAGACGAAACGGAATAAGATATAGTCATCTTTTAGTCATGATTTTTCTCACTGTTTATTTGTGTGCATATATTTTAAGCTTAAAGTAACAACGAAAAATTTCATACATAAAGTAATACGCATTTATGAGCATCGAATGTTTGTAATACCAAAGATTCCTTATTATATTTGGAGAAAGAATCGGGTTTTTTAAACTCCACTTTTTTGGTTTCCAGATCTTTGGATTAGATCCAAATGATGCCATTAAAATTATTATGCGTACGTAAAATTTGGAAAATTTCATTAAAAAGTACCCCAAAACATCCTGTCCAAGTAGAATGAATTTTACTCTAGGAATTTCAAAATGACTGAAGACAGTCAGTTTAGACAGTTTTGAAAGAAGTGAAACTTTCTCTAAAATCCACGTAGAACAATGAATGTCTTTACCGTAATGCATTGGAGATCCTGTATGCTCGAGTACAAAATGAGATATAGTGTACGTAGAGTAATAATTAAAAAAATAACATAAATATAAATTGCGTAGACATTCATGGACGTAATGGACCCCCTCGTGGAGGGGTCCACAGGAGGGCACGTGCTTCTTAATTTCGTCTCAAAATCTTTTTGATAGAAAAGATTCCAAATTTTAGTTGAAACGTCCCTTCTACTTTTGAATTCGAGATGTGCTCCGAAAAACATCATCGGTCACACTACCCCAAAGTAAGTCATCTTCTGGTATTTTACGTGGTTAGAGTATAGATGGACAGAGACAGACAAACAGAAGCTAAAATCGTAACAATTTTTCTTAAAATATTAATCAGTTATCTGCGTCATAAATGTACACTTTTTTCTTAGCTAATTTGACTGTTTTTACTTTTTGTGGATTACTTTTCAATGTGCATAAGCTGAGCACTCTCTATATTGAAATAATACACCGAAACAATTCGAGGTTACTGTAACTATTGATTAAACCGACATATTTCTAATCTTGAACTCAGTTTTCGAAAAGTCAACCGCGCGATACCGGTAGTCACGTGATCAGGATTTTAATTTAGCGAGTGATCTGGGTTCAATTAAACATCCTGTCGCATTGGCAGGAATTGTTTGTTCTACGGACACAGAAAGAGAGAAAGGGACACAAAGTAATTGTTTACCCGCAGTTCGAAATGAGCGTAGCTGTTTGGAAATCAATGAAAGAGCATCGAAGATTCCAGACTACGTGATTTCTGTTGTGACATTTCATTTAGAGAAATGTCCCCGGCATTTCGACGTTGATTTTAGCGGTTCTCTACTCCCACGTTAAATAACTGAATGTTTCGGCTCGGTTTAATAAAGAGTGAATATCTAGAGGTTGGTTGGAAATAATTTCGCGTGTTAGTGAGTTGGTAAAATGGTGTACTTGCTACATCATGCTAACAGCAATACGAGTTAAATTTAAGAGTAAATTCTAGACTTACATGTACAGTCATTTTAAGTACTCTATTAAATAGTGCTGTTGTGTTGTTAGAAACATATTCAGTTCAAAAAGACAGCAATGGCATAGAGAATAACAACGACTAGAGAAATAGAAGAGCTCATAAAGTATCAGAACATCGCAATATGTACAAGGCACAACGACTGGCCTGGTCGGCGATTGACGAGTAATGGATATGCTACTTTAGATATATTTCAGAGTAATAATCATGAAAGTAACTTGATTATTTATTTCCCAGTAATCTTACGCCTTTACACAGTGGCGTAGCGGAGAACCCATACGAGGACCTACCCGAAGAATCGGAGGACCCAACATCTTTAAAATAGTTAAATAGGCGGTTTTAGGGGAATTTAGATGGAATAGAATATTAGGATATGGAAAAATTCACCAGTAAGGGGCCCTTTTTCAATCTCTAACCCAGGGCCCCCAAAGTAGTCACTCCGGGCGAGAACAACAATTATCTTAGCTCGGACACATTGAGACATAAACTAATGGTGGAGCGGCAGAGTTCTTACACTGGGAGCCATTGTGCAAAATAATCAGAAGACCAAAGAAAAGATGGTTGGGCGATGTTTTAAATGACCTAAAAAGCATGACAATGACTAAAGAAATCCATGATAGAGCTAGCTGTCTAGAAAGGGGTTGTGCGCCAGACTAAGGCACTTCTCGGACTGTAAAGTCAATGAAAAACAAGAAAACGATACAGTGCTGAATGAAGAACTTCCTGCTGCTGAATTAGTGGATTCAACAGTTTTTAATCTTTTTGGGAGATGAAAAATCAAGAAAAAAAAGCGTAACGTTATAAAATATCTCTATGCACGTATGCATCTAATCGCGAAGAGTACTGCATATTCATACCCTAAAGGTGTTAAAATAAAATTGAAGGATTTGCTGCAAAAATGAAGTAGCACCACCTTGCGATGAAAAGAAAAACTCTTTCGATCAAAAAATATGTCGCTCCAATCTTTAAGTTCTGTGTTACAAGATATGAAGCTGTCAGTCTCGTTTGTCTATGTTGAATTCTCAAACTTTTTTTGTTAAACAGTTTTCTGCAAACTGGAATAGTTGAAATTAGATCCTTCTTGCAGAAAATCTGCCAATTGTCGCAGAATCAATGAATTAACATATCTTATTATAGTCAGAAATGAATCTATGATTCAAATAAATTGCCGCCGAATTCATTATGTGAAACTATAAATATTTATGTACGAAACATATTTGTAATTTCGAGTGTATTCGGAAAAGTCAACTGCAAGGTACACGGGAGTCGCTCGATCTCGATTCAGATTGACAAACTGGTTTTCATTAAATTAAACTCGCCCCAACCCCTCCCACATCGGTAGAATAAGCCACATACCAAGGAGAAGAACCAAACAAACTGTTGAGACATCACACGAAATATGCATAGCATGTTTGAAAATCAATGTCAATGCGCGAACATACAAGTTTTCAGTAAGTGGCTTCTGCAGTGACATTTCATTTTAGAGAAATTTCCGCAGGATTCCGAGACTTTGATTTATCATCTCTGTATTCTGGTGTTTGTAACAGAATATTGGAATAAGCTGCGCGTGTTGCGTTAAATTGGTAGGGGAGTGTAGTATAAAGTTATATTCAGCGGTTAAAGAACTACTTATATCATTGCTTATTTTAAAATAACTATTGAATTGCACTAATTATTTCTCGAGTACTATTCATCTCGTAATTTATTTTACTCGCGTGATGTTAGAGGTTTCACAGTGAATATATTTTTCGAGGCAGACAGATTTTTGACAACGCAAGATTTAACATGTTAAGCGCCGCACTTACAGCGCAAATCTCCGAGACCAATTTTCGTGTTTATCAAATAATCGGTTATTATACGCGAAACCCATATAAAACCTTACCTCGGTAATAACATGAAGATAAAATTGAAAGTCTCCATGGATGGTCATGCGGTTCAAATGAAGATAAAAATGTCTATCATCGCGCAATGTATGGAGGACCTTTGCCAGCAACAGCCAGAGGCGGAAGGTCCAAATTATAATGGGATTCGGTGGAGGCTGTTACAATGCTGCCGCTTAAAACTATATATGAAGAAATATCATAATCTAAGAATCGTACTAGTTTTATGGAAGAAGATAAAATATACTTCTAGTAACTAGTCAAAATGATAATTAAAGGCATTGTTCATTTCTCTGTAGACAAAAAACGAAGCATTCAAAAAGATACAGTTTATCTTCAAATAACCCGTAATTCTTATAAAATATTTCTGTAAGCCATATAAAATCTTATACAACCCTTATACCCTTATATAATGATTCTTATATATTTCTGAGTCCTCGAGTTACTGGTAGTAGGAGTCTTCACCCTAACTCCACTTAAAACGAAAACCGCAAAGGGATATTTTTTTCCATGGCGAACAAATAATTGAAAATTTCCAGTTTGTCAACAAATGTAGCATCTCGTGCACCCCCCGCCTTCGAAAGAAAAAAAAAATAATAATAATAAAAGAGAATCGAACCCCAGAGAATCATTGAGCAAATTCCGTTCTCAAAATCAACCGCGCGTAAACTATTGTGAGCGATGTTTTAGGATTTTGGAATTCACCGAATTAAAAACCGTTCCTCCATTTTAATCCTTCAAATGCGGAAAAGTTCCCTTTTAATCATAAAATTCCAAAGTGCCACTCATTGCGAGGAACGGCGTATTTAAAACATGGGCTCGTGAACAATTGATCCGACTCTAGTTTTCTCCGATTGTGAGCTGAAATTTTCTGTCATTAAGGGCGAATGCTGTACTTTGTTACTTGGAGCGGAATCATTTTCTGAATTAAAAGCGCAGGATCGAGCGGCATTATAAACGTTAAGCGCTCAATAAAAGGTTGGATCAATTGGCATTCCAGACTGTTATTAATATTGACAATTTCATTTTTTCTAGAGTAAAGTTTTGAAGTTTATAATAATCACTTTGACTGTGATGCTGATAAATACCATGCAGTTAAACGCACTGAAATTTTAAGTTGTCATCAATTGTTTTGTTCTTATAAATTGCTTTTAAATTTCCCTTTAAATTGAAATAATTTTTACAAATTCTTATTATTAATTCTTTATTTTTAAATGGTAAACTGCCTTTTTACTTCGCATATTTTTATTTATTTCAATTCCGTGTGAACATTTTAAAGGCAGGTAATTGCTTTTATTGAGATCACGATATTTTGCAATGCCAATTTTAGCAGTTCCCTCGTCTCTTGTACATAAAAGGTACTTAAATGTGCCATGGAAGGCAAATCGAGTGACTTTAGACTGTGTATCGTCATTATTTGTCATAGAATAGTAGCATAATGTGAGATATTTCAATAATATTCCAAGTGCTCCAAAACAGGGACAACCCCGTTTTAGACTACTGCAAAAGGTACATATCGGACAAAAAAAAATGTTTTTTTAAATCTTTGAAAGATTCCTACAAAAAAAGAAAAATTCGTCAAGTTTGTCAAAAAAAAGGTTAAATATGGCTACAGTCGATGAGGAATAATGTTAATGCATTGTACCGATGATGGATTAATTTTACCTAAAATTTAATAGTTTTTAGAAAATTATGATACTTTTATATCAAAAGAACAAACTAAAAAGGCAATATGTAACCTCAAAATATATTTTCTTTTAACATTACTAATTTTAAAAAAATCAGTTAGGAGGTTTCAGGAAAAATGTCGAACGTCCAGAAACGTTTTTTAAAAATTTATCAATGGTTAAATTGAGAAGTTCTTAATATCAAACGAAGTTTAGATATGATAATCACCCAAGTTTCACAAAAATCGCAAATCATCAACTCTGCTTTAGGAAATTTAATGTAGAATCATGAAAAGTAGTTTTGTTTCAAATAGTAAAATAATGCGTAATACTTTACTAGTAGTTTTAAATTATTATTTTTTAAATAAAATAGTACTCGGGAAATCTAGCTAATCCACAAAAATATAACTGCAAGTTTATCTTGAGAGACTACCGCGGGAGAACTATTTAGAATGATGGAAAATCCCGAAGCGAAAAACTATTTCGCCAATCCTCTTTTAATGGCTAAGTTCTAGATTTCTACTCGTTGCAAGAAAAGAGGTTAAAAATATGGTATCATTAACAAAGGGTGAATGTTAGCTGAAATTTTGCGTAATTAAAGGAAAAGTTGTCGCACGAGAAAAGAATCTTTTCCTGATATAAAAGCGTAGAGATACACGATTTTAGGAGCAGGTTGTTACGCGAAAGGTTTAATTGGTCTAAAATAATATCAGATACGTGTAGCGATCAGATTTTCGTTTTTTGAATATTTTGTGATGTTTTATATTTTATCAAGAGAAATACTTTGGTTTTTAAATGTATACCCAAAATGCAGATGTGTATTTCATTGAGCATCAAATATTTAAGCCTGCGTCTATGATTTATTTAATAAGGGCTGGCACTTGACCATTAGTCATTTGCCACTACTACAGCCTGAGGTATTGGCGATTTCATCAGTTGGCGTACAAAGTTACCCCCTATGAAAGAATGCACAAGTTAACCCTTTGAGGCGCAACCCTTTCCCAATGCTGAAAAAAGGGCAGCCGTTGCCATCGCTCGACTTAAAGCACAGCTGGCTGTGCCGGCACAACCAGCTGTCGTCAAAAAAGGGTGTCTAGATCTGTGGCACGTGATGAACGTTTCGATCGTCCGCCATCTTACTGGTAGTTAAGTGGAGCGATGGCAACGGATGCCCTTTTTTCAGAATTGGGCAATCTATCCAGCTGTTTTCGTATTCTTCCATTTTTCAGCAGATGTCAGTGCTGTTAAAAATAATCGACCATTTTTTTTACGGGAAATGACGTGCTAAAAAGTAAAGGATTCCCGTGGAGCTATGTCACCGGCAACTATTTTTATAGAAATCAAATCTATTCTTCGTGAGTGGCAACGGTCAAAATGTCAGAGTTTGGTGTTCCCAGAGCGGGAACGCTGCACGTTAAAGGGTTAACACTGAAGCCAGGCATGGAACTCAGACCCAAGTTGTGATTGGATGGTTTGATACGATACATAACTTTCATAAATGTATTGCGGCAAGGATACATTTATGAAAGTTACGTTTCATTGAAAAATGACCGAAAGTATTTAACATACGACATTCATAGTCTCAAACTCAGTCTTACCTAGAGCAATAAGCTTCTAATTCCATTTTATAGTCCAAGAAAAACTAATTCTGACATTCTTTTCGGACCTCCCTTTTTGGTTAGATTTTTTTTATAAATATTTGAAACTGAGCCATGTCACTTAAACATTGTTTCCCCAGGACACTGAGAAGTTTTCTAGACTGCTACATAGCAATCTAACAAAAATCTAAAATTGCATGGTATGTTCACTCAAGTTCCTTGCCCCACTCTTTAACATCGGAACGGCTGCTGCTACATTCATAAACGTGATGCCTAGGCATAGTAAAGTAACCATGCGCTACGGAAGGAAACCGCTTACAGTGCCACCTGGTGTCTTAATTTGAAATTAGCGTTCTTATCTCAAAAGCGATACGGAAAGAAGTAAATTACCAAAATACTCAGCATAACCATTTTAATAAATTAAAAAAATCTTCAGCATATTAATGCTATAAAATGAAGGTGTAAAATAAAAGGCGTAAAAAGTATTACTGATGATTTCGTCAGGACAATACACATCGGGACTCTGGTTTGCAATTCTCGCTGCAAGTTGTACACAAATATCGCTGGTCACACGTTAGCAAAAACCACTTTTAGCATGACGGATAAATGAGCTTAATGTCACGTCAAGTGCAGTTTTAGAAAGTTCGACCAAATAAATGTGCGTTTAATTCCTTTCATCCCCAATTTTATTGTGTGAATTAATGAGCTTCATATTAAAATTAGGTTATTTGTTTACTAAATCGATGATGCCGAATCATTTTGCTGACTTTTTCATCCGCATATCGTACTGTTTTTGAGATAAGACTGCCAGCTCCATATTTAGCCACCAGATGGCGCTGTGTTTTCTTGCATAACGCATGGCTAATTTAATTTATGTAGACAACACTTTTATAAATATAATGCAGCGATCGTTCCGAAGTTAAGAGAGTGACAAGGGACTTCAGTGGGCATACTGTATCAGAAAAGATTATTAAAAAACATTTTAATACATTTTAATACATTTCTTGTTTTTATTTTACTGTAATAAGCAATTAAACAGTTTAAATATTATTTTATTACATAAATATAGCATCACTGAACTAGCCTTACTCGCCCAAAAAAAGAAAAAAAAAGTGTTTTGACATATGTATCAAGTTTGCGTTAAGGAAATAAAAAAAGCAAGCTTCAATCTAGGTAATGGTTTCTGAAACACTCTTCAAAGAAGTTCCTCTGGAGAAAACCCCCACGGTGTAATGTTCAGGGAAAAAAAAGAAAAAGCATCATGTAATAGCAGCTATAACTCCCATCTAAGGGCTTACTGGTGTCTTTCTTCCACCATGTGTTTAGAAAACCTTGGTACTTCGGTTTTAAAAATGCATGTTACGAAGTCTCCGCTCACAGTTACGTGCTCTGCTTTTCTTATACTTGCAAATGGCCGGAATATTGGATTCAAAGCAATTCTCTGATAAAAACGCGCTGAATAAATACATACATACACTGAATAATACATATGAAATCTGCATTTTTTTTTTTTTTATCTTCGACTTTGTAAAAGACGTAAGATTTAGAATGTTACTTGGAAGTAGCAATAGGGGGAGAGAACTACATTTTAATAAGAACATGCAAATTTCTGGAAGTATCGAAGAAACGTTAAAAATACTACGAAACTGCCTGTTGATCAAATTTCTTTAGCAAAGACTTTCGGAATTTTAAACTAGCTTGCATTGTAAGTGGACCTCGCGTAATTTAAGACCACTCAGTCACGATTTCGAAGATAATTTAATGAAGCCTGTAAACTTCTTTTTTATATTTTTATATTTTTATTTTATTTTATGTTTCAGATGAAATATGCACATATTAAACAAAGTGCATTATCTTTTAATTTTTTACATTTCTAAAATTACATTATTTAACGGTTTTGAATCCTACTAATACTATAAATTCTAAAGTTTGTCATTTTGTATGTCTGTTACCCTTTCTCGATGAAACGGCTGGACAAAATTTGGTAAGGATATAGCTGATATAACCTGAATTAATAGATAGACTAACCGCAGCAAAACACACGTGCTGGCAGAGTGCCTTGAAGTTGCCAGGCTGCCTTTCACAGGCAGTGCCCGGACGGCACTTCTAAAGTAACTGACCGGACTGTAATAGTGGCAGCCCGGGAAGGCACCGGCACATTCAGGCTATCACTCGCAATAAAGGCTCTGAACCAGTTCGTTTACGACGCCTGAAATAAAATGGCAAGGTGCTAGTCATTATTCAAAGTAGTGACATTGCCTTAGTACCTTAAGGATGTTCTACTTGAAGAGCGATCGTTGTCACAGGACTTTTGCTGGACTTTTGAACAGCTTTAAAAACAAACTAAAGCCTAACCGTAAAAAAAAAGAAAATCGAGAAAACATTTGGTGGCACGAGATCGACATTGCACAAGCTACATTTTCGGAATTGGAGGTCGGGTAAATGGGTACTTTTTGCCCGGTCGGATAACGCCTTCTTCTGCCACGCTTCATTCCTCGGTTCGAAAGAAAACTTCCGTCACACGCTCCCTGCAAGCATTTCCCTGCTATTTTAGATATGAATGAGTTTTGTGCACAGAGATTTTTAAAAATTCTTGTGTACTTTAATAATGCCGAGAAGATTACCTTTATCAAAATCTGAACAAGGCAAAATATACTAATTTTAAAGATTCTATTGATAGTGGTGCATGAAATATTAAAAAATAGTTAACTAGTTCCTCATTAACTTTGGTAACTACGACAGTAAACCGCGAGCATGGAAAAAATGAATAATACTTCTTCACCCTATGCATTATGGATTGACATTAACAGTAAAACTCTGTCTCGTTCAACCTTCAGAAAAAATTCATAAGCACAAAAATTGCCTTCAAAAATGGGCCGAGGATTGATCTGTTTTAGGAAATATCACGAAATTCCGTATTTTTAACTTTTTTTTTTTTTTTTTTTTTTTTTTTTTTACCATTCCGTAACCCGTATAGGTCCATTCTCAATGTCAGTTAAGAATTCAGCTTGCAATTAAATTTTCTAAAATTTTCCGGCTCTTTACTTGAATTAAATTTTTCTAAAAGCTGTTAAAAGTTGCATGATTTTTAAGTGAAACAGCCTTAACTTTGATTAACGTTACGGCAGGGTGCTGGCGTAATGTCTGCTTGCTGTGTAATGCTGCCAGAATGCTAAAATTTTTATACCAGTTATTGATTTACAGATATTTACTTTTTAATCTTACAACTTTCAGAGTACTTACAAGTGGTATAGAGAGAAAAAAAGCTAATTTAACTATTGTTTGCCAACTACTAAATGCAAACTTAGGTTAAATTTGGTTGTCTTGGGCGGAGGATATTTTAAGTGGTTCTAATGCGTATTCACACGTTACATCTGGAGAAAAACCTGCCAAATCTTCAGACTGTTAGATCGACAGACGCACAGTGGACCTTCATACTTCAGCATTCTGTCATATTCTGTGTATCATTTATTCGGCCATGGTAGGTCCCTCTTTATTAACCACGTAATGGAATTTTTAATTTTATTATTAAAAAGAGTCTTTCTAGATGCAGTAATGGTCTCTGCAACAGCTTTTTTATAAATCTTTTTAATTTCTATCTGTTTTTTCCTCAGAGTTTGTAATTTGGATCATAGATGAAAATGGAATGGTGGCATATAAAAATTTCGAAATCTGGTACTTCAAGTATAATTGTGCAATGAAAAAAAGCCGCCCAGATTGCATAAAAGGCTATGTAAATTAAAGTTTACAAAAAATACAAAAGAATGGTAATACTCTGTTAGCTTTTACAGAATAAATACATCAATATATTTTCTCTTCTAGACCCATATAACCGACTCTTTAATAATAAAATTCCAAATGTGAATAAATTTCAAATCATCCCCAACATTTGCCTTCTAAAAACCACCTAGTTCTGCACTCCAAACTTCTCCAACCAGACTATTTGATCCTATTTTACCACCCATTGGCTTTTTCCCACGCAAAAATATTCTCTTCTTTAACAAAGTCTTATCAGACTTGACTGTATTTTCTTTTTCCTACCCCAAGACTCGCATACATTCACCAGAGATACTACCACGTTCAAAGGGGAAAAAAATCTTCCAATCCTTCTAATGGTGCTACAGCGTTGCCAAAAGAAAATAAAGTTTCCCCTTAGAAGACGTATGTCTCTGATACTCAAGATTTTTTTTTTCTTTTTCCTTGGTTTGAGACACAGAATGTCGTTTTTAGTGGACCGAAGCAAAACTATATTTGGATATTTATTGAATTTAGGTTTTTCTTTGTCAGTTATTATGCATTTAAAAAAAATGGATTTGAATATTTAGATTTATTGTGAGAGTGTAGGTACACACACATAAAATCCGACGCGAACATGTTTCTTGGACATGTATGGAAAATTTTAAATTATTTTTAAGTTTGTTTATCTATTTGAAGCGTTGAATGTACTTTTGTCGCGGTATAGCTTAAACTACCCAAAAACTTAAATTCACGAATTTATCTTTTCATATTTTTTTTCTTGCTGGAATGAGAAGGGGGCGTTGCTAACAGAACGTTTATTTCATTACCTAGTTTGCTAGATTTTTAACATTTTCCAGCAAGGTGGAAAAGTGTTTGATTTCGGTTTGTTTGTCTGTTTGTCTCTCCGCGCTCTAACTCTCGTAAATATAAATTGATAAACCGAGAAATTTATATACTTTATTTCTATTGACAGTACATGTACCCTAGCGAAAATGGTATATGTATAGCGTTTATAGTCAAAATCTCGCCATTTGTCGTCGACCTTGGCGAGTTTTGTCGAAAAATCGCTAAACCTTACTATTACTGCAGTATTTTATCGAACTGCAGTATTACTGCAGTATTTTCTTTCAAACAAAATAAGTTTAAATGAAGTTCGTCGAAAATATTTTTGATTTAATGGTCGTGCAAGGAAGTCATGTGTTGTCCACATCAGATTTTTATTTCAATGTATTCTGGTTTTAAGTTGACGATAAGTATCTTAAAATATAACTGTTACTGTAAGAATTGTTATTGTGTTTTCTTTTTTCCAATTTTATAGTGCGCGCAGTGCTTTGTGATTACCATATTGATATCTGTTACGCGATTTTTAAAACTTAACTGAAGATAGAAAATTATTTTTTTAATTTTTTATTTTCGTATATAATACTACATTAGTGCATTTTTGATAACACTAAAAGAAAGATTCTTCTTTTCATATTGTTCGAAACACAGCAGCTCGAGTATGATCATCTTGCAGATCATTTCGTCGAAGTTAAAGGTCCTGTGCCCCCTTAAAGTAAATGTTAATCTTTAAAAATATTTGCCTGCACACATGAGCCCTATATTGCTTAGCACGGATGTATTATGAGGATTTAAGGTGTAACTTACCAAAAAGTATTTCAGCCGATATTCGTTAATTCCCTCGTTATCTAGTTAACTTATCAGCAAATCCAGTTTTTCGCACGGGAATGAAGCTTGTTTTCGTAACCACTATTATGGACCACTAACACCGTTTATACGCATTTCTAATTTCTGTTACGTGTTACTTCTTTTGATTAGTATTTGTTGCGCTGTTGGTTGTTCATATGATACTAATCAATCCTCCGTCACAACGTTAATATTGGGTGAAATTCTATTAAACCAAATTTTAAATGTACGAATAAGCTTATGCATTTTTGCCTTAGAGATACACAGTATGTTAAAAAATATGCTAAAGCTATTAAGAAATTCCAAAGCAAAGATAACCGATTAATGGATTTAACGATGGTTAAAAATAAAATTGCTTGAAATTATGTAAAATTTTTAAAGTATAATCTTTTATTTAAGAACGTTCACCCAATTTTACTGTTTATCACCGTCAAACTCTTAGAAAACTGCATTCGAGTCCCATTAGATAGTAAATTCTAGAACTTTTGAAATAAAAGTTTATACAACTTACAGCGCTGTACGAAACGTCTTGAACAGACCCTCTGCAGTAGTTACATCAGCAAAATATATACAGTAAAAATTGAAAGCAAAATAGCTTTTAGCTGCCAGGAGCAGTTCTAGATCGAACCTCCACACTTGAAATTTCATGAAGAATTGAATAAAAAGAAAACTTGAGTTTCTTTGTTGAATTTTTCGAAACAATGACAGATTCAACAATGCACGGTGAACTTGGGCTTTGTTCGGATCTGCGATGATTGTTGGTTGGTATTTTATTGTCAATGACATTGTTTAATGTGTAACGAAATTGTGTAACGAAAACAAGGATTGAAAAAATGATCGGCGTTTCTTTAAATTTTTTAATACTTTCCAATACGGTTGAAATGTGTTTAGATTTCAACCATATTGGGAAGTATGTGATGGACGGACAAAGAGTCTATCCGTCCGTACTCTAAAACTCCCGTAAATATTATCGATGAATAAGAAATCCATATATGTTATTTCTATCTACTGTAATAAGATGTACCCTATTGAAAATGGTGTATGCAGCATTTATAGTCCTTCTGCAGGAACACTGAAAAGGTTTCCAATGCATTGCGCTCTATGGTCAGTCACTCTTTAAAGCTTATTTTAGAGACATTCCGCTTTTTGAAATGAAGCAAAATTGATATACGTTAAGGACGACTAGATAAAGCTGTCCATCGAAAACAGCGCCTTATTATGAATAAGTTCTTTTACAGGAGCACTCGAAATAACTCCGATAACTGTATATCATTCTAAAATAACTGTATATCATTCTAAAACTTTTATTAATTAATTGGAAGTATATGTTAATCTCAAAGACAAATCCTCTTAACAAAGAATTTGAATCAACCAGTACATTACGCATTAAGATAAAAACCAGTGGAAATTACTTTGTGTTTCATGGGTGACTTAAGGATATATTTTCTCTACAAATTGCACAACAAATTGTGAAATAGTAGCTCTGAATCTTTTCTGAAAGTAAAATGTAATCATTCCAGCAGATTGCTTTTCTAGAAAAGTATTTTATTTGCTTTATTATCCTACAGCAACTGTCCAAGCTAAACAAAAATACGAACTTGTCCTGCAATCTTCAGAAATTTAACACGTGTTTTCACATGCAGAAGAAAAAAACAAAATCTGAAAAGGGGAGGGGAAAGAACTTCCAATCTAGCAAATGGCATCAGAAGCGTTCGGTCAGAAAAGAAAGTGTACAAGTTAGCTGATGGAAAGCTTGAACACTTGACACACGTGGGAAAAAAGAACTTACGATTAGTCTCCAAAGTGTATTGGATGATACTTTCTTTTTTTTTCTTCCTCGCAAACCTTTATGTACCGCAACGAAGGTAGAAAGGACTGTTCAAAAATGCATAAGGATGAAAACATTCATCAGAGTCTTTTTCCGGCTCTCAATGTACAAAAACGCTGTCTCTAATGGTGACTTATGGTGGAGTCTTGTCGGGAACTTCGGAACTAATGTAATTTCATTTCCTCCAAGGTTATTTTTATTTATTATTCAGTAAAATATATAATCGGTTGCTTTTCTATGGTGTTCAGTTACGCTATACCTTTCTTTATGAAAATTCATCAGTTTTACCAATTT
This sequence comes from Cheiracanthium punctorium, assembly GCA_038373885.1. Taxonomy (NCBI): domain Eukaryota; kingdom Metazoa; phylum Arthropoda; class Arachnida; order Araneae; family Cheiracanthiidae; genus Cheiracanthium; species Cheiracanthium punctorium. Next base: position 119,888 of record JAWZYV010012280.1, read on the forward strand.
GTAAAATTCACATAATTTTCAATCCCTCACTCCCTCCTTTATACAAAATATATTAAAAAAAATTCTTTTATTTATACCAAAGTAGACGATTTCATTTTTAATTGATACTTGAATGCAGTTGATAAAGGCACTTCATATTTCTACTCATGCATATGTAGTTGCTCTTTTACATCTAGAGAAAGTAGTTCTTGACAAAGTTTGGCAGTATCTGGAATACGTGCATTTGAAATAAATTTTCAAAATACTTGTATTTTGTATTTTCACTTGTAAAAACAAAGTATTTTGAGAATGTTGCTTATTGTTGTTGTTCTTGATGTTATCCATTTGTAATACATGCAGGAACAGCTTTGAAACTTCAAAATTGTCAACATAATATCCAGGCTTCTTACTTAATGTTTCGGATTTTTAGCAATTGGGAAGGCCTAATTACTGGACCGGATATTCTGCGCTACTTTTACTCTAAAGTGAGCGGACGGTTATTTATTCGTGACACAGAGGACGGAAATTTGACAAGTGTTTTAGATGTAGGATGTCCTAAGGATCAAAAATCGCTCAGCAATACAGCGTGGAAAATTTCGGGGCAGACGGTTATATTATTTATTCGTAAAACAGAGGACGAAAATTTGACAACTGTTTTATATGTAGGATGTCCCAAGGATCAAAAATCACGCAGCAATACAGCGAGGAAAATTTCGGGGTAGTAAATAATCTTTAAAAAGGTGTTGAATCGGTAGTCACACTTAAAAAACAAACCAAGTTCCAAAAACACTTAAAAAAAATGATACTTTTATCAGAAAGAGATCTAAAATTACAAATTAAGCACAATCCTGACCCCTTCCCAGCACGGAATATTCTGTTTTCAGTTTAAATTCCATTTATTTATTCTGCGATCCCTCTATATGCACTCAAAACACAAAAGAATACATTACTCAAAAATGAGATTCCAACCTTAAAAATCCTGTCTGCAGAACGTGAGAAGACTCAAGTTCACGAAGATTAATTTTTGTGCCGTATAATGTCACGTCTGGTAAATCTTCTTTTTCGGATATGCTTTTCAAATGTCGTCTCGATTTTCGACCTCTGTTATAATATTTTCTTTTTAAAAAAAAGTGTCTCTCTCCACCTAGAGTGTAATTGAGTCGTCAAATGTCATTGATGGATTCCGGTGTATTGTTAGTCGATGACGTTTTAATCTGGGCGATTTTCTGCGAGTGGCAGGTGAGCATTTTAAAGGTGTACTGGGAAATTGCAAAAGAGGGTCGCATCTTCTACTGAAGTGCAAATTGGGAGATTGGCACATTTATTTGGTTGTACCAGTGGAACGGTTTTTAAGTAAACTTTTTTTTCCGGTTTTCAAATTGAAGCTAAAAGTATACGGGTAATTCTTAAACTAAATTGGTAAATTTCAAGAGGTTGTCAGAAGTCGACGGGAAAAGCAATTTTATTTTTGCAGATTTAAAAAGAAAGCATGGTATGTCAAATGTGCATTTATTAATAATCAATAAATTATAAAAGATTTGTGAAGATTATTTATAAAAATATATGGCAGGAATAGTTAATAAGATAAAAAAAATATTTCGGGAATATAAGTGCTTGTATATTTATAAAAGTTCAACCAGATACAAATTAGACTCTGACTATTCCACAAAACAACCTTATCCAATTCATTTTACTACTATGCATATTTTATATTAGGTTGTCTTTTTTTATAAATTAATTTATTTAAATTCTGCTTTAAGCAAATTTTTGTGCTTTCACAACTATGTTTGAAGATGTTAGCAAAAACTCCGTTCCCATTTGAACACCGACAGTAATGCTGCACCGACCTTGATCAGTGCTTGGGAGGGTGACAGCTTCTCTCACCTGGGGCTCTACAACCTAGTATCGGAAAGCTTTCCGCAGTGAATAAATCGAGCCTTCTCTTCTCATGACGTCACAGTCCGAGAAATATCCGATGTGCCCTAGCATGATAATATCTTTATTATTTCACTGTCATATTTACTATCGGAAATAATGCTGGTTTTTCCCGACACGTTGACTGAAGGCGAAAACTTGCATTCCGGTACCGGAGAGTACAAGATGGATGGGTTTATATTGTGTGTATCACGGAGTGTCAAGTACTTCCACAAAAGGATCCTCTCCCTGCCACGGTGGGCCAGTCAGAAACCGGCTTCCACTCTTGGTGGGTGTCTCCGTAGTCTTCGAAAATTCTGAAGACAATACCTTCGTTTACGAAGAAGGGGAGAAAGCCGTGTGTTTTGATTGGTTGATCGGTCCGAGTGCCGGATAGACCTTAGCATACACAAAAATACTCGCTTGTTTTATTCGACACTCATCGTGCTAGCACCAAAAGGAGAGTCGCGGCTATTTATCCGAAGTATTTGACTATTCGAGAGCAAGAAATAACCGTCGCTTATATTCTACGATACTATGGTGCTAGAGCCCCTGGATTACTGTGAGACTGTGCAAGCTAAAGGGAGCTAGTACACGCTAAATCTGTCGTTAATCCGATGACCTCCATGCTTAAGCGGTACCTTTAGGGGTGACAATCCAAATACTGGTCTTTCATGTGGAATTGGCTTAAAATTAGAAAACCCCGCGCTATATCGGTCTTCCTCTTACTGGGGCTCACTAACAAGAAACCGCTCCATTTCACTCATCACTGTCTTTTAAAGAGCATCAGATTCCGCTCCACAGTTAGCCGGAGTACATTAGCAACGACCGCAACTTGCTAATAAAATAAGCTGTTAATCTGCAAAATGAACAACTATTTTTGAATGCAGCAAGGTTTATTAGCAGGTCCGTTTCCTGAATGCATCATTTTCACATTAAACTGAAACGCCTTGTTTGTTTTACAAACATATTTTTATTATATAAAAATAACTGTTTTCATATACTTTATAAAATCAAACTTAAATACACCTGCATTTCTCGATGGATACATATGTTTAGTCATTAAGAACACTATTAACCGTATTTTAAAGTGAGTACACCTCGTTCGTAAAGTATTTAATTTTAGCATATCAGTTTTAAATAGTCGTTCGGAAAATTTATGGCTTCTCCGCCAGCGGGCATTCATAATAAACGCTTATTCCTTTTACATCAGGGTGGAGTTCTGAAGCGGCTTGCTTGTAAATCAGGGCCTGTTTGTGAATAATGAATGTAAACTCACCGCATTCTAGTAAAAAGTGTTTTTGATAACTATAGTCGTGATTTATGGTTTGGATTTAGTACTTACTAAAACTTTTCGTATGATAAATTTTCTCGTAATGGGGTATTTCGATGGATTTTTTAAAATTGTGAATTTATTATGCGCAAGGCAGAATTTTAAAGCGGCAAAATAAATTTAAAGAAGAAAATAAGTGTACATTGTGTAAGGCCTATGCAAAATCGATATCATTCTTGTTAACAATGTAAGTGTATATTATAAAAATGAATCAATAAAGAATAATATAGCTAAAAGGAGCTTAAAATCATTACACCACTAAGAATTCTTGTTTAATTCTGTGATATTCTGTTCCTGTATGTGTTCCATTTGAAATGGAATGTATATTTCAGACAGTATACTGCACTAGAGGTCTTTGTCATTTAGTTGCTTACTCGCGTTAGAAGTGATACACATGTATTTTTTGTGCTTATGTATTTCTGGTAAACAGCTTTAAATGTACACCATTTTCAATGCAGATCGTTGCGTAAATAACATTTGAATTTCGTAAAAATACCAGCATATTTATCAAATACAAAGCACGTAATCAAACTAAATTAGGAACTGTGTTGAAATATTTTAAAGCGTACAACTGAGGCATTAAATAATCTGATTGCAATATATTAACTGTAGATATAAAATTTCATGGGGGGGGGTTACGACTACTACAACTCATATATATGTATACGCGGGTGTGACAATATAGTGAAGAATATACATTTTGTATGGCAAAAAAATTCCTCATGGGGGGGGGTTATGACCCCCCTAACCCCCACCCCTTGGCTACGCCCCTGATAATATATATATAATAGAATTTTTTTTCTCAACAGAATTTTCTTAAATATAAACTTCGGGAAAAATAGAACTGAATCTTCATTTTAAATTGACGGTGATATGATAACTATGACGTATAATGAATTTTTTAAGTTAGTTACATTTTTGTATACAACACGGCTTGCTAGAGGGGGGGGGAGGTAGTGCCACATAACATAAATTTTTTATAGTATTATTTTGTAACTATGCGAAATACACATGGTTATAGAGTTTCGTAAAAAAGATTTTTTTTTTTTCGTGCTAGCATTGTAAAAATAATATCCTGAAATGTGTAACTCTATTACATACTTCAGTTTTTATCAAGTAAACAAAAAATATTTCGTTTGATTTAATTAATGTTGCAATGAAATAAACAGAAGAATTCTCCATAGATCATCCAATAAACTCTTAATTCTCCTCTTTTCCAATCTAATAACAGTCCTCTCTAAGAAAGAATGCTTCCCGAAAATAACAAGAAGGTTTTGGACTTCAAAAGCTTTACGGAATATGAACATCTTTTATTTAGTCCTTAACGTATCTTAAGTAGTATCATGTTTACTCTGTTTTCATTGATTAGGTTTTTTTATGATCATTCATTCTTTTTTTTTTTTCTTCCTGTGCTTTGTTCCAAGAAAAGTCTAACTGATTAAATGTGGGCTTTTTTTGTTATTTTGCCAGTACAGTTAAAAAAATGACTGGATATACGTGGGCTTTTTGAAAATATTTTCCTTTTTCCATACACACTTACAATAGCTGTGACTTTTATACGAGGGCTAATCAATAAGTAAAACTTAATACACTTGAGTAAAAATTTCACAAAATTAAGGCAAACGGAAACAGTTTTTTTTTTACTGAACAGCGGAAGTGCTTGAGTCATTTTTTGGAAATATTCTCAAAACGAACTGGAACTCTTATCACATGGTATATAATACGGTTTTTCTCAATACAGTTAGTTTAATTTCTTTATTCCTACGAAAGTTCTGAAAGGTAGATTATTCTTCAATTCTCCAAACAAATGGAGATCGCTTGATGCCAAGACAAGAGTGTATGGTGGGGTTTCTATATTCGTCATTTCAATTTCTGGAGCATAGTTTGTGTATTGCGAGCTGTATGCGGAGTCTGGTGTTGTGAGCTGCCTTAATATACAAATTGGCATCCCAAACAATTTGCATATAAAATCTTTGCATTTTGGGAAGCTGGAAGAGGCACACAATCATCAGCTGTTTCTGGGAGCCGAAATCCTTATCTACGCTTCTTCGTATAATTCCAGGGATTAATTTTCTACGTTCGTGTACTTTGCTTTTTCTCAAATTCGATAATGCTTCACAGTATGAAAACAGTTTGAAAGCCATAGGTCTGCCGGCTAAGTGAAGGAAGCCGACCTTGAAGCCTTTAGTGTTAGCTGCAGAATTGTATTTTTTTTAGCAAGTTGTGCTCCCATTACAACACCTTAACAATCCAAAAATGCTGTTACAGTCTGCGATATTACATACGTGTCATGCACAGCAACCATTTCAGTCTGAATTTCTGCAAAATTTTGTTCAGACCATTAGGAACGTACATTTAGTTTCTCTCTCTAGTCTTCAAATATGGGGAGCAGTTATAGCATTACCAACAGTTTGCTAAATAAGCTCTCTGAAAAAGCACTTCCAATAACTTTTTCTTACGAAGATCTTGTATCTATTCTTTTTATAAGAAGACTTGTGTTTCAAACGATAAATGGGGGCGTGAATTTAAAATATCAAACTCCTTCATTTATTTTAATTAATAAGATCTTGGCTTCTTACTGAATCCTCAAAAGCGGGGAATAACACAAAGAAAATGTTTAATTTTAATTCTTGAATCTATGCGGGTTACTTAATTTAGCTTCAGGAACTTCCTTATTTTAAATAATTTTAAAAAGAAAAATATAGTTTCAGAGTTTATTGAGTGCTACTTGTACTGAAACAGATCTCAAGTATCATTTCGTATTTACCGGCGCGTGAAAGGCTTGAAGTTCTTTATTCAGGTTGAGCGATTCAGTCTTGAGAAACTTACAATAAAGCCTTTTCTCGTGTTGGATAAATGAACATTAAGCCATCTTAATTTTTTAAAAATTTCCCTGCAGGCTTGTGTTTGAGTTAATATATAACGCAGCCTCATCTCGAATTATTAACACCTTCCAAAATTTTGCAAAGTTGGAAATGCCTTTAGCTGTCTTGAGCTGTCCATCTTGTACAAAGCTGGAAATGTCTTTTGAATATATTTTTTTGTCCGTCTGCATGCATTCAAAAGATGGTGTGTTTTAGTTAAATAATATTGACATAGTATAAAATTCTAAGTACGTTTTGTAAAATACAGTTGTAATTTCTTAGTTTTCCTCTATACAGTCAGATCCTACTATTATAATTCAGAATTAAATTGTCTGTACTGGAAAACATTGACACAGACTTACATGCAACAAAATGAAAACTTGGCTATTCCTCACACCAATTCTTGAATATTAGAATAAATTAAAGCTCGTAATACAGACTAACCGATAAAACCGCTACAGAAAATGTATGCTATGATGGCCGTGAATTGTAAATGCCGTGTTAGAAAGGTAGCCGTGAGTTAACCCTTTGAGACCTAATTAAAAAAATTCTATTTAAATTAACTAATTTTTTTCAAATATTAGAGATTAAATTAGTAATTAAAGACACTCTGATTATTAAATGCTGGAGGAAAATTTCTTTATACAGAAAAAATTAGGACTTCCATCCGTACGATAATAGACAATTTTTATACTCTCAAATGTGAACGCAGGGTCTTAAAAAGTAAGTGAATGCCTTAGTAAGATCATTTTTGGAATCCCTGTTATGAATTATTCGTGTTCAAAAATAATTATGTGGCCCAATTCAAATGCACCAAAATAAAGTCTTGAATATCGAAACATGTCCTTTCCATATTGAGAATTTGCTTTTCCGCTAATTCAATTTATTATTGAACAGTTTTCGTTACTGACGATGGTCGAGAAAGTCTAGTGGGGGAGGGAATCCTTAATCGCGTTTTCTGAGGGTCACCTCCCCCCCCCCCTTCACTCGAAACTCCAAAAGGCCTGATAAAGCTTCATTAGCATTTGAATGAACATTGATTTCTAATAAGTTCCTCTAATAACGGAAAACTGGTAATTAAACAGTCACTTGTTGAAGATTTATCTCTTCGGCGGAATTCCGCTTTGAGATTACACCCCTGGACATTTTGCGAATTCTGTGTTCGCAAAGACATACGGTAGTTCCAAGGAGCGTTATTTATTGTTTATTACAGAAAATGATTTTCGGTAGTAATAACTTTAGAGGATAAAATATATGTATAGATATTAAATGTATCGGAAAGTAAAGTCCTTCATTTAGTATTAATTCAGACAAATAAGTTTCTCTCAAGTTTTTAGCTACGAAAATGTTGTGTGTAAACAATGGATCCTATTTGTTGCATTTTAAAGCAAGAATTTCAGAGACTACTGTTTTTTTTTTTTCTTTCAAAAAAGACATGTACAAAAGGAACAAATTTCAAAATGCTATGGTGTATATTTTTACGTATTTGTGTGTGTGTGTGTGTGTGTCATATTTCAAAACTAGCATTTTATGGATATGTTACTTTTCATTGAGAGGGATATGTGGAAAGGAAGTTTTGGCCATCCCGCAATAGGTTACGAACTCTCGAATATTCTCTCTTATGGGACGCTTATGTCATAAACCTCACATATATGCCAAACTTTGCATTATTAGCTTCAACTGTTTCAACTGGGCAAAATATTAACACATTCAAAAAAAAATATTACTTTTCCGAAACCCTTCTAATTTTAAATACTACTTATATGTGGAAGAACATGTGAAAGTCTCGAGATTTTTGAGACGCGACTTTGGTGTTATTAGGGTAGACCCGAAAAAAAAATCGATTTATTAGGTTTTTGATGTTTTTGAAAAGCATGTGCTAATTTTGAGGGGTTACAACAACGTCTAGGAGTTGCGCATCGTGTTTGAAATTTATTAACCCCTTGCACACCAGGCCAATTTATCTATAAAGGGACCGTAATGCCAGATTATTACTTTCTGTTTAATTGAGTGGCTACTAATGCCATCTAACGAGTGAAAATGGAGGCTAAAAATATCGAGATGTGGAAAAACAAAAACAAAAAAAAACACGGCTTAGAATCCCAGACAATTGTACACTGTGTTTAAGAATACTAGGTAGAAAAGTCAAGTCTGTGCAATACGTACAGACGTACGCAAGTACTTCCATATGGTATTCATGTGCGACGTTATAAAAACGTACGCACGTACGTCCCTGGTACGCAAGTTGTTAATATTAGAAAAATGTCATTGTTTTAAACAAAGGGAGGGCAACCTTTTGCATACCATATGCCAGTTTTTTTCTTTAGTTGGGTACAGATGCCTTCATACATATTTTACATTCTTAGGTTCACAGTTAAGATTTGGCGAAATGAATACGGGTAGGCTTTACTTTAGAAGAATAAAAATAATAACTGAACATGTTGGTTCACCGGTTGTTGGTACCGGTGATATTGCTTATTATTTACTTCGGTTATGAAGTATACATATTTTTTAGATGCGGAGAAGATGCGTTGCCACCGCCGCAAACAATTTTTTTTTTCAAGCAAAAGTAGAAAAAAAAATAAAATCTCAAATTGTAAAGATATTTTCTTTACAATTTGAGTATCCAATACCTGATGATCAAGATCAAGTATGCAATGGATGATCAAGTATCCAATACCTGATCATCCTAAAATTGATCATTTATTACATATGTCCTTTTTTGCAAATACTGTCAATCATAGAACAAATAATGGATGTATAAAGCAAAATAAATTAGTAACAGTTCGACATTTATGTAACTTGGACTGCGACTTCAAACTATACTGAAAATAATTTTTGAATTCTAAAACGCGGTCTCAAAAGAAAAATCTCTTCAACTCACTTTCAAAAACTATTAACGGAAGAAAAGCCTTCTGTTTTTCTTGGCAGCACGGAGCCGTCTCAACTCGAGCCAACTTTATCAAATGAATGAATGAATAATGCATTTTAACCAGTCAATTTATTCTTTTATAATGTTATTTTCTCTCGCAGCGAGCTCCCCCCCCCCACAATCTTGCAAAAGGCTCCCGAAAAATAACTCGTCGTCACATTTTCGTGAAGCTATGTCAGATAAATTCCTTTTAATAGAATGCAAGTATCGAAAAATTATTTTCATATAACACTCCATCAAAAATCTTGTCCGCGTCTGAAATTCTCGATAATAATACGGGCGTAAAATGCAGAGTAATTTCATTCGAATATTTTTCTATTGCCGATTTATCATTTTCTCGGGCAGCGGGCTTGGCAGTATCAAAAACACATTTAATAGCTCTAAGTATGGGTTTGTGGGTGGAAGGGGGGTGGAGGAGAGTAATAGAGGGAGGGAGAGAGATGTGAATAAAATTTTTAAAGACGCGGAAGGCAGTCTTTTATAAATGCTAAGATGATGAATTAAATCATAAAAGAATGTTGCGAATGTACGACCTACGAGGGGGGCCGTATGGGTGTTTAATTATCAAATTCTATAGATTTATCACATTACCGCGCAATCCCTTTCAGATCTATACAGACCAATAACATTACGTGGTACCCAAAGCCAAAAAAGCACACCCGTTTCCATCTTTCGAGTTAACTACCAGTAGTAACATGGCAGTGAACCGAATCGCCTATCGCGCGGTACACAGTTGTACAGTCTTTTTTTGAGAGAGAGCCGGCTGCATCAAAAAAGGACCTTCAGCTCTGTAACACGTGATGGGCGATTTGATTAATCGCTACGTTTCTGGCAGTTAACTTGAGAGATGGCTACAGAGCGAAAGTCTAAAGACCTTTATTTTTGACAGCCGGCTGTGTCAAAAAAGGACTTAGCTCTGTAGCACGCGATAGGCGATTCGATCAATCGCTAAGTTTCTGGTAGTTAACTTCAAAGATGGCTACAGAGGCCTTTTTCGACAGCCAGCTGTGTCAAAAAAGGACTTTAGCTCTGTAGCGATGCCTGTGATGCACAATTTGATCAATCACTAAGTTTCTGGTAGTTAACTTGAGATGGCTACGGAGCTAAAGTCCTTTTTTTTTTTTGACACCCGGCTGTGTCAAAAAAGGACTTTAGCTCTGTAGCACGCGATAAGAGATTCGATCAACCGCCATGTTGCTGGTAGTTAATTCTACAGATGGCAACGGGAGTACTTTTATCGGCTTTCGGACCATTTAACCATATCTTTCTGCGTCTAGCAGTTGTAAGCTATTTAAAGAAGTTTTTTCACAGCTCGCGGCCATCGCGTATTAAAGTGTTAAACTGTCAACATTGAACAACATTTGCCATCTGAAGTTTATGTTACTTTTTGGCATTTAAAACTTTAGGATTATTTCGAGTGCTTGTTTATATACATAAAAACCGGTGTCAAAAATAATTATACAAAAACATAAATTTATATAAACACAGAAATGAGTAAAATAAACGCTATGTACGTTTTAGGAAAAGCAAAGTTTGATTCTCGTGAGGATTTAACTTTTGCCCTCTAAACATTTATATTTTTTCTCTTCTCCTACGTGTTTTGCATGTGTAAGAAATTATATTTATTCTGAGAATTCTAGAAATAAGACAGTGGAATTTATAAATCCCATTGAAAATCAATTTTAATTGCATCGAGAATAAATACTTTTAACTATAACACATGTGTTTAATGGTAAAATATTTTCATATTTAGTCGATTATCTCTAGAACTGATGGAGAGATTTTAATGAAATTTGGTGTGAATTTAGGTTTATATAATGCGAAAAAAAAAGTAATCATCATTCAACTGTTATACACAAGAGTGATCGTGTGTAGAAGAAGGAAGACGTGAAACTATAATACAATCGAACACGAGAATCTCAATACTCGAAAAAAAAAATAAATTAAATAAATAAATTATAAAAATATTCACAGAAAAATTTCAAAGTTTCAGAAACACAAATTCTTCACTGAATCACTGTCTTAAAAGGTGGAAAAAAGTAATATAAAATATTAAAATTTTACAGTGTTGACGATACGCTTAAATGGATTCAAACTCGTTCACCTTTTTATTAATGATACCGAACGAGAATCAAAGGTTACCTTCATAACCTCTGCGAAGTCAATAGAACATTTTAACAAAAGTAAAGAATATCTTCAAAGCAGTGGTCCAAGCTAAATAACACTAGATAATCCGTTCGTTTACTTTCGGTAAACCCCCTTTCCCTCTAGAAAACATGTAATAATGTAAAAACGTTAAGCTTACTACAACATAAGGCATCCAGTTGTAATCTCTGTATCTATAAGATAAATTAATCACAGAAAGCTTTTAAAATAAGCGAAGAATCTTTTAACAATTTTTTTTTGGCAACAAAATCCTCCTACTTTGTACCTTTTCAGTAAATCAATATTTAGAACGTCATTTCAATTCTTTTACAGAATTCCATGTTATTTTTCAGCGTTAATTCTTTTTGTGACATAAATAAAGAATGTTCGTTTTCATATCTGTGTCATAAATCACGGTAGCATTTCACATTTATCAATTTTTGAAACCCGGACTGTTTTGGGGAAAAAAAGGTTATTTTGAATAAAAGAATGATAGCAATAAAAGGTGTATCACAACAGCATTTTTTTAATATTCGCCGTATACGGCTGCAGGATTTAGAATGTCACAAATTAAAAATGAATGTCTGTAAATAGAATAATTAGGTGCCTCGAAATCACATGCAAAGAAGAAACGTCGCATACCCGAAGAAAATGGCGCAAAAAAAATTAAAACTGCATAGAGACGTCGCAGTAAGTTAAACTGAGTGTAACATCACTGTAAACGTCATAGTCGAAAATTTTTGCTCTGTGTCATGATGTATGGCATATCATTTAAGCGAAGAAATGAAATAAAATCATAACAGAAAAATAAGTTTTGGTTAAGAAATTAGGCAAATATACTTAGGTGAATCAATAATCACAATTTTTTAAAGTAAAATTAATAAGAAACAATCGAGCAGTTCAAGAATTTTCTTGTTTAATTTTGCATAATTACATGCAATCATCGCTGTGAAAAAAATAAATATTGAATATGCTAATTTTATTCTCGTAAATGACAAAAGTTACGATTCCAAAAAATTCCATTAGCTTGAACTTTCGTATCCTGCGAAATATTGTTTTTTTTTTTTTTTTTTTTAACTTGATGATCTAACAACTTACTCAAAGACTAGCTGAAATTCTGAAATATCCACCACCATAAGGAAGTATGGATGCAGGACTTAAGTACTTAGAACTACTTCCTGATACATCCTTGAAATTTTTCCTGGTGACATCATACTCTTTTTTTTTTTCTTTCGTGGATATACAGAGTGATACGAAATTAGTTTTACAAACTTATAGGAGAGGTAGGATGCATAAAGACAATTCATAATCGCATAGCAATCGGAAGTCGGAAAGGTCGGCTGCATGTAACTGTTAATAATCACTTCAGAAGAAGTATTGAAGTGTGCGTCTCATTTCTTAACTATAAGTTTTATAAACAATGGGCTTTCCTCCGTCAATTTCGTCAATGTAATGAAAGAAATAATTCGTAAGTAGCAATTTTTATCAAGTGCATTCGTTGAAAGATGGATTAGTTTTTGAAAAACAATAGTCGGAAAGTTAACTATTACATGAACACTTCTTGTAAAGTGATTATTAACAGGTACACGAAGCCCTCGTTTCCGAACCCGCATTGCTATGTGATTCTGCACAGTCTTGGTGTATCCTACCCCTTTTAGAACATTATCAAACTAATTTCGAATCACCCTGTACTTTTTTTACATGTTAGTCTTATTGAGATATTTTTTTTCCGTTGAGAACCATTACTCTTAAGGCATGCTATAAATTATCAATAACACTTAAGAGTGTGAAGAGAAACCCACACTTTCTCCAATTCAGAGATTGAAATATTCCAGCCGATTCCTCAACTGAAACTATCATCGCACATTTAATTTACATTACTTTTCGAGGAGTAAGGGGGCTAGAGAAATAAAATACGGCTGAATCTAATGTTGGAGGAGAAAAATCAATTTCGGTCCCTCAGGAAAGTAGTCCCGATATTCCGCGGCTGACAAAATAGTTTCAGCATCATTTGCATATCTAATGCATCCCAAGCACTAACCCCTCCACCAGCTCGCCGCTTTCTTTCTTTCCAGGCTCCATGTTTTCCTCCTGGAGGCCAGATTTAATGACTGAAAAGGTGATCGGAATAGATTTTGTTTTTCTGTTCAATTTACCCAGCAGCTATTTCCAGGACGTGGATTGGGGATTTTTTAAAAATATATTTTAATAGCGTTACGATCTCAATAATTAAAATATCATGGGGTATTTTTTTAATTATTTGAGAAAGGCATGCTGTTTACTGATGCAATAATTGTGTGATGTGTGTAATAATTTAATAAGCAAGACCAACAAATCATCTCGGTTATCTAACAGAGACATGCCAGAATGTATAGTCCGGAAATATACGGTAGTATTTAATTTGATGTGTTACAAGAAAGTGTTATATGTTTTCATTAACTGAGATGATTTGTTGGTCTTGCTAATTAAATTATTACACACAATTATTGCATTAGTAAACAGCATGCCTTTCTCAAATAATTAAAAAAATACCCCATGATATTTTAATTATAGAGTAGCCAAAATTCTAGCCTACCGAGCGGATGTTGACATAAGTATCTGAAGTTTTGGGAAGCTTTCTTTCAAATGTATACGCACTAGAATCCCTTAAAGTCCTATGCGAGACATTCCTCCTTTCAGCATGTAGTCCCGTGTGCTTTGCCTTAACAAAACAGAAGCGGGAGAATAGCATGTTCCCTACGGACTAAACGATATTTAACAAGAGTCTCTGTTAGTACGTATATGCATAACTTGCACAGGTTATGTCATTTACACTGAACCAAATGCTTTGCAATTTTTTAGTCTAAAAAAAAAAATATTTTGCGGAGATTTACACCAGAATGCGGCATTACAGAATTGCTTTAAGTAAACTTTGAGTAGCGGGCAAATAGAATTTGTGCTATGAGGTATCTCTCTAACTCTCTCTCTCTCTCTCTTTTTTAAAGTAATATACTGCTTTGAGGTTAAAACAATCAAAATAATTCTTAAAATAAATTTTGTTTTAAATTTTAGAATTTCACCTGGTTTTAGCATAATTTCTGTATATAATACGACAGTTTTATCATTTAATTGGTTACTTTATACCAACTTTATTGAAATCAGCTGTTTGAGATGCGAAAACCATCGCTACACGTTCGTTTTTATTTTTGTAGTGTCGTTGATTCCAGGATTCTTCTCTAATTGTAAGGCTATCCTACATTTGAAGAATAGTTTAAAACAACGCTAAAGTATATGCTGCTAAATAAATTAAAGATTATTACTCTATTTTATCGGGAAACAATGTTATCTCCATATATTTCTGACCTAGCTCCTAAGCATGTAACTTTTGCATCCAAAGACCTTTATGCGCTACAATGATTGGTCGATTATGACAGATTATTGGTCGTGTAGCAATAGCAGTGACAAACAAAGCGTTTGAATTCCATGAGTGAAGCAACCAGAAGTTAATTAACTATTTAAGTGCCTTGATACACAGTTAAGAAGTATTTTCGAAAATAGACTAAGATCCAAACAGTTTTTATATTAAACGTCTCTTTGCAGTAACAAAGCAACTTGTACTTCAAAATGCCTCATAAAATTTTAGCATGCCTCATAAAAGCAATATATATACTTTTCATAAGTGGAATACTTTAAAAAATATTTTACAGAACAACCTCATAAACTTTTAGTATCGAAATTAGAGGTCAGTTGCTGATATAGTATATGACTTAACTAAATGATTAAATGCCTTATTTTACTAATTATTGATTTAACTAAATATTGATAAATGATTTAGCTAAATAGTTTTACTGTGGGCTTAATAACTATTTTGAGTTCATTGAAAATAATCGACATGTATAATTCTCCTTGTCCAATTCTTTAAGCTATTTATTTATGCAATCAAAAATTGCTAATCAGTTACAGAAAAGAGTTCTAAAAAAGCCTATATGAAATTTTCTACCTATTCTACATATTTTTAACTTATTACTTCTGAAGGAGCAAATTTATGTGGTCAATGTAAGCTAGAAAATTATTAACGTTTAAATGTACTTAATGCACAATATGAATAACTTCATTTTAATTTCACTATTTAGACCTTGTTGCTCATATGTTTCCTTTTAAGATATCCAAAAGCATTCTTTTAACTGATATCATTAACACTTTGAAGAATGATGAGTTATGAAATGTTAATGAAAGTTAATGTTAATGAATTTAATGAAAGTTTTGTACAAAGTTAAATATATATATTCTTGTTTATGTATATAAAGTGAGATTCCTAACTGTATTGATCAGAATATTTTTCAGCTAGTCTTATTTCATTTGAGACTTATGATACGAAATATATATATTACCAAACTGAGAAATAAATCCGCTCCTAGCACCTAACTTATTGCAGTGGGAGACAATATACAGAGATAATGCAGAAAGGAGAAAATTTCTTCAAGTCAGCGCAAGATATGCAAATGACGCTAAAACTACTTTGTCTGTCGGGATATCGTGTTCATTCTTTCGAAAGCAAAACAGATTTATTTTCCTTTCTGCAGTGAGATTTGTTTTATTTGGTTTTTCTTGGTGGGTGAAATCAAATCAAATGAGTGATCGTAGTTTTTATTGCGAATTGAAGTAGTAAACTTGAAACTATTTTCCTATTTTTTTCTAAAATTATTAGAAATTCTTGCTTATTTTTCTCATGTAACAATATATAGGGTGCGTCTCATAATTGAGGAGTGTAACTGTAAAATCGGCTCAATCCGTGAATAAAGAAACTTTCAGGCAACAAAAAACCTTTTCGTATAAAGCCAGTTTTGACTTGGTACCTCCACTTTGGAAGCGTTTCTTTTTCTTTTCTTTTTTTTTTTTTTTTTTTTTTTTTTTTTTTTTTTTTTTCGCGGATTGAATGGAATTTGGATCCATTAGGCTTTGCAGGGGGCTAAAATGGATCTTGAACTTGCGAAAAAGGAATATTTAAAAAAAATAAAGGATTGAGCCTGTTTTGAAACTGCACGCCTCAGTTGTATCTCCAAAACCCGCTCAATCCATGAATTTAAAAAAAAAAAAAAAAAAGGAAATACAAAAACGTTTCCCGGTGAAGCCAGTTTCGATTTGGAACCTCTAGTTTAGAAGCGTTTTTTTTTTTTTGCCCGATTGAACGGGGTTTGGATCCATTAGGCTTTGGAGGGGACTAAAATGGATCTTGAACATGAGAAAAATGGGGGGGGGGAAAGGAATATTTTGAAAAATCATGGCTTGAGCCGGTTCTGGAACTGCACGCCACAGTTGTATCTCCAAAACCCTCTCAATCCCTAAATTAAAAAAAAAAATTAGGAAATATAAAAACGTTTCCTGGTGATGCCAGTTTCGACTTGGAACCTCTAGTTTGGAAGCAGTTTTTTCTACCTGATTGAGCAGGATCTGATAAGTTAGGCTTTTCAGAGGGGTAACATGGATCATGAACTTGCGAAAAATGAGGGGGGGGGCAAGGGATATTTCGGGGGAAAAAAGCCAGTTTTGGAACTGCACGCTTCAATCAGAATGACCAAATTAACAAAAAATAAATTATTGAACCCATTCGAAAACATAGCGCTCCCCTCAGTCAATGCATTTCTGAAGGCGGTGTTGGGGTCCGGGTTCCAGAATGCCAAGACTATAGGAGGCATCCTGGAAGGTCTTTCCCAGATGCCATTTAGCGTCGACGTGACGGACGTAAAGGTATTAGGGTGGAATGAAAATGGCAAAAAAAAAATTGTTTTTTGATTTTAATATTTCCTGACTCCACAAATAGTGCTGTTTGGCAAAAAAGTCACAGAAAAAAATTCTAGTCCATTCACTAATTGTCTCCAGGTTCCACAGTGAGCTCGAAGAAAGGAATGTTAAAGTAAAAAGTAAAAAAAAATCCATTTTTTTTTATTTAATGTTTACAATAACTTTATTTTCAGACTCAAAAACAGTTCTAACTACTAAAAAGAAACAGTATGGCAATGTTTTATTGCCGTAACAAAACAAAAAAAAAAGTCACTAATTTGCAACCGAGTTTTGGGGTATATTTTGAATACATAGCTACTAAATATTTATATATTTTATTTTTAAGGACAATTAATATTTAGAAAGCACACTAATACAGAAAAAGAAATGATACCAAATTTACTTTTCGAGTATTATTGACTAATAAAACACTTTACTTTAATCAGTCTTGAATTTTGGAGTCCACATGCCGGGCAAAATAATGAACTCTGGTAGTTCTTTTCGTGATTTGATTCCACAACGAATGTATCCATCTCTGGCTTTTGCTCCACATGTTACCAATGATGCTTGCGCTAGTTGTCTTACATGCCTTTCTACTGCTTGAGAATGGCAAGGGAGCTTCTCTATTTCAAATACTGAACAGTTTCTAATCATACTTGCTACACCTTCGTCACTGAGGTTCATAGTAGCTGGTTGTTCCTAAGGATTGTCCCAGTGAATCATCTGAAAATACTCCTCTGCTTCGAAATTTATATTTAGAAGATCAAATTAGCGTATTTTTCCCTTCCAGTCAATTTCTCTTGCTTTCAATATTCTTCTTAGATCAAGTTCTCGAATATGTGATCATTCATCAAAAGCATTCCCAACAGAATATTTTCAGAATAAGCAAAATAAGAGTTCCTCTGAATAACTTCATGAATGATTGACTTAAAATCTTCTGGGAAGAATGAACTTCTTTTCATCATTCCGTGCTCCAAGAGTAGCGCCTGAGATTTTCTTTATTTCAAACCAGGATGGCACGTAAACTTTCATCACTAGGAGTTTAAAGCATTCTGTTGGTTCGGCAGTCGTCACTTACAGGCGCAGTATTCTGCTCACCGTAGTGAGTCAGCTTGATTGAGACATCCTTACTGGACTTCTGTTTCCCAAATCTGGATGGCACTCCCCCAAGCATACTGCCCTAGAAATATCGAAGAGGTAATTTTGGTCTGTACTGAGGTCTTTTTTATCAATTTCAGGCTGAGCAACGGGAATAGAAACAAAATTTGTCGCATGAAAAGTTTTGGACGTTTCCAGAGATTTTCCTATTGTTCCAGAAAACTGGTGTGGCCCAGATGTCTTTCCGTCAATCTTATAGAAAAGGTGGCGAAGAGGTAGTTCATTAGTACATACAAACCAGTGCAATTTATGGCCAACAAAGATTTCAAGCCGTCCAACTACGCCGTTTTTCTTCAAAATGTTGACTTTCGGTGTATCTCGCCCAACGGCAACAAGATCCGAAGGTGTAATCTCTTTCTGTGTAACAAAGTTGATGATGCTGCAAGTAATATCAGTACTAGAGCCTGAATGCGAAGTCACAAGTCCTATGTGAACAGAACCAGGTTCTGACAACATAACAATATGCTCTTCCACAGATACAGTCGTATATAAGGAGCTTCCCTTCTTACATAGAAGTTGTGTCCTTTCTTCTATCGAAGTATATGGTGTACAAAGACTGTGTTACTTGCATTGAATTAAGTTGTGATCGTATCTTTCATTATAATTTTTAATAAGGGGAATTACTTCTTGGTGACTTACCACAGGCTTTCTTCCAAATTCCTTCAACGTCCAAAGAAATAATTTCGATGATCTCTTTTACTAAAGGATCCTTTTTGTTCCCCTGCTTCCACAGTATAACATTTTTCGTGATTAAGAAATGCTTCATTAAATCAGAATACGTTGGTGGTAACACTGCCTCTTTCAATCGTACTGGAATTCCGAAAACACTTCAAAATGTTTCACTTCTAGTTGTGGTCACATTTAAATTCAAAACTCCGTATTATTTCGTCACATATAAATCAAAATTAATAAAACGTATTGCTGGCGTAAATTAATAAAACGTATAACTAAACGTATTGCTTGGGCAACCTTATAAATAGAAACAAGTGGTTGAAACAAAGGCAATCGCAAAAACGAATCATTCCACACAATAAAAGTTACGTGCCTTATTAGGTTATGATATAGTTAGATCGGAACACGCGCTGCGCCATCTAGTAGATTTTGGAGTATAATTTGCTTTTTTATGTACAAAAAGCCACTTCTGGATCTGATATCTGGCAGTAACGTTTCAATAAAACAATTTATTAAGAAAGATTAAATCGAAAGATTAGATCGTATCTCAATTTATTGAGAAAGTAATTCATTAATATTATTTTACAAATTAATGAATTATTTAGTAAAATATTAAATTAAAAAAATGTTTTTTACATAGAAATCATTTAAAAACTAGAAAAAAAGCCAATATAAACATTCACTTGAGGTGTGGAACCTCAAGATGTCAACATTTTAAGCTAAAATTTGGAGACAATTGGTTTCAACTAGTTTGGCACCATATAACGACTCAGGCAATTTGAATTTCGAAAAAAAAAATTTCGATCCACCCTACTGGGTATTCTAAATCGTGTACCAGTGTTTCCCGTCAAGACTCTTTTTATAGAAAGAAACAAACAAAAGACAGTCTTGACCTGTTTGTAAGACTGTAGGGAGGCTGGTAACTATTGGGACCTGGGTTTTGGGCAGATAAACAAAAGGCGCTGTGGTTTGGTGCATTGCCGTGTAGGTTTAATGCGTCCTTGATATGATTTCGGAAATATTAAAATACAAACATATTAGAACACACAAATTTGTTTTATATGGACCCTCATTTTCTATCGCTTACGTTTGGAGAAATGTTGTTCTGTGAGTTTTAGAAGGTTCAGATACAGAGCAACATTTCTCGAAATGTAAGTAATAGGAAATTAGACTATATATTAAATATATTTTAAAATGTATACAGCCCCTTCTAGAAAGGTATTGGGTATGGGTTAGTTGTTAGAGTACTATCAACTTCCTAACAAAATCCTTTCGAATTATGATTTGCAGTGTATGTTTAAAAAAATAACTGATCTGCATTTTTATAGTATTTCTGTTTTATTTTAAAATATAAAGACACAGTGAAAACAAAGCTAGAAAAGGTCAAACTTTATAGGCCACCTTAACTGCTACTTCACTGCATTATCGCTATATTAGTGATTCGCTAATGTTACCTTTGGGGAAAAAACTAGAAAAGAATCGGGTATTTATGGTGCTCCTTATTGATATGCAAATGCGAACGTATATATAATCGCACGATACAGTTTCTTCAGTGATTCGTAGCTGATTTCCATTTTCTAAAAATACGAGTTGCTTTAGTTTCCATTTCATTTCTTCTGGAAAGAAATGAATTTAATTCGACATGATTGTTTTCAATAGATATAAGATCGAAAATTGTTTTTCCCCAATGTAGACGTCTGAAGCGTCATACATGTAAAAAGATTTAAATAAAATAATAAAAAACTTTGTAAAATAACACCCCTTAAAGTTTACTTCCACGGCCAGGCATCTGTTTCGAATAAAAACTTTTTGCACTTACGCCAGTGACAATCACCGAAGGTTAGAACGGGGAACCGGATAGAAAGTAAAAAATGTGCTATTTTACAAAGCATATGAATACTAAAACGCATTTGGGCAATTCTATATGAACATGTAGCATGAGTTACCATATTGTTACCATGAGTACCAGGGGCCCTTGATTCAATAACCAATTTTATAAAATACCCCTTACAAAACTGAATGATACTTTGTGATAAGAAAGGTGTACAAACTACTCATTAAGTTTATAGCATTTAAGAAGTAGAATTTTAGCATACAACTATGACTTTTCTGCCCATACATCAATGTCTGTATTTGGTAGCATGAGTTACCAAGCAATTTTTAATTGTATGCTGAAATTATACTTCTTAAGTGCTATAATCTTTATGAGTACCTAGTTTGTATGTACATTTCTTAGCACAAAACATCATTCAGTTTTTTGGGGGTATTTTATAAATTTGGTTATTGAATCAAGTGTACGGTAACTCAATCTGCATGTTCATATGGAATTGTCCATTTTTTTTTTTTTTTTTTTTTTTTATTAGGGCAATATTAAACTTTAGAAAATATTTTTTCAGTGATTTTTTTCAAAGAACTAAACACCTCTTTAACACTTAGCAATATAAAGATGTTTTAATTTTAGTTATTTTTTTTCCAATGCCGCCTTATTTGTAGTTCCGTATTGTTCCTTTATACTGGCATAGAAATTAATTTTCCATAATATCATGATGCAGTCATATTTAACAATATGTTATGCAAACTCTGCAATTGATAATACAGGGTGATCAGCGAATAAGCTCTGATTTCAAAATTAGATATCTCTACAACAAAGATAGATAGAATTATGCGGTAAACTGTACGTTTATTAGCAAAACTGTAAAAATGGTGGACAAAGTTTAGAAAATTTAGTTGCGAAAATCGTCAACAGATGGCGCTCTAATCGCAATCACCTATCAATAGCCTTTGAAATGTGCATCGAAGTCTATAGCGATCAGTACGACTGTTGGATAGTGAAAAGAGGCTAGCGTAGAAAGTGAAATAATGTATTCCATTGAAGAACGTGTGTTTTGGTACTTGAATTTCACAGATTACAACAGTCCTACGGCAACACATCGCAGTTTTCAAAACCGATTCAATGTTTAATCGCAATGACCTATCAATCACCGATTACGAGCGCCTTCTCTTGACGATTTTCGTAACTAAATTTTCTAAACTTTTGTGCACCATTTGTACAGTTTTGCTAATAAACGTACAGTTTACCGCATTCTATCTATCTTTGTTGTAGATATATTTAATTTTGAAATCGGAGCTTATTCGCTGATCACCCTGTACATTTAGCTTTAAAAATTACAATCTTGAATTAGCAGAAACTCTCACAAAACCGGGTTAGTAGCAAGCATTCCAATACAAAATTAGGTAAAATATCTTTGAGAGACATTAAGTTCTCTCATTTAAGAATATTGAGATAGTTATTTCTAAAGAAAGTTTTAATGGTGTTGATGTATTGGCTTTATTTGCTGAACGGTAGAATCTACATGAGGGTGGGCCGAAAAATACAAATTTCTTTTTAAAGTTGTAATACCGGGTAAAAGTTACAAATTTGG
Source organism: Cheiracanthium punctorium (assembly GCA_038373885.1). NCBI lineage: Eukaryota > Metazoa > Arthropoda > Arachnida > Araneae > Cheiracanthiidae > Cheiracanthium > Cheiracanthium punctorium. The sequence goes on from JAWZYV010012280.1 coordinate 142,067, forward strand.
GTCACTAAAAAGTTGTTAAAAAATGTATAGTTTATATCATCAGGTCGCTAATTTGCTCTCAAGCTTGTTGAAATTAAAAAAAGAAAAATTTCACGGTAATTTTTAACATTTTAAATTTGTATGTTTCTGAATGTAATAGCTCGAATTCTTATGTATTCGAGCCACAAAAAATATAAATTCGCGTTATTACATTCAGAAGCAGCCTACTTTAAAAATATTAAAAAATACCGTAAAAACGTTCTTTTGTTTCGAAGTTTGATAACTTTTAGAGCGAATGCGTGACCGGAAGATATTAACAGATTTTATTATTATAATTATTATTTTGATTTACTTTTAATCGCCAAAATTTGAAACTTTTCCGCGGTATTAGAATTTAAAAAAAAAAAAGAAAAAAGGGTTTTTTTTTCCGCGCACTCTAATCTATCCGTGAAAGTCTTTTCATATAATTTGAAAACTTTTAATATCATGTATATCATGCAAATTAAAAGATTAATATCTTTATTTAACAATTGCAATTTACATATTTTCACTATATGCTATTACAATCATTTTAATATCTCTATGGCCACCTACCATGACCGAGTGATAATCCTAATCATGGTAGATGCATGAAGTGCAAAGGTTCCGCGTTCGGGCCTGACCTTAGTCTGTCCATCTAACGGCGTGGAGTTTTGGGCGGTTTTCTTCAGATGTAACGTGAATACACATTTCAACTACCTAATAAGTCCTCTATCTAAGGCAGTCCCCGCCCGAGGCAGATGCCCCCTCGTGTATGCTTTTCGAAACACGCAAATAAAACATTATCATTTCGATGAATTTTTAGTGTAATCTTCCGATTCACGCTAATGTTTAGAAATATATCTACGGAGTACTTATATTTTTCATTGTTTTTCCTTTTAAATCTACAACCACAATGAAAACAAAGCTCGAAGACCCGTCTTTATATTGGCCAACTTAAAACCGTCATTGTTTAATGTTACCCCTGGGAAAAACGCAGTAGAGAATCAGGAGGTGATTTGGGGGTGCACCGCATCAGATATGCAAATGGGGACGAAAGTTTTTTGCCGCCCGAAGCTATTTCTTCAGTGAAACGTAATTGATTTTCTTTATTTTTTTTTAAATCCAGCAACATTAGCTAGCCTTCGTTTTATTTATTCTGGAGAGAAATGAATTAAATACCCCGTGATTATTTTGAGTAGAGAGGGTGGAAGCAGATCGAGAAAAAGACTTGTTTTTTTTTTCTTTTTTTGGTACGATTCCAAAAATAGAAAATAGACGGCTTGAAATTTAAAATATGTGTAGTTGCATTTTTGTGAATTTCCTTGGATGAAATCGTTTTGGAAAAAAAAAAAAAAAATCTTCCTTGAATTTAAACTTATATTAAGAACTGAAATAAAATAATGCAAATGTTAAAAGTCGGAACTTATGGAGCATTTATCAATTTTATGATAAAACGCAAATTGTAAATATTTTATATTTTGAAAGAAATTGCAGAAACGTAGTTGTATGGAATTCCCAGTTTAAATTGTTTAGTTTTCCGTTAAAAAGTAAAAAAATGTTGTAGAATTTATAATTTATGAATACAAAATTTTTGATTTATTTTACATAGCAAAGTTATGAAAAATATTGTAGTTTTCAGTGTACTAAAGTAATTTCCAAATTTTTTCGATGCAATCATCGAATACAGTGAATTTTTCCTTATTGCACGCAACAAAAATGTAAAATAAGGCATTCAAAAAAGTAATTTATCCCACAAAATTATTTTTATTACTCATGCTTGACAGCTATAGTATTATCTTACTTAATAAGATAAATAGATTAACTTGCGAGATGTATAGATTATATTTGAAGACTATAAAAAAATATTGTACAGAATTGTATGGCATTGATTAAACTTTTCCACATATTAAATCTAAATAAATACAAAACTTAAATTTTAATAATTCCCCTGTAAAATTAATAATTTAAATTAGTAAAATGTGCCCCCGCATAGTTAGATGATGTTCAAAAATTTACACCTTTCATCATGAAAATGCTCAGAAATATGCTTATACGTTGTTGGATACCCATAATAGCAAAGCTGTTATGTATTTATGCAGTCGTTGTTTTATTTCATAATTAGTGTACAAGCCCCTGAAACGAAATCTTCCAATGTCATTTTTTTTATTCGAAATCCACTAAGAAGTGGTTTAAGTCAATAGATTTATTTGTATATATTTCAGCGTTTTAATGATGGAAGGCTGAAATTTTGTACAACCCCAAACTAATTTATGGCGGCACATTCTACTAAATGGTATTTTGTTTCGGTGATTAGTATAAATTTAAGTTATTATTTACGCAAATTTAATCCCCTGAACATTTTTATCGATTCTACAAAATTCTCTGCTCTTGAGTTGAGAATTAAAGGTGGAAAATCCGCACAAAAATTTACATATCTAAACATTCGAGCTTTCAAAAGAGACAAAAGTTTTCACTTTTTGTTTTTTCTTATCTCTTGAAAGAAAGAAATGTCCCAATGAAACTTGGCATTTCGTACTTAACTCTAACTATAAATTTTATTTTGCAATTACGATATTCATTTCAAAGTAGCAAGCACCATTATCGAGTGTTTGCATTGTATAATAAAGCTTATTTTTCATTTAGGTACAATTTTGGAAATTAACTACAAAAAGTAAGGAATTGATTTTTTTTTGTACCCCAAGTCTGGAAGTGGGGGGGGGGAAAGAAATCTAATCACCAATTTTTCCGTACATGTAGATTCGTTAGCAAAATTCTATTTTCTAGTCCAATATATATTTGCCTTCTATTATACTTAATGCAATCGTATTCCTTTATCATTAGCATGAAAAAGTTCCCTCTCTGTAGAAAGTGCCTCAGAAACTATTCAATAATTGGTCATTTTTTTTTCTTCCGTCTCTCAAAAGATTTCTCGAAGAAATACAGATGAATCTTCTTTCATCGAGCTCAAATTCCGTACAAATCACTTTGCATTTAATTCGTTTTTTTAAGGGGAAAAAAATAACGCTGTTAGAAAAAAAAAATCAATATTTCCCTTAAGGATGCTATTACTATAAATAGTTTCTACTTCATTTGCATATCTTATTCCTGCTAAGAGATTTATTCCAATAGCTTTGTTTTTCATATAACCATTCGAATTCACAAAGGAAATGGGGAGGGAAAAATAAATCGAATTTGCTAATCTGCGATGCAGTCTGCGTGTAGATTTTTTTCTTTTTTAAGAACATGCACACTCAATTCCGTAAGGTCCTGTAATCAAAAACACCAAAGACATAAAGTCTGCCCACGAAAAATGAATAAATACATAAAAATGAATTCCTTAATGTTAGACCAATACCGAAATGTCCCAAAGTCATGTTATAGAAAAACAATACCTCTTATTAATATATAAGCATCTTGCAGTGTTTGATACATTATAATAACGGGATTGGCTTATTGTAATACAGATAACATATTAATTGTTACAGTGCTATTTACAATCTTAGGTAATTGCTTGACAACTTGCATTCCGATCTTAGTTGCCTATTTCAAATGCTGAGAATTTAGGCGTAACCTTCAAAATTGTTTAAGAACGTAATTTGCCGTATTTACTCGTTACAAAAAATAACAATACAGCTTTATTCCCGTGGCTGACGAGATATGTTGGGTACGTCGCTTTCACTTCAGTCACGCCCCTTTGCACTGGAAAAGTCATGTGACCAAGGGTGTGTGATCATCTTAGTCAAAGACGGCCATACTAAAATGGTCACAGACTCTTCGTGTGCACCCCTAGGTCACATGACTCTTCGTGTGCAAATGTGTGTGACCAAAATGTCAGAACCGTAGCCTGTATAACCCTTTCGGCCACATATTACCCTACATGTGTTAAAACACCTGTGCTAAAAAATGCTGTTTTAAAAGAACAAATTATAATAGTTGCACCCAAAACTTTTGATGAAATAAACAACATATTTGTTTTTTGGGTAAAACAGAAATCAGATATTTAACTTAAACTATCAGAAATATTTTGTTAGATAATAAAAGATTCTACAAAAGTGACATGATTTAAAACATTTTCTCTAAAATATTACTTTTGGTTTAGTTACTTTCGGTTTCAATATTATTACCAGTAAAGACTATAATATTACCTATCCTGCAACTACCAATTACGACTTATTTTATTCCGGAACGAAGTTACAGCTGTAGAAATTCTGTCAGCATTTCATATCGTAAGGCTGACGTAATAATTTGATTTCCCGAAAACCCTCCCTCTTTGGTATTCCCGTAAGCAAACGAAGGGTAGAGGTATTTGAGTACATAATTTAGAATAGCTTTTATGGTGGTAATGAATTAGCAGGTAGAGACGTTTAAAGTACGTCTCTACCGTACAGAAGCTTGGATTACCTTTTCGCCAAATAATGCATAATTTATAGGAACTACGCCACAAAGGATTTAGATCTTTCGAGCCGAGTGAGACAGGCAATTTGGTTTAAATGGAAGAGTTTTGGAAAGTGTGATATTGGAATGAAATTTTGATGTTTGTTTTGTAGAACTTTGCTGTTTGTACTCGAAAAGCTACAATTTGTTTCTATGAGACTAAATATTTATAAAGATTATAAACAGTGGTGTGCTTTAATTAAATTTACGTGCAGAAAGGGTTAAATTAAATGCATTAAAATTCACCTTATTGATGAGAGTGAAAAAAAAATATATATATATATACTTATAGCATTAGATAAACGCGTTCCTCCTCTAGTTCCTCTGTATTAAAGTTTGAAGAACATATAATTTATTGTTATTAATTCTCTGTGAAAACTGTATATTGTAATAATATCAAATAAGGAGATGTGAAATCATCTGCGCTAAAATATAATCTTATTTTGGGAAAAGTTACGTAAAATGACTCGTTTTTTTGGCCGATCATTAAAATTGCTTCCCTGCATTATTTTTCTTTATACGACAACTGATAGGACATTTACCTGAATGATAAATTTGAGCAAATCGAGTTGCGATATTACAACAGCAAAAGAAATAATTTTTTTCTCAATTTTGGAGTTCTTATATTCATTCTTTCTTCATTTACAGTTTTCTGTTGACAGTAATTGCACTACTAGTACTATTTAAAACTTTATTGTTAAGGTTGAAAAGGTGAAACTCCTTGATCATTTAGTTCTCTCCAGATTTATCAAAATATGGCATAGATATTGAAATTAATATTCGCTGCAATACACTTCGCATTTTAAAACGTATTATAAACATGACTATAAATTGTATAGATGCTAAAGTAATTTTATTTTATAGAATTTTTTTTTTCTGAATCTGAAACGATATAAAAAGTTTGAAGTATTGTAGGAGATCTTTAAATACGCATATTTTTGCAATGAAATATTAATAACTCGCATATGACGATAAAAATATATGTCCTTGTGTTTCGAAATATTACTACGTAAGCCTTTCATTTGGCGAAATATTCATCAATCCACTCGTAAATCGAATAAATGTGAGTCTTGGAGTTGATAAAGGTTTACTTACTTAACTCTCTGAAGTATGTAAATTTATATTGCTTTCATACATGTATTATCCAAATTTTTTTTGTTTGTCTTTAAAAGTAACATCCTTTACCTTTTTAATACAAATATCTTTAGAATCTTGCGCAAATAATTTTTTATGTGGTATGAAATAAGCTTACTTACGCATACATCTGCAGCGAAATTTTATTAAAAACATCTTGTATTTCACAAATTAGCATTTTAATAAAACTGCATACTACAATCAAAGTATTTTCCTCATTTAGTCTGTAAACAAAAATGCATTATTAAAATCTCATAACTTAAAAACATCTCTGTGATGCAAATCTCATACTTAACAGTAACTTTAACTTGATTTTAGTTTTAAATTTAATATGTTGATAATCAAGCATTTTAATTTTTGTTTCTTTTTTCATTTTTACCTTACTTCGGTTTTCAAAAGTCGTTTTTCTCTCTTCCGCATGCAACAGCCTTTTACTCAGAAAAAAAATTTGAAGAGGTGATTACCTGGTCTAAAAATTGCTTTATCCCTCTCCCCACATTAGCTCCAAAGCAATTTTTTTTTGGCATTAAATATTTCTTTCCCTCTCATTTGGCGTGTCTAGTTTTCAAAATTATTAACATTATTTATTCCTAAAGCTCTAGGCACCGTACGCAATGCGAAATGTTCTTGGCGTTTTATTTGTCAGCCGTTTTGTTAGTCTACCCGTGTTATCGCCAAAGAGAAGTTCTCTTTCGATCTGAATTAATTTTTTTATCACGTTACCCCTGTTTCACCCTTGAGGGTAGGGGTGAAATAACTGAAAAATTCACATGTATTTGTAACACAATTTTTTTCTTGCTTTCCACACCAGACCATAATATTAAATGTGTGTTTTGAAATAGTTTCTTTTAGAACTTTCAAGTACTTACATCTACGAATTTTTGCATCTCAAATGAAATACGACAATATGTTGTTGTTACAACGTCCATGAAACCCAAATTTTAAAACAGTTTGATAATATCTTTCCAATGTAAGTTCTGTATCCAAATTTGGAGATATGTTATTCTTAAATTTTCTTTTGAAGTAAATAAGGACCACATCTCAACATTTTGAAGGAGAATAAACTTATTAGTAATCGAACTACAAATTACCTCACAGTTTCATGTCAAAATAGTTATAATTTTGCAAGTAGTGAAAATTAGTTTAATGATTTGATTTCTATGAAAATCTAGTATGTTGGCATTCCCGCAATCAAGGAACGCTACAGATACTTTACTTAATATGTAGAGAGCTATTTATGTTGTGAAAATTCATTACCCGGTATAAACGTTTAAAGTGGTGCCAGAAATTTGGAATATTCTGTTCCTACAAATAATGCATAATTTATGCGAGCTGCGCCACAAAATATTTCGTTAATTCAGAGGGAGTGAGAGAAATGCTTTGATTTGGTGAACAGGTTTTCAGAGGTGAGCCATTGATATGAAAGTTTGATCTGTGTCCAACAGTTAAGTCACGTTGGACACAGAAACGTTAACTGGATTCTTTAAGAGCAAATATTTATGTAGGTTACGACTGAATTACAATTTTTTTAAGGCGCTTATATACAAAATCTGAAATAGATGTGATAAAAGGACAATTTTCTTTTTAGGAATTTTCTAAGCTACATCTTCGCAAAACTGGATTATATATGTATTTTATAAGAATTTCGAAAAATATTGTTTCTGTTGTTTCAAAAATTTGATATGCAATTTATTTTCGGAAAATCGTACCCCGCAATTTGTTTTTAATTGATTTATCGACACTTTTAACAGATCTCATTGCACAAAAATTGTTACTTTTTGAGACAACTTATATTATTTAAGTTTATTATAAACTTCAGTGCTGGTGTGCAGCATCGTAAATCGAAGAATAATTTTGAAAGTTTTTCTGTTTGTACCTAGAAGCAGCAATTTGTTTCTATAGCAAGAGTAATAATTATAGATATATTTTGGCCGTCTTTAAGCGTCTTGGAATAATAGCATTTTTCTTAATTATTTTTTTTAAATACTACACCCGTTTAAATCTGAAGTTTTATACGATAAGATAGCAGATAACGCAAAATCGATATTTAACTTTTGGTATTTAACATTAGCAATATGTACAGCACAAGGTGACTGTGAGTAAACTTCTCCTGTAAACCATATTCTGGAGCTTAAACGAGTGAGCATATCGCCTGTTACTTCGGCATATGGACTTCGCATGAGATGCACTCAAATTTTTCAAAAAGTTCAGTTAAAAAAATATCCGTTAGATGGCACTTAGCATGGAAAACAGAAGAATTCGTTTCAAGAGATGACCAAAATTAATGAATGTTCAAAAACTATTGAATAAATGTTGAAATTGATTGTACGTTCCGAGTTAGTTATTTCCATTGTTAAATTTGTTGTTTTTTATGCCAAGCGCCACCTAGTGAAACTTTTTCGAACTAAACTTTTTTTTTTAAACTCCCTTTTGCATATCTCCTGTAAATCCACATATCGAATTTGGTGAAAATCTGATGTTTGTAGTCAGAATGCTGTATAGGGGAAATTTAACTAATTTGTATATTACCTGCATGCAGTTTTAATAGGTTGGTAGTAAGTATCCACACTGTTAGACGCTAAGCTTACTTCAGTAGCTATACTTTAAATTCGTGCTTAATGAAATATACTTCTCATAAATATATCACGGTGTATTTGCTATTCTAAATATGCAGTGGCGTATAGATATATACATATCTCTGTCGATTTCATTCACGTAATAAATTTGTTAGGGATAGCGCTTTAAAATCAAGACCAATGCAGTGAATTACCGGTTTTGATAAATAATGCAAAATGTATAGGAACTGTGTTACAAAGGATTTTGATCTCTTAGAAAGTCGAGGCTGAGTTAATTCAATTTTAGTCGCTGGTTTTGAAGCATGAGAGATGGTGATGGAGCTTTGATGTTTGCTGTATCTTCTCACGTAGTTACAGTTAACTCGTTTACGACGAATTGAAAGCAGTTTTAAGTTAAGGGTGTATGTTTAGAATATTCATTGAGGATTTTCGTACAGGTTTGCCATCTAACGTATTTGCTTTTCTTAACTCTAAAGGACTAAGACAAAAATTTTCGTTAACTGATCGGCAATTTATGATGCAGTGCACCTATATTTTAATGCAGCCAAAAGCCTTTTATAATATAAATTCTAATGCTAAGAAATAAAATTGAAAACTAAATTGAGCCTGCTTAATGGTATATCGCTTAAGAGAATATCCCGCTTAACGCAATAACTTTTCATTGTACCGAAAAGTATTAAAATATCACTTTGGTCCATATCCCGTTTATCAGAATAATTTTTTGTGGCAAATTGGCTCATCCATTAAGCGGGTTTGACTATATCGTTTTGTATGTTGAGTTAATTTCGTTTTCAAAGACGCTTTAACATTGTCAAGGAAAAGGAGTGTAAGAAATCGTTGTAATGTGAAAACAGCACTGAAAAGTAAAAGCTTATAATGTATACAAGAGGATTTTCATCCCTATAAGGTACACAAGAGGATTATGCAAGCGGATACTGTCATCTTCAATTCCGTTTTACCTAAAGAGCATTTTTAATTACGTTTGCCTTTCAAAGAAACTGACTTTTGATATAATTATCTTGACATAATACGCTTTAATACTTAATGTAATCCGCACTGAAATTAATTATCATGAATCATTCTCACGATATCAAAAGATGAATATTTTCTGCTCAGACAAATCCCACTAAAACTTCTGCATATTTTGTTTGGATTAAAGACTCAAACATTTTCTTTTTAATATCTCGATTTCCTTTTTAAATATTACGAAGAAAGTGATACAAGTTCTCGAAAATACAGAAAAACAACAGTTTTAAATATTGGGGAAAACTATAAGGTTCGTGACTTATTTTAAACAATGTGTTTTTATGGCATTCGAATGACGTTCATTTTAATATATTATACTGGTAACAACTGTTGGTGCGTGCAACGTATCTACTCTTTTTTAAATAGAAGCAAAACTGACGATCATTCTATTTTACTGATAATATTCAAAACAATTTTTTTTTTGTAACCGGTATCTGTTATTTTTTTACTGTTGGGAAAATAATGGTTTTTTAACTGGATGATCGATAAATAGGTTCACGCATTGGATAAAATGAAAACAATTTTAAGTAGTCTAAAGCTAGGTTGTTTATAGTAACAATCATACCCTTAGTGTAAAGAAATTAAGGATTCACGATTTACAAAAGCCGATGTCATACATATTTATATGGCTAAAACATGTACTCTTCTCTTGCGTATTGTTTGTGCATATATTTCCCCTTACCTCTAGAACTAAATAATTGATGCAGTCAGTGGCGTTGCGAGAAATTTTTCATGGTGTGTGTGCGTGTATTGGGGGGGGTTCTTACTTCAACTCATATGTATAAGTGTGTATGATTAGAGAGTGAATAAAATACATTTTTAATGACAAAAAAATTACTCATGGGGTTGTGTGTGACACCCCTACCTCCCCCCCTCTCCTTCTACGCTACTGGATCCAATCTAAAAATTCGAATCAAAACTTCTAAACTAAAAATTCCTCTTCAAAAAATTAGAATCAAAACTTCTTATTTCAGTATTTGTACAGAAAACTTAATTTACGTAGAACATGCAGTTCTCATTTTTCACTTACACACACAAAAACGCATGCATTACTGCATAAAAACCAAAAAAGAACTCCCTGGAACTAATTTAGACCAAACTACACTCAACAGATCATTTATTTATGTCGAGAACCGTTTTTCGGGAGAAGATAATTAACTATTTACATCCGAACGACCACGAAATAGGCAATGTCCAAAACAACAAACCAGAATCCTCTTATGTGAATTACCCCTGGAATCTGCTCGTCTGTCACGAAGATGTTAATTACCTAGTACTCTGCAGTCTCGGTTGCAGTCAATAAGAGAATTGTGAGCTGATTAGCCGAAGAGGCGACTCTTGTGTGGCCTAGTGGGTCCCTACTAACGGCTATTCCTCTCAAGAACAGCCCAATTGGCAGCATGTAAATTGCTTCTGTTTGGGATCTGGGCAGTTTATTTAATCTCCGCCACACAGAAAATAAATATCGGTGGTGGACCAGAAAACGTGACTGTGTAGCTAATCAAGAAGGCTTTGTTGTAAAAGGAGTTCTGGGTTTTATTGAAAATTATTTGTGGTTATGTCCTTTGACTGCTTGTGCAAAATCCGTGCATCATTTTTAAAAAATATAGTTTTTAAATATAGTTTTTTTTTTTTTTTAGTAAAAGAGTATATTTTTATTTACTCTTTTACAAAAACTTACTTACTTTTTACAAAAATTACTTGCTTTTTTACGGTTTAAAAATTTCTCTAAAAAGTAATCATTAATAAGTTTAATTGATCTTTTCAGATGAAAATGATAGATTTGTTGTAGTTTTTAAAAAAAATATTCAAAATCCTCAAAAGTGTGTAATGTAATGGAATTTTTCTGCTTGTCCTTGTAAACTAATTTCTATTGTGCTAACCCAATGATTTCCAAAGACGAACTTTATCGTTGTTAAATTCAATAATATATATACTAATTTTGTTTTGAATAACACTGAAGAACTGCATTAAAATCTTATGAGACAGCTTCTACGTACGTAAGATAAAATAAATGGAATTTTGTTTTGTTCACTTTTGTAAAAGATTTGCGAAATCGTTTAAAGTTGCTGTGTGTAAACGCAGTTCAACAATTTCAGTGTGGAACCCGCCATAGCAAATGTCTCTCAAATATAAATGTCATGGCTGTACAAAAAAAAAAAAAATTACGCAAGAGTCCTAATAAAAACGACGGTTCTTCAAGTATATTAATTTGCCTAACGTCCTGTGAAACTTTGAAAATCTTTTTAGTGCATATATGATTAATCATCAATTCATTAAAAATGTTAATTAGTTTTTGGGAAATTCAGCCATTAATCAACAAATCTGCATTATTTATTATGTGAGGCCTATTCTCATGTTTTTATTATTTCTAGAACAAAATGTGCTTTTCTTCCCGATATCATACTGAAATCACGCTCTGTAAAGTTAAAGGACTGATTACCAATTACAAATCAAGTTTTGACCTTGATACCTCTTGCATTAAGTACAATGATGGATTTCTTTAAAAAGTTTTATGACTGGCTTCGTTATATTTTTGTAACTATTTCTGAGCTATTGTTTTCAGTTCTGCGTTTTGGTGGCTCTGGTTAGTTTCCTGATGCACTGAATCATTCAGGGCCCTTGATAAAGGGAGGGGGGGAGACTCCACCCCCCTAACACTCGCAAAATTCTATTATACTTGGTAAAATTAAAAACCTAGTTGGCAAGCTTAGTTTAAAAAATGTAAACGAAAAATTTAATTTACTTTCTATTTCTGGTATACTTGGCAAAATAACGCAAATCCATTTGGCAAAAGTAAAAAGTTGGTAATATAGTTGATAAAAAAATAAATTAGTTGGTAAAAGCCAATATTGACTTGGCAGTTTATCGACATTTCACCTCGTAAAAAACATCTAATTAATGGCTCTGGACTCGATCAGACAACTTCGAAATCGCAAAAATTAGTAATAATATTTTAATCTATGAAAAAATATGAATTTCTCTCAATATTCGTAGCAGTCTGCATGGACTTTTAGACAGAGTTGTATTTATTGCAAGATTAGCTTATTTACTTACGCTGCATCTATCTTTGTAATTCAGATCTTACTTGTTTCCTTCAAAGAAAATATCTCTAATCAACCTCATTACGTCTAAGGCACCGAAGGTCCTTCTCCCATCGGAAGCTGACAAAGTGAGGACGATTAAAAAAAATAATGAGTCGACAAATCTTCCTCTTTCTGTTCTTGATCCGGAAACCCTGCTCAGTGTTTTATTATATCCAGAATAGACTCCGGAAATTGATATCTTAGCTTTACAACGAAAGTTTCGTAGTTTGTAAGAATATCTATCTACGCATTTTCCCATCGATAGCAGTTGCTGTTTTTGTTCTTACATTATTGGCCTCCAAACAGGGTGACTGTTCTCGTATTTAAATCCAGATAAATAAACACAGCTGTCTGAGGGTCTACAAAATGTTAAAGTAGAATAATTTCCTCTTTTCAAGATTAGAAAGTTGACTAATCAAGAAAGAGGAATTACAATGGAGTTCCACTCTTCAATAAGCCTTTGTTTAACTCGTTCTGAATGCTTAAACATTACACCCATCGTTGGATAGATGCACACGGTGAATGTCTTCTTTCTGTGCTTTATTGGTAGCTTTATAATGTGAGGAATTTGTCTTTGAATGCTCAGCATTGCGTTCGTAGACAGCTACATGGGGCCCAAAAACCAATCTAATCCCCGTTCATTTCATTTCAGTTTTCACTTTAGTGCACCTATAATTTATCTTATGTGTAACATGCAGGTGTCAGATGTTATAATTTGAAACTTGTAATTAATATTAAGAGCTTATTTTTGCTAATTACAAATCCCCCCCTTTTTTTCATTTTCGGAATTTTAATGTTATGAGAACATTTTGCCGTAAAAACCACTTTTGTCCTTTTCCTAATAGTTCAGAGGGTTAAGACACGCTCTCATTTCAAAAGCGTCATTTCTCTAGCTTTCTTTTATTTATATTTAGCTGAATTTTCTGAAAGTATGTGTCGAAGCACTCCCAGTAACTCACGGGGCACTAAATTACTTTAGAATTTATGGAAGATGTTTATAAAGTAAAACAGGAGTTCGGAAATATGCCTAATTTAATGCAACTATCTCTCTAGAACTAAGTTTATAAAACTAACGATTTATAAAGATGGTCCGTAGATTATTTTGCCTGAAATACCATGAAAATATATGAAAATATATGAAACCCAACTTACGATTGAAATGTTTGCAGAGTCAATTTTGATATAAAGATGTCACTAAAGCTACTTTATGTAAGAACACCTACTAACAAAAATATATAAATGGAAAAACTTGCATAATTCGCTAACGCTTTCAAAAATAGATGTCTCAATGAATTGCCGCCGAACCATCAGTAGTCCTTCCAGAGTAGAAACATGAAATCCAGACATCACAATAAGTCTCTGAATGCTTTTTTAAACGTACAGAGAACGTTCAATAATGTTTCTTGAACCTTCGTTTGAACGTTAATAAACGTTCAGAGAACATTGTTGTGCTGCCTGGGAACCATACTAAAAATTTTGTTAGATAAATGTTTTGAAATCTTCAACAACATGAATAAATTTGAAAATCATCAAAATCATCTTTGTAAAAAACTATTATTACTGTTTCATTGCATTCTTCGAAGTGAATGAAAATAAATTTTATTTTACAAGCAGAAAGTAGTAGTAATTTCGAAGCTGAAGTTTACAATAATAATTTCATTTATAAATTCATTTTAATTTAAACTATTTCGTCAAATTAAACATTGTGTTTCGCTAAATGAAAGCGGAATAACTATTTCCGTGCTTCAAACTGCTTTTATTAATTCAGTAGCTAAGTTCCATTCTTATTTTATTTGTTTTTTTTTCCTTCTAAATTTAATTATTACATTAAAAATTCTTCCGACTGTCAGCGGCCGGAATTTCAGCTGTGGAATTCATTTTATTGCATTCTTAACATATTGTCTTCGGTTTTTAGTGTTTCTAATTTAATCATGAAATTTCAATATTTGTTTGAAAAATGTTTTGTGTTATTTCATTTTAAATTTAGTATTTATACGGGAGATGATAAAATGAATTTATTTATTTGTTTTTAAAATTTCTATTAATTTCTTGTAGCAGTTCTATGATTCATTAGTACCAAAATTTGATTTTCTTTGAAGACGCTCATTTCAGACGCATATTTTGCATCAGTGATGGTTAAGCTTTTTGAGAAGGGGTCAGATTCTCTTTTATCATTATCAATTTTTTAGTACCAGTTCGTCTGTCTAAATAAGTATTGTCACTTAGGAGAAGAGGATAGTTAACGCTGATTACGCTGTACGGCTCTCACTTTTAAAATCATTAAGTTTCAAAAATCAATTCATGGATCATTTAAATCATCGGGTCATAGGTTTCCGAACACTGTTCTAGAGAATAAAATAATCATGTAAGAATAGAGTAGTTAGCTTTCAAATTGAGTCATTGTATCATATCATATGCATTCTTAAAATGATGAACTATAAGATTTTTTTGGACTTTTCTTAAATATATGAGCGTGTGATGCTCCTGAAATTGCTGATTTCAGACTTCAAATATTCATTTTAAAACTATTCTATAAAGTCCATCTTTAACGTTTTCATACTGTTTCATAGTGTTCATTTTTCAAAGAATAAGCTCCATCCGTCTAAAAACTTTATGATAAGCCCGCTGATTTTTACTTCTAAGTAAATATAACAATTTTCACAATTATCTAAATGTTAGTCACATTTCACATTATTTTATCTCTCAGGTATTACAGCTTTATTAATGCATTAAAATAATTTTGAATAATGGTAATCCTAATATAAATATATAAAAGATAAAAAATTATTAATTATTTCAAATAACTGATTGAATTCAAAGATGGTAATGACCAGATTAAGTGTTTTTTTTAATTTTTCTAGTTTATTGTTGATAAATGTGTGTGTTTATACAGGGTGTCTGAAAAGTCCTTGACACATTTCAAAATTTCACAGAAAAGCAACAAATTATTGTATGAATATGCGGTTCACACAATAATTCTTATCAGAATCAAGAATTAGTTTTTCCATTTTAAAATTACTTCCAAAATGTGTTCATAGATGGCGCTACATCTCCAGCTTTCAGCAATGAGAGCCAATAGGGATTTTTGGAGTTCTTGTGGAGTTTCAAACAGCATTGACGGAGCGGGAATATTCATTCTAGCTATGGCGACTGTAACTGAGAAAGCGCATTGCCTAGGTAAGTATTTCGAATCAAAAACCGTAACTACAGTTCAGAGAAAGTTTTTCGTAACATGTTTAAGAAAAACCCTCAAAGTCGAAACAGCATTTTGGCCTGACATGAAAAATCTTTAGACTGGAAGCGTTTTAGGCAGGGGAAAAAAGTGATCGGCCACGAAGATCAGACGAGACTGTATAAGACACGCACATGGATGGCTTGAGTACATGGGATGAACTTGAGTACCATTTACATGTGGTTCGAGCAACAAAAGGTGCACACACTGAATGGGTGCACACTGGAATGAAAGGTATTGCTTTCTGCTCATTATAATGGCTATACACCTCACAATACGTTTGTTTATCTTACTGTAATGGTACAGCGCTACCTTTGAACACAATTTGTAAGTATTTTTTTACGATATCAAAAAAAAAAAAAAAAATCGTGAACTTGTGAAGTATTATTGTGCAAACCGCATATTCATACGACAATTTGTTGCTTTTCTACGAATTTTTTAAATGTGTCAGACTTTTCGAACACCCTGTATACTGAATTTAGGAATTAGAATATTAATTCTATAAACAGTTTTGTTAGCTGATACTGTTATAGAATGCTAATTTTGTTAATTATTCAATTTAATGAACCTAAATGGATTGAAAACCTACTGTATTGTAATGGTACGACTTTGAAGAACATATTTTAAAAGTTTAGAAACATAAATTTTGGTGCAGTTGAGTGTTCTGCATCTATTTCTTGAAATGTTTGAAATTCGTATATAAAAAAAATTATGTTTCATAATTCATTTTAAACTTAATCTGACACACATAGACCATGAAACAAGAAAAATTTCAAAAAGAAATATTGAATGGCAATGGTATTTCGCTAATTTGTGTTTTATTTTAAGGAAGTAAATAATCATGTAACTCAATGTCATCTACTATCAGTGTAGTATTTGATTCTAAACGCACAAATATTAAAACTTATTTTATTTATTTTATTTTATTGATTTATTTATTTGTAATTCTTGCTTTCTTGAGACAGAAAATCAGAATTTCGGGATATCACTGAACAGCTTGGTGAAATTTGCTCAATGATAACGTATTAGAGAAAAATAATGAGTTTAATGTATTTTCGGTTTGTTGTTTATAAAGGAAATAACATTTAAAAACAGTTAACATTTTTCGAAGTTTAACATCATCATCTTTATTACTAACCTGATCACTTATTGCAGGATTTACCTATAGAACTGTTCTAATTCGTAAACATACTTTTTTGCATTAAAAAACTGATTCCCTAAAAATGAAAGTTACTTCCTCAGTCTTCGTTATTTTCCATGAAAATTATACCTCATACGAATTTGTGTTTAGTTGTAATATTTTTAATGTCTTTTAAAAGTACGTGATTTTGATAAGTTTGTAAGCTTTAAATTAAAAATATGGGTATAAAAAATGTAATTTTATTTATGTGAATCTTGTTATAAGACGTTTTTTAATAGAAAAAATCTAAATGCTTTCAAGTAAAATTCCTGGGAATAAAGGAATTATTTTGATTAAAGTTTCTTTCGTTATGAATTTCGAAAAAATCAATGTATGAGGGCATACAGCTTTTAAATTCTTAATGATAAAGTTTCGACGTATTTGATCCAATTTTATTTTAAATACTAAATTTGTGCAGTTAAAGCTTGAATGCTGCTTTTACACATACATGTTATAAAATATTTAGAATAATGCATTCATAGAATTGTTTCAGAAAGCCTGAAGCTGTAAGACTATACAGAAAATTGTAAATATTTATTCGGACATTTTATTTCATTTATCTTAATGTTTCTAAACAGCAGCTTTTTAAAAAATGACAGTATTTTCCCACAAAAAACAATTTGTTTGATCAGAATAAAAACAACGATTATCATATATTCGTCAAATATTTGCAGAATATCGAATTTTCTTCTCACAATCTGCAAGGTATAACTGCAATTATGAAAAAAGAAAACATTGTTATGAAGTGCAAAAATCTGCTACATCGTTAACACATCTGTGACATGGCCTGTGGTTAATGTTTTTAATTTAAAGGAACTTCTCTGTCACTTACTGTTTATAAGAGCATAATGTTTGCTCATATTTAAAATTTGTACAAGTCTTGACTACATCTTTTTCTTGGTTGTAAATGTATGGCCTTTTAAGAGAACCTCCTAAAATGGTTTTGCACACATTTGCTTCATTTAACATTTGTTTCACATAATTTATTCATTTAAAAATGCCCGATATCATTAATATTTAAATATATATGATGGTATTTGTTACATAAAACTTTTTTCGGTTACTAATGATAACAAATTAGAAATAATGTTTCTTTATAAAGAAACATTAACAAAATGGTGTAGGGCTATATTTTATTTATTTTGCTAGCATTACTTATTATCTACTAAGTATCATTAAACATGAGATTAGTAAAAAATCTTGTCTCCGTAGAATAATTAAATTTATTAAATCGATGCAACATCCATTAAACAATAAATACTCATAATCGGTGAAAAATATCAGAATTCAAAAACTTGAGTATCTGTCTTTTTAATTCTTTGTAAAATGTAAGAAAGAATAGTGCGATTTAAAAATAAGACAAACAATCTGACAACAAACATACTGTTTGCTCCTTTTTTTACGTCAGTATTTCTGTGTCACAGTAGCGAAATTCTAGAAGAAATTTGTGTTATTTTTTTTATGTAATAACTTATCGAGGTACGAATATTTCTCCTGCTGTCCAGTTTCTTTTGTTTTCTTAGGGAAAAGTCTTTTATTAATTGATGTTAAGCAAGGGGATAGGGAAAAAATCACAAAATAGTAACCTTTTCCGAGATTAGATTTCTCTTCTCAATTATATATTAATTCTTTCGTCCATTAATAATGTAGTTCTTGGTGGGATTATACGAATAATTTGATCTTGAAGAGACTTTGTTTAGGTAGGTTTCTTCGATTCATGTACATGTGTATTAAAATTAATTATTTATAAGTAGCATACATGTAATTATGAATAAAATTCTGGAATTATGTTTGTAAAATGAAGAAATCGTTATCTTTTCGTTCTGAAGTAATTTTGTATCACCTAGAAGATTTTGGAGAAGTATGTCCGTCCAAAATGAACTAGTATTAAAAAGTCACATTGTGTTAAATTTTTCTGAATTGTGACTATATGGAATTTTGAAGTGTGGAATAAGAAACGCTTATGATTAATTGAACGGTTTTTCTTCATGCATTTGAATTAAACAGTCACTATTGAAAAACTGTATTTAATTATTTTTAATCACTTTGAATTGAAATAAAGTTATCTCAGCTATTAAATATTTTATTATTTTAAAATAGCATTTAATTTGTAAAAATTCATCGAATTGTACATAAGCATGGGACAGATAGATTCTGTGGTATTTATTCTGGTATTGCAGTGCTTAAAAGTTTGTTTTTACTCCGATTATGATACGCTAACTTTTGCAAAACAATTTTTCTTTAATCTACCTATCTATTGACAATGTTCATTTTTATTAAATTTGAGTATGTATGTATCTTAAGAAATTCTTGGCAATTATAATCCATTTCTAATCTCAGGTACCGTCTCGGGTACCATCGCTCAGCTGTCTGTCTAATGGTCTGAAGTTTTGGTAGGTTTTCTCGATATGTAACTTGAATACGCGTTAGAACCCCTTAGAAAATCCTCCTACCTAGGCACCCCCATCCTTGGCAGATCGCCCTAGCATAGCGTTGCCATAATAACTCAAACAAACTCGCGTACCGTCAACCGGGGCTATTTGGTCCATTTTTATGTTTTCACTAACGTTTCAGTTAGTGAAAAACATAATGTGTTGGGTTTTCAACGTCAAAACTGAGTTTTGACCAATTAATATGGAATATAGAAATTAACTATATTTAAAAAATTCCTTTTTTCTAATAACTTACTATCTTTAAAGTTTGGGGCGAAAACAGACTTGGGCTTTATTTAATGTCCATTTACTTAATTTCATACAAATTGGATAGATTCCACCTCCTCTGCATTATAGTAACCCCTAGCTTGACCTTTAGATATCGGTAAGATTTTGGGTGGAAAAATGAACCATGTCCGCCCATTAAGATGATCTGTAACTTGGTTGAAAAATCTACCACACGTCTTCAGAGGGTTAACAATCTGCTAATGAAATGACGCACCCCAGTTTTTTGTTAGTGAAACTATCTTTTGCCAATAAGTAAAAATTAAATTTACCCACAAACAATTGAATTACCCTCAGGTAGGGTACAAAGAATTCTTCGAAAACCTTATCTACCTTGCATTGTTTGTTCAGTACAAAACTAGTAACTCTTTTTTCGTGTTGGACCAAAGTAACCCCCCAAAGAACTTCGATTAACGGTATATTGAATTTGTTCTTTGAAATTTGAAATAACTAACCAAGCATTGGTAAAATGCGTCTTTGCTCATAGAGGAAGCATAGGTGGAGTGAGTAGTAGTAACCCTAAATTGAAACAAGCATATGTCGCGTAACGTATGGAAATAAAGCTGAAAATTTCATTATTTCCCTCATCTTGGTTTTTCTTTCTGGGGGGGGGGACTGATTTTGCGAAAAAAATTGTGATAAACGGCCAAATCCGTTATTTTTTTTCTGACGATCTTAGCTTCAACTTATTGTAAATTCCCAGAAATTACAATAAGACAATAGCTCTACCTATTCCTCCTGTATTTCTTTACTATAATTATTGATAATTAATATTCTATAATTAATGAGAGCGCAGCTAACATCCGAAAAGGACTTCAATATATGTATCCTTACATATACCCGCTGTGACTGAAAGGAACAACATGCGATGAAAAAAAAGCATTTATAATGAGTGTAACATCATTATTCGAAAGTTGAAGTACCTCTTAAAACAAATACCCAGAGTCTTTCGGATCTTATTCGAGATGAATGTAGTTATAAATAAAAGTAATAGTGCAATAAATATTAATCCTATTTACCCCTTTTTCGTAAATGTTACTCCCTCTTTGTTGCGATATTCAATCGGAAATCGGGATTATTTCATTATGTAATATGCTATCGAATTGCTAGTCTATCTCTAGCTGAAATATTTCTGTTCTATGAGAAGAGGTTGAGGGGGGGGGTCTTTTATTAAACGATGTTAAACAAGGGAAGAAGAGAAAAAAACAAACAAATCTGAGTAGGAAACCTTTTCCCTAGATTAGATTTCTCATCTAAATTGCATATTAATTCTTTCTTCCATTAATAATGTCATTCTTGAAGAAAAATAATGTCTGTAATTTGCTCTTCAGGCAAAATTGCTTTGCTAGCCTTCTTCGTTTGCATGCAAACGAAAGATACGGAAACGTAACGTGCAGGTAATTAGGATCAGAATGCAATAAAATATGAATGTTAAATGGATAAAGTATTGCACGACTATTTCGGAGTTGATTATGTACCTCCTGGAAGCTATTTCTGACAGGCTTTTGTTTTGTATGCCTTCTAGTTGTTCCTAATTGTTTGGAAGTTTTTAATTGCTGTGCGAGTTTCTGAATAGATAATAGCGGGGTCATTCCTCTCGGGAAGACAATTTCGCACATTTGACTTCTGAACTGGGAGAACAATTGGAAATGCAATGAAATCATAATGGCGCTTTACGTGTCTACAGCTTGGGAATCTGTTCCCCAATCACTAAAGGCTATTGAGCATTTTATTTAAGTTTTGCGTTTCTAAAATAAAACGGAAGTCTAGTTTCGGAAAATCATGTTACTTCAGAGGACTTAAAAAATAATCATCTCAAAGAATATGTCATCTTCTATTCAATGTGTATTCAAATGTCAAAGAATTTTAAAAATGTTTAGCGTGTCTCTTCATGACTATTCTGGTACAGACAATACAGTTATACTGATTTGAAAAAAAAAACTGACGTATACGTTACATATGCAACATTTTAATAAATATGTTTGTTGGGCTACGGAACATTTTGCCACTTAATACTGTCTAATGACAATCCTTTAAGCGGATCAGTGGCCGGGTGGACAAGACACTGAACGTAGGTAGATGCCTATACTGTGCAAGTCTATTGTTCTTCTCTCTCGCGCGATTGTTGATCTAACGGTCTGCAGTTTCGGTCGGTTTTGCCCAGTTATAATTTGAATACACGTTTAGAACCTCTTGAGGCACTAATTGCAACACATTTTGCTCAGAAATATACGAGTTATAATGCGAGAAATCTCATAGAACACAAAAATAAATAAAAACTGAATTGTTATTAAACATACAGGTTGTATCAAAAACGATCAAATCAAGATAGCACAGTCTAAATAGTGCATAAACTCTTTAACAGTTCGGCGACACGGCTTACTGTGTGGCTTTAATATTAGTAATAGATGAGTTCGTACTCATTTTTTAAAGCCCGAGCCCTGTTAATTCGAGCCCGCCCGAGCCCGAGATTTCAGCTTATAGTTAAATGAAAGTAAATAACTTCATTGATAGAATATGGCAAATTTTGCTGTTTGTGCAAATTAAACACAAATATAGTAAACTCTTAATGAACTTTCTAATTCTTTCTATAGTTTATAAGGAGTCTATTCAAAAGAGAAGTTCCCCACGTACCTGCTCCCACCACTCAAATCCGAACATAATCGTGAATTGCAGAGCCCGAGCTCAGTTCGGGATTAGCCCGTCTCATCTCTAGTGCTCGGTAAACGCATACTATATCGGGTGGAGTAGATATACACTAGATATAACAAAAACATGATTAGACCGTTTTTATAATAACCTACGTAATATTAACTAACAGTTCACCTTCTTTTCATTGCTCTGCCGCTGTATGCTTTCTACCATAATAATATATTTCTGTGCCAAATTTCGTTACAATAAGCAAAGTAATTCTACACATTTTGAGTGTAACCGAAATTTTGTACACGAGTGTATTCCAAACACTCCAAGAATGGATATACCTGAAAAATTCTAAAGTGGCAATATCACTGGAGTAATGAATCGGTAAGTCTCGGTCTTTTTTCTCCTAATCCGGAAAACCTATCCAGGATTTCGTACGAGAGACAGTTTGTCGCACACCCCTAAGTCTAGTATTTATTCTGGAACTAATACTCTGGACACACATTTCGACCGTTTCCTTCGAGATGTTTATATCCAGAGGGGGGAAGACCGAAGAGCAGGGGTTGGGGGGGGGGGAGACGAGGTTTTACTACCCGGAAACAAATGGAGGTAAAACAATGTTCAGCGACAGAAATAAAAATGACAATAGAGTTGGTGGAAAGCTAATAGACGTTGTAGGTATGTTTCCGGTAATGGCATGTGGCATTTTATGCTCTGGACACATTTTTTGTCGCTCCGTAGCAGTGTATTGTGTAGTTTTATTTCTTCATTTAGTTATCAATAAGCTGAAATACCAATAAATCGAAGAATTGAGGCTGTTATTTTAAAATATAATGTACACTGTAAGAAATACCTGTAATTTTACCACTCATATTGCTGTAAAATAACCAGCATAGGTGCTATAGCTTTGGAGTACAGCACTGTGTGTTGCAAACACACTCACGAAATGACGTAATTATGTTGATAAGTCAACCTGTTGGCGTTTACTCACACGTTGTGCTGTAATTTAGGAAAAAAAAAATTTTTTTTTCAGTGTATCCAAGGAGCAGAGTTAAGTCAGAGTCGTATGAAAATGCATACTCACAATGTACAGAGTCCTGTACACCCTTAAAAGATATCTAAAATTTAATAAATTTACAATATTTTGCGCAGTGTCATGTGCTTCAGACAGTTTAATGCGACAGTGTACATTTTTTCTGGTTCTTTTTTTCCTTCTACATGTTCAAATAGTTTTTACATGTTCGAAACAAGAGTACGTAATACAGTATCCGAGGAAACATTTTGAAATTTTTAGTATCTAGTTTAACTCTTATAGTTTCTAAATTTTTAATAACCTTTTGATTTTATCATACACCCTTAAAAATATGTTAATTTACCTAATTTCAGATAATTTGTGTTATTTTAGCTTTAGAAACACTCCGAGAGATTTTCTGTAGTACTACAAGATGGCTTGTCTATATAATTACAGAATTCTTTATCTTGCTATAATTTGGTTACCTTCTATTCTCTGTTTTCTTCTTGTTTATTGGTTGTAAGTTATAAAATTGGAGCATGCTGTAATCTTCTACTATAGTTTATTCATTTCCGTTCTGTGATTATGCTATTCTTATTGATTATCGTAGCTGATTATCGAAAAATTCTGTTTTCCGCAAATTTTGATTATCCGATGTAGGTTAGGTCCAAACTTCGTCGGATAATCGAGGTTCCACTCTATTTCAGTGCGATGAAGTGTTCTAAAAATCCAACATTCGTTTCTTTCTTTGCTTAACCCTTCAACGAGCAGTGTTCCCGTTCTGAGAACACCAAACTGGCGGTTTGACTGTTGCCAGTCACGAAGAATAGATTTGATTTCTATAAAAATAGTTGCGGGTGACATAGCTCCACGAGAATCCTTTACTTTTTAGCACGTCATTTCCCTTAAAAAACTGTCACGATTATTTTTAACAGCACTGACATCTGATGAAAAATGGAAGAATTCGAGAACAGCTGGATAGATTGCCCAGTGCTGAAAAAAGGGCAGCCGTTGCCGTCGCTCGACTTAACTACCAGCAAGATGGCGGACGATCGAAGCGTTCATCCAGCCGCACAGACAGCTGTCGTCAAAAAAGGGTCTCTAGATCTGTGGTACGCGATGAACGTTCCGATCGTCCCCATCTTGCTGGTAGTTAAGTGGAGCAACGGCAATGGCTGCCCTTTTTTCAGCATTGGGAAAGGGTTGCGCCTCAAAGGGTTAAGCGCGTAAATGTATTGCAATTTATGTTTCTATCACAACGCTAGTTATTTTCCGAAACAATTCCAAAACGGGAGAAGTATTTGAAACGTACCTGTAGCAGATTTCTGGACATATGTTTGACTCTTCATTGTATAACTAGTCAATATAAATTCTAAAATCAGAAGTTTTCCGTTTTCAATGAAGAAAAAGAATAGGGAAAAAATCATTGTTCCCTTGGATTTTTTTTTTCTTCATTTATAGAGCAGTACCTTCCTAACCTCTGGAAGTAGTAGTAAAGAGCACGTGATCGAAACGTAACAGCTCAACAAATCCTGAGATTTTTCCACTTCAGGTGGCAGCGCTTCTCCGATCAGGATGACTAGCGTATCCGTTCGAAGAGAAAATTGCTGCAGCTATTTTTTCGTCTAGTGAACTTGACTGGTTTATTTCTCGCAGATGTATTTGTTGTTTTGATCTCATTTTAGACGTTAACTGTAAGGTATGATTTTACAAATGCGCTGTAAATTAACAATGCACAAATATATATATCTTCAAGCAGATGAAATTTTACTTAACATTGTGCTACGGACTGTATTTATTTATAGAAACAACACTGGGTGCTTTTGTATAACTAAGTTGGAAAAAAAAACAGCGAATAAAGCGTCAAGAATGTGTAATCATAACGTTGCAGTTTTTCGAGTGAAACAAGTAAGTGCTTGAATAATAACGTAAAGCCGATGAGAAACGGAATGTGCAAAAGTATGAAATCAGTTTATACGAAAAGCGCTACAGTGGTGATAATATTTTACAATTAAGTTCAAAAGATAAAATGCCCCATGAGCTAGTGAATGAGACACTAAACATGGTGGGTGGCTGAAGTGATAAGGTCCACGTTCTGGCCTATCGCGAGGACTGTCGATCTGGCTGGCGGAGTTTTTGTGGATTTTCTCCATATTAACATGAATACATGTTAGAACCCCTCAAACATACTTTCAACCACGACTCCCTAACTGGTAGATGCTCCTCGTGTGTAGGCTAACACAAAATCTTTAAAAACGCTAATAAAACTTCAAATTAAAAGCAAAATTCCCTTTTTAAAAATTGTTCTCTACATGCCACCCGAAATCTGTTAACTAGCATAACTCGTAGTCAATTACAACAGGAGTTCTTAAACTTATGTAATGAGAGGACCCCCCCCCCTTGCTGTGTAACCTTAATTTCTGGTTCAATAATCTCGTAGTAACACTGTTGCAATGAAAATTTGTAACAATGTTAAGTGCACAGTCAGTGCCACCTAGATAGTGAAATTATAGAAACATGGCAAAAAGTTAAATTCTGTCTGTAATTTTAGCAATATTGTAATGTTAAAGAATTTTCAAGCAACGTGATGAAAATATCGGTTAAAGGGATATCTCACTTATCGTAATAAATCTTTCACGTACCAAACCGTAATAAGTCAATGTGATCCAGGATAACTAATATCACACTTATTAGAATATATTTGCCTGGCAAATTTGCTATTCCATTAAGCGGATTCGACTGCTAATAGCTTCAAGTTTTATGCATTGCTTTAGTCCATTAACTCCCTGCCTTAAAGGTCATCCTTTTTTGAAGACGGTCGCAGAAAAACATAAGCTTTAATTTATTTTCCTACTTTAATTTCGTGCATAAAAAATTTGATTTTCACAAATCGCTTCGAGATCAGCAAGGTAAAATGCGAAATTTCCACTGTTTCATTCATATTTTTTAGAAAAAGAAATGCATTCTTCACACCCCACTGATATCGGAAGTTTATATATCGCTGTAGGCATCAGCATAAATGAAAAAGTGTGACGAAAATAGCATAGAGATCAGCAAGGTAAAATGCGAAATTTTCACTGTTTCATTCATATTCTTTAGAAAAAGAAATGCATTCTTCATACCTCACTGATATCGGAAGTTTATATATAACTGTAGGGATCAGCATAAATGGGAAAATGTGATGAAAATAGCTGGGCACTTGCCAAACGAACGAACTGCACTAAATTCTAAGCTAAAAAGAAACATACACATGCATACAAAATAAGTCGTTAAAGGAAACTAGTCAAAATATCTCTAAATCGAGCTTCCGAAACAAATGTATTACGTGCGATATGATCAGCCATATATTTTGTCACTAAATCAACTGTGTAAGTTTTGCAACAACTTTTACAACTAAAAATGTTTAAGATGAATTAACATTTTTCTGCATTCTTTATAAAAGGCAATTTTCTGAACAGGTGAAACGAGTAAAACAATTTGAATATAAAGTTTCAATAATGTGATTTTTTTTTAATTTCACTTGTAAAATAGAGTTGTATTAGTTGAATATGAAAATGATTTCGTATTTCAAGAATGTAAGCTACTAATTTTCAGTATTCATAAATCACCGATGATCTGATAATCTCTTAAAAATCAATTAAAGCACATGCGTGCTTAATTAAGACAATTATTTTATATCCTCCTTACGGCCGTGATACGTTTGTCTGAGAACTGTAAATAAATGACATGCGAAAAATAAAGTACATTTAATAAAACTTAGCAGTGTGGATATGAATTAACTTCACGTCGTTCAATGTTTCTTATGGCTCTACTTCATTGATTATCCTAACTGAACTGTTAATAAGAGATTGCGATGGCATTAAATTTCGGATATTTATCAGATATATGAATTAAATATTGAGACATATAACCAAAAGCTTTCATCTGACAGGATCATAATTGAAGAACTAGCGTTTTTGAAATCTATAGGAAAATGCGAAGAATTAACTTCTATTATTCCTAAATAGTAAATGATTTATTTCAATTATTCTTAGTGGATATTTCATCATGAACTCATAATTCAACGGTAAGAAACAGCTTATCGATTTTTAATGTTAAGCTAACATCCCGTGATAAATACTTCTTCTTTCTTACTTTACAGATCAGGCATTTCACTAAATGAAGGATTATAAATGAAGACTGAAAAGAATTCTGTTTCCGGAATTCTTTCTTAGTAAAAAAATTCCTACCTGTTTTGTTAGTAATAAAATACCTACCTGTATAGTAATTTCGCCTTAAAATAGTCAAATTCAAACAATTTCTCCATAAATTGCAAAAATACATGAAAATAGTAAGGGGGTGGTAAAGTTAAGAAATATTACTTTAAAGAGGGTAAACGTTTAAAAAGAACTTCATAGTATGTGCTATTTTAGTATTTAACATAATAGGTGTGTTGCAGTGAAAACTGAAATTTACTTTACTGAATCTAACAACTCGTCCGCTTAGATTGTTAAGGATAGGTATATGTTCAAAAAGAACCTAAATTGATTTTTTTTCAGAGTGCGCAAGGAACGCTCTTTCTGTAAGAAGTTTACAAATTAAACCAAATAATTAATAAAACATTTTTTTTTTAAATGTTTAACCTTTGAGGCGCAACCTTTTCCCAAAGCTGAAAAAAGGGCAGCGGTTGCCATCGCTCGACTTAACTACCAGCAAGATGGCGGACGATCGAAACGTTCTTCGCGTACCACAGATCTAGAAACCCTTTTTTGACGACCGCTGGCTGTGCCGCACAGCCAGCTGCGTGAAAAAAAGGTTTCTAGATCTGTGGCACGCGATGAACGTTTTGATCGTCCGCCATCTTGCTGGTAGTTCAGTCCAGCGATGGCAACGGCTGCCCTTTTTCCAGCATTGGGCAATCTATCCAGCTGTTCTCGCATTCTTCCATTTTTCAGCAGATGTCGGTGCTGTTAAAAATAATAGTGACAATTTTTTTTTACGGGAAATGACTTGTTAAAAAGTAATGAATTCTCGTGGAGCTATGTCACTCGCAACTATTTTTATAGAAATCGTATCTATTCTTCGTGACTGGCAGCAGTCAAAACGTCAGAGTTTGGTGTTCCCAGAGCGGGAACACTGCGCGTTAAAGGGTTAAGACAACTCTAATCAAAACGTTGCTTTTACGTCATCCACAATCGGGAATTAAAATAAACGCACCAGAACTGAAGGCAAAATGCGAATTCGCATCAAATACCATTTTAATGAACGTTTTTAACTTCTGGCTCTCAGCTGAATACCAATGGGTCATTATTGTCACTCTCCCAGGCTCTGGTCGCGTCATTAGAGAAGAGCGTGAGTTGTCGAGTAATTTTTGAAAACAATCTGTTTAGATTTCAATAATGTCTCGGGTGCGCCATTAAGTTAGAATTTCCCAAGCGATTTAGAGTGAATGAGCAATATCATTAATATGAGCTGCAGGGGGAAAAGTTGGGTATTAAGAATCGCTAAAGCTTTGCATAAAATTTGAGTTTCTGCTTTTTTAAATGTGTAAAAATTCATTTTCTTTATTGGAACAGGGAAACGAAATCGTTGTTTTTATGTATATGTATCTACAAAAATAAACTAACAATTTTTAATCCGTTTCAAGCATCTAGGAACCCGAAAAGACAGAGAAATATTATCTCTGTCATTCTGTCCGTGACATTTTTTTTTTTTGTTTATCCATCAGATAAAAATGGCCGAAACAGCTGAAATGAAAGTTGCTGACATGATAGGAACAAGATAGCTCCTAAATGGTGCATTCGATTCAGCTCAAATTAGATAAATATATTATGGGCCACCCTCGTACGACTGGTATGTATTTTGGTGTGTGTAGGACGTACAGATTTTTACAGGGCTACAAAAAGAGATTTACTATGCATTACAGCCTGTGAACGCATATTGTTGAAAGTGCGCTAGCGTCTTAGTGCATTCGATTAAGTGCAAATTGAATGTGTATATTATAGATCATGGATCATATGAACTGCACAGATAGATTTTGATGAGTTGAAAACTGATAGTCTGTTCACAGGGTTGCAAAAAAGAATTCTTATACATCATTGACATCGTAATAAATAATTTAAAGTGCGTTAGCATCAAAATTGTGCATTCGAGTAAGCTCAAATTAGGTATGTAAAATAAAGGTCACTGTAACACAACCCGCATGGAATTCTTGTGCTTTTTAATTAAGTCTTCGGAAAGTCAAGTGGAAAGTCACTCCACATTTTTTTTCTTACTTCTTTGAGGTAAAACTTCTGTAAATAATTTGCTGTTTTACAGTATCTTCAACTCGTTCGTAAACATTTGCTAGCAAATGTTTAGTAGTATGGCAGCACAGATGTTGTGGGTGTCCCGCAGTGGTCTGGGTTCTAAACTCCTTTCCCATAAGAACACGGCGAGTGAAGCAGCATCCAGTGCTGACCAGTGCTTGGGAGGGTCAACTTCCTCTAGGCTCGACTTCTGTGGGACCGTGTACGCTAATGGGAGCTGGCGCACGTAAAATCCGCCGTGGCTTCAATGTCCTCCAAGTTGTTAGACAATACCTCTGGGGGTGACGATTTCAGGCGGTTGGTCCTACCTCTGGAATTGGTTCAAAATTAGGGGACCCCGAGCTCAGTCGGACTTCCACCCACTGGGGCTCATTAAAATGGAAGTCGCACCTTCCACCCATCGCCTGCCTATTTAGGGGATCTAGCACCACCCCGTGGTTGCCAGAGAGTATTAGCGACAACTACAACGATGTTGTGGGTAGATAATGTCTAGTGGTCACTTTAATATGGTGAAATATGGGTTCAAAAATTCGCCTTAAAATAAAATAAAAAACACTTTACCACTTATAGCTGTTTCTAAGGCTGTGGCAAGGATACTTACCATTTTCATTATTTCTTTAATGTGAATAATTTCTTTAATGTTCATGATATGTTTTTGTGTTAAAACATAACTCTAAGATACATAATAAAACACGATATATGTGTGCACAACTTGCGATGTCCCGTTATGTGTTTCCCCGTAGCTTCTAAGATGTAGTGGAAAATAATATTCTAATTTCATTTGTCTTCAAAAAATATATAATTCTTTTTGCAGTTCGTAGCATTTAAAAATATATATTATAAATGTTAAAACATAAAAATAAATAAAAAGCATTTTTTTTCGTATTTTTAGTAGCCTCGCATTAGCGGTGATAAGTATACTTACCTTAAAAAAATGATTTTTCTTAAGCTTCTTTCTTATGGAAAAGCGATAGGCGTTACAGAACTTTTGAACGGCTTTAAAAGTGAACCAGTGATGTTAAACATTCAAAGACATCATGCTTCTTCACCAAATGCACTTTTAACTAATATTAACAGACAACTTATGTATATTGTATAGTTTTCAGAAAAATTCTTAAGCACAAAAAACACCTAGTTTAGTTTTTTTTTCTCCCTAATGTTTCGTAACTGTGATGGGTTTACTGTATGGAACTATCTATAGTATAACTTGAAAAGAAATATTTTTAATTTCCCACCATTTTTTTCCGAAACGTGAATTAATTCTTCAATAAACTAAAAGTGTTTTTCTTAAATCTGTCTTACTCTAAAAAATATTGGAATATTCTGTTATTGAAGTAATTGGCCTTTAAAAATGGTCTGTTAAAGGTTTGAATAATTGTCTATCTGCGCCTGCCCATGATTTTATGAAAGTAAGGGATCTAACTTTTTGTATAGTGTTTTTAAATAGTTGCGATCAATTGCATGCACGAGAGATCCTGAATAAGTTTATCTATTTGCAAGTATTAGTGTATACACACAATCAATTTCACAAGCCATTATAGTTAAATGTGCCATGATTGGGATGGAAATTAGTAAATGGAAATTACATACAGCGTCTAAAACTGTTGTGTGTCATTTTATCTCTTATAACAAGAAGCATCAACACAAGTTTCTTTTTCATTTCGCTGAATAAATACAATGGACATCCAATTATTGATTCACTCCTATTTCCAACGATCCTTACTTATCTATTATAAATGCTTTTATTTTCATAGAAAAGTTGCTTCAAATAGAAACTTAACAAATTGAATCGCTTTGATGATTTTCTTTTCTTTATTTTAAATTGAATGTATCATTTGTTTTAATTTCTTTTCTTGGTATTGATAAACATTTACCAATGTGTTAAAAGAAGAGAAGAAATAAAAAGTGGAAAAGTGCACGAGAGATTTGATAATTAAATGCATTAATGTATATTTATTCTTGCTCGAAGGGGAAGTAGATTGAAAATTTGAATAATAAATTATTCATGGTTAGAGTAGCGCGCTTTTATGAAGCTGTCGAGTGTATTCATATTTAATGTCTTCTTTCGATAGAAAAGCATTTGCTCAAAGAAAATCATTTAAGCACTAAATGTATTATTTAACTAAATTGGTTTTATTTTGCGCTATAAACATTGTGTAAACAGAAAAAAATGTATTTGTTTTTTGAAAAAAACGCAAATCTTATTCA
Organism: Cheiracanthium punctorium; assembly: GCA_038373885.1. Classification (NCBI taxonomy): domain Eukaryota; kingdom Metazoa; phylum Arthropoda; class Arachnida; order Araneae; family Cheiracanthiidae; genus Cheiracanthium; species Cheiracanthium punctorium. The sequence continues at coordinate 173,599 of JAWZYV010012280.1, forward strand.
AATAATTGTACTGTAGATACATAAATTTTTAACTGTAGTTTACACTTTAGTTTTCTTTTTTACGAAAATGCAGGATCTTCTGAAATAGCTAAATCCAAAAAGTGGCATGTTTATATCTGAAATACTAACGTAAAAGTATGTTAGCGTAGGCTCAAACATATAAATTTAAACTGTCGCTAGAATTGTTTGCAATTTAAAACAACGAAGTAATGCCAATCCAACTTTTAAACTTAAGACACAAACCAAAATTAAGTATTAATAAAATCATTTTGACTATTTAGATATAATTACACGTGAGGACGAAATATAGTACGCCATTTGTCTGTTAAAAAAAAAAAAAAATTGCAACCAATTGTGATTCGTGTATTTATGTTTACCTCTCAGCTGTACAAGACATTTGAAAAAATTATAATTTAACAGTAATAATTGTAGGACCGTATAAATAACAAGTGATAGTACTATAACGAAAGTTTCCTTAGCTGATTTTGAATCAGAAAGATTCATACACAGAATTTGGAATTCACAGAGCCATGGAGAACATGCAATGACACTTGCATCTGTATCCTCAAAACTTATGCTAAGGTTTTTCAAAATAAAATTTCATCGAATTACGAATGAAACACTTTATAGACACTAAATAACTGTTCTTAATTTCATTAATGAGATAATTTCGTCTGTACCGCTTACACGTAATCGAAAAGATCTCGCCTTGCCCGCTGTCATGCCATGATAAAATACAGTAAGGTACGAATATAGGAGTTCTCGTAAAGCTTCGAGAAAAACTCCTTCTTATGTTTAACCTTTTTATCTCTTCGATATAGAACAACAACTGGCTATACTATTTCAGCGTCAGGCAGTATCTCCAGATGTTCTTCTAATCGATACATTTTCATAACATTGTTTAGTTCTCAGGGAATTCCAGTACTGATAAATATGATTCTGACATTCAATTTTAATGTGACCATCTTCGTGAAGAACAAAACTGGTAACCTTATGGAGGCGTTAAAGTGCCGTGGTTGTAAAGGGAAATTGTACAAAAATGGTATCTATCATGGGTATCGGCAGTATAGTGTAAGGAGGGGCAAGTGCCCCTCCCTGTATTTTTATATGCTGTTATTTCTCCGATTTTTGTTCTTTTTCAACATGGTAACCATACGTTGAAGTAATCTTCCCCCCTCTGTAAAATATTTTGCCGACACCCATGGTCTGCATAGACAGGTTGGTCTCTTTACCAAGGTTGTCACTTTAGCAGGTTCCTCTGTGATTCATAAATTTTTCTGGAAATTATTTGCTAAAAAGTAAATTATTATCTTATGTAACTATGCCATCCTGAAGAATTTTTTTTAGTCAAATTTATTCTACGTGAATCAAAACATGGAAAATTGACTAATACTTGAGTATTACTGCTACCGACAGTCAAATTGTCAGTTTTGTGTCCTCACAGAGCGTTAAGATTAATAATTAAATTAATAGTTATGGTCCATGCACAACTCACAAAAGATTCTGAATTGTACATTGTACCATCTATTTTTCCATATCCAATTTCATGTGCCCGCAAGCGAAACTTTTTGTTCTTTCCTATCTTCTTTACGGTCGAGTATTTTCGCCTTTCCTGGTGTGGAAGTGTATGGTCTCGAAATGCATTCCCGTATTATGATATGCCTCTCTCTTTTCTTCCGATTAGAGCTCACAGTTATCGTCATAATCGTGTCAAGAAAGCGTAAACGATTCCAGTCGCTGAGTGCTGGGGAGAATGTTATCTACCATTTTGCCGAAACAGGTACTTAGCTTACAAAAAAGATGACTCCGCGAAATGGCGGTACTTCTCCCGCCAACCGTAAGCGATATGCTTCCCTCATACGATATTTGTTATATTATTTGCTGCCTCGTATTGTCGAGGCAAGTGCCTTGTGTCACCATTTTACGTGATTGTGTTTGTGTTCCATTTTATGCGATCTAATAACAAACATAATATACAGAAGATGTTAGAATCTCTGTAATCTGAGTAAAACGTTCAATTCGAATTCTTTCATGTGCTCCTAAAGTTTATGTATTGATGAAATGTTTACAATGCAACTGAGGTTGAGTTAATAGCACTCTAAAAGAATTGGATAACTTTTTTTAAGCGTGAAAAGAAATGGAGATTTACGCAATTTTATGAAGTTATGTTCTATATGAGCCCTTGGTATGTCCTTGGTATTCCTTAAAAGGCAATTTTAACGCGTAAGTTGTTTAAATACTGGATCGGGAACCTAAAACTCTCTTAAGAGGAGTGTTAGCAAAATTTTTTGTAATTACATTTTACAGGAAAGAGTGTAAAGTTTGTTTGCCAAAGCATCTCCTCTAAAATAAGTAGCAATAACTTTCATTAGCATAATTTGGGGTAGACATTTTGTTTATTCTAGGAAGGATACTGTCCTGTATCGAGGTTTCAATCCAGTAGTCTTGCAATGGAAAATCTAATACTTTAAGAGCAGAAAAATTATTTTCTAGGAAAATATCTCTTATTGGCACCTTATTTTTTTCATTATACTCGCAATCCAAAGCTCTTGTATGTCGATGACAACAAATTCTGACGCTACAACATTCCAAAAAACAACAAAACATCCAAGAGATTGAGTAAAGAAAAACTATTGATATATAGTGCCCAATAAACGATGAAGTTTTTTTTAAATTACGAACTATGAAAATGCTACAGGAGTTTAATTAATTCGTTACATTTAGAGACAAAAATTTAACTTTACATAAGAATTTGAGATTTTTTTGCAATGGAGTGCACTTGCCATTTATAGGCATTGGCAACTACCAACGGTTTTGGTTGAATCTGAAATCAAGTTGATTATAAGAGCATGAAGTAATTGCCCAGAAGTTTTTAAATTGCAATTAAGTACAAAATCAGCTATGTACAAAAAGATAGAACTTTAATAATATTATTTTTACCTACTTGCCTGTTTATTATCACATGAAAGTTAAGAACTTTGTCGTGGTGTCTCAAAACGGCATTTTGTCTCAGATCACCCACAAAAGAAAATCTGAACAGATACAACACCTAACTCTGTGTATTTTGGGCAGACGTAAAAGATATAATTGTAGAATAGATTGACTTTACAGGTAGAAGATGAGTTTTCAAAAATGTTACTAATCCAAAATTCAACTTTACTTTAAGAAATATAATGCTTACACAGTCCCTTTTCACTGGTGCCTGTTTATACCTTAAGAAAGGGGAGAGAATGAAGTTATGGTAGTGACCAAAAGAAAATTTTCCCTTCAGAGGGGACCAGTGATTAATCACATCCACGAGCCAATTCAATACACCGGAAAATAAAAACGTTACTTTGGGAGCAAATCTTTATTTGTGCACTCATTCAGTACGCTAGCTTTTGGACTTGGTCGGAGTTCATCTTTTCCCTACATGAGTAATTGCTGTGTTCTCCTAAAAGGACGGGAAAACTTTGGCGAAGAAAAATCAGAGTGTGAAACAGAAAAATGTTTGCTCAGCGAACTATTATCTTAAAAGTGTTTTAGAACATCTTCCGATTTTTATCATTTTGTATCGGGTTAAATATATCTTCTGTGCAAGAGAAGGGGTCTTCTGGCAACTGTGGTTGGTTTCCTTATTGCAAAATTCTTTTCGGCGCTTTACGAGACTATCATTGTGTTTTGAATTACCTGGCTTGTTTATGGATTTTTGAATTGTAGAGAGTAAATCGGAATTAAACTGTTGAGTTCAAATTTATTGGTGGAAATTTTTTCATTCAACACAATTATTTCAATAAGTGAGTTTATTTAATCCAAAAAATATTCCCTTTTTTACGTTTTTATTTAATATTCAACTCTATTATTAATTTATTTCAGTTTTTCAATTGGGTGATGCGTGTTTTATCTTTGCTACGACCATCACTACTACTTTCATGCGTCAGCGGTGTTCGGAATCCTATGCTAAAATGTGTAGTTCATCAAAGTGCTTTAGTTTAATTATAATAGAATGTCTTCACAAATGCGCCTAATTTTTTAACGATATTTTCGTATACTTTTCATTAATTGTTTCATTGGTTAATGAAGTCCACACACTCAGAAATGTAACTCTTCACACCTAAAGGAGAACGTTCTTCCATGTTTTTAGTTACAACTGGAACAAGAGTAGTACATTGAACATAGCATGTCATATTAAAAGTTTACATCTGACACATTGCGTTCTTTAATTTAAGCTAGTAGCATATCAATGAACAAATTTTCAATTAATCAATAAATTAAATCTTGGTATAATCGTCTACATATGTGGCAAGGCCTAGGATGCAAAGCCACAAGCTCATACCCATGGGATGCAGTAGCATACACCCCGCCCAAATTGTCAACCTAGCGTACTGCCCCCCCCCGTATTTTAGCTCCCCTAACAAGCTTAGTGCTCATTTTATCAATTCACTCAATGGATAAGAGCTTCAGTCAACCTTGCAACGATCGAGGATAAAGCTTTTGGTCTTCGGTGTAGTATCCAAAAGCTCTAACCTTGAGCTTCTAGGCTACAATGAATTAAAAGAATATGGCTTATTTTAGCTTAACCTTTAATACTCTTAAAAATGTGTTTACGGTTAACTGAAACTAGTTTATTAGTTATTCTTTGTTTTATCTCAGCGATGCACATCCCACTTTCTTAAGTATCTTTCATTTTATTGCAGATTGCCTGCACATTCAGCTATACCGTGACAGCAAGGAGCGCTGCAAGAATGGTCCCACCAAAGCTTCGTTGTCTCTGGAGGAGTTCCTGGGCATGGAGACGGGCTTCACGCTGGACAAAGAAAGCAACACCATGGCTCTCATTTGTTCCGAACTTGTGGTGGTTCTCGCGTTTGACAACAGGGAACTTCTCATACAGTGGCAGGTGAAGATAAGAGCCAACCTGGTGGAAGGTAAGTTTCTCCTCCGTTACTTTCTTGCTTTCTGGATTCGGTTTTAGGGCCAAGGCTGTATCCGTTATCAGGATGTCCACCGGCGGCTAAAACTGCGACTTTTGTTTCTAATTTAAAGATAAGGCGACTTGAGAGACTTTTCATAAACGTCATTTCCATATTATTTTCACGTGTTTGGCTATTTGTACCTTACTCCAGGCGACTATTTTGAAAATCAGATTTCGGTTCTTCTAAACTCCCTTTTCTTTTCAAAGATGAAATTGGTCGTTAATCAATTAGTCTAATCCAGTTTTTTAATGACACTATAAAAATGAATGTACTATATGCTCTGTTATATAACTCAAAGTTTTTGAATCAATCATTTTATTCATTCCGGCTTAAATGAAGCTAAATGGCGTATGCTTATAGTTCTTAACTACAAGATCATGGGAAAATGTTACTATTTTGGAAACTACAATTAAGAAAATGTCTACCAAAATGGCGACTATTTTTTATGTTGTTGAGACTACTAATGCTACTATTTTTGCCTCCTGACTCTGTTGACACCTGAGTCAGCTTCCACCATCATGACCAATCTGACACCACACTAGTCCACCCATTGACACCAATCACGAACGTTCTTAATCCACTTTTCCACATTGTTCAGCCATCGTTTCTCTAGCCCATTTCTCTCCCTTCCTGCAAATATGGCCTAGCCATTTTATTGTAGATGTCTTAGACATTTTGTCTATTCGGCTCTTTCAATTCTTGCCGTAATGCAAAACTATCTTTTATTTTCCAAGCTCCATTTTCGTTTACTACTCAAATTCCAATGCTTCAATCTTTTTTTCTTTCCCACTCCCTTTCCCTTCTTTCTGTTTTCTCTTGCTACTCCCTTACTACTCCAAAATAGTTTGTTCAATTGCCATTAACCTATCCTCATTTGCTTTATTCATTGTACAGCACTTCCCCAACGTCACATCTTTAAAAATTCGATATCATTTAACATTGATTCTATTTTTAAGCAATAATGAAATCTTAAGCAAATTCACAGAGTTTAAAATGTTTCCCGAAGCAAATGATTCATTTTCACTCACAATACTACATAGCGAATAAATAAATACAATAAAACCACGAGAGTGAAATGTTGCATTGCACAGTTGCCAATAAAATGCAATGTCTGAAAACTGAAGTTTAAGCCATCAGTGCTTCACACGACAACCTCAAAAGGCAACTTGCAGTAAACGCCAATACTATACTTAATGTTTGAAATACACTGAAAAGATAATCCTCTGTAAAAAAAATATTGCCACTGCATATAAAATCAGTAATTTTGCATTTATGCTCATTAAATATTACGCAATTGCACATTTCATTGTTCTAATGATGGCATTAAAAAATTCCATATCTAATACTAGGCATTCATTAATGTTATGGTAGAAGTACAGGCACTTTGTCCACAATACCAGATACATACAGTATGCAATCTAAAGTCCCTTACCACCTTCTTAAATATTGAAAGGCTGCTGCTACACTAAAAAAAAAGTGGTGTATAGGTATAGTAAATAGCCGTGCGCTACTGAATGAAGCCGTCTACGTCGTCACGCGGGGGTCAACTGCGGAGTTAGCATTTCTATGTCGAAAACGGAACGAGATAGAGAAAAAAAGTGATTTACAAAGTTGTAAAGCATCATCATTTTAGAACAAAAAGACACTTTGTGAACATTAATGTCAATAGTAGAGCCGTTGAAACACGCATTTGTTTTTTGATGATTTCCTACTCCGCGAGGTCACGAAACTTAAACGGAAGGAGAAATCCTATTGATTGGGTGTCCTTTTGATTGGGGATCACAAGCGATACCACTGTGCCACATTGCGGTGTCGTGTTTTTCCCGAAAGATAATCATTTCTCCTTCCTTTCGTGTAGGACTTTGTGTCCTAAGTTTCGTGACGTCAAAGCGTAAAAAATCACTGAAAAACAAATGCGTTTTCACGTTCTATTCTAAGCATTAATATCTACAAGGTGTCTTTTCGTATTAGACCGATGATATCTACAGGTTTGTAAATAACTTCTCTTTCCCTAGTTGCTTTCCGTTTGTGAGATAGGAATGCGAACATCAGTTTCCCACCAGGTGGCGCCGTAGTCGGTTTCATTCAGTAGCGCATGGCTACTATACCTACATACCACTTTTATGATATAGCAGCAACTGTTGCGAAGGTGACAAGGGACTTCCGTAGGCATACTGTATTTCATGTATGAAAGTACCAGTATTTCACTACAGGGACATTTCCATATTCTAATGATGAATTAAAAAGCATTGATTTGATTTAAATTATTTCACTAATTTTCCACTTTATCAATTATCTCCCCCTTTCAATCATTTCCTGTTTAAAACTGTCGAAACTTAATCTAAAAATCTGTGAGTTATCAAAACTGCATAAAACAAGAGATTTATCTGAAGCGAAAAAAAAAAATATTTTATTGGACATCAATTAATTAATAATGATTATTGTAATGATTTTCCCGGGAAGATGTCTTAGTTACTATACTCTGAACTGAATTAATCTTTCTAACGGCTTTAATTAAGGAAAAAGGAAAAAGGAATTTGAGATGGATGACTCAAATTTTAGAGTCTGGATACTGAATGTTAGTGGAACTACTTTTTCCATTTAAAAGTTCTTCAGTGGAATTTAATACCTCTCTGGGACTCATTAATCTGTCTGGCTTTTTTGATGATAAAAGGAGATGGGTAGATTTAAAAATATAAGCAACTGTGAAAAGAATTGAGTAGTTTACGCTTAGTTTAAATTTCTAATCGTGTGATTAGATTTAATAAAGAACTTTTTAAAGTACATGCTTAAAGATAAAATAAATCATGGTGCAAAATGGCCCACCCTTCTTCATTTGGTAGAAGTATATTCTTGAAAAGAATTGAGCTAGATAATGAAGGAAGAAAATGTTCCTAATAAAGAAGAGTAGGCACTTTGTACAATCCGAAACGTTCCTTGCTCATTAATTTTATATTTATGTCTGTTATTTGCAAAGTTCTCCAGTATTTTAACCATTTAGAACCAGTATTAAAAGTGTTACTATTATGCTCTTTCTTTGTTGCACTAAAATTCCGTAAATTTACATCATTATTGTTTAATAATAATTTAAATTGTGTGACAAATCTCGTGAACTATAAACGGTTATGAAATTTATAAAAAGTTCATCTATTTACAAAGAATTTCGTAAGCAAGTGATGGTTATAGCTTTCACTGGTTACTTTAATTGTTACACCCACTTAGGAAAGTATTCGAAACATAGATTTGCTGTTAACCCCTTAATCACCAGGCGAATTTATCTATAAGGGATCGTAATATTATATTATTAAGCTCTGTTTAGCTCAATGACTACCAATGCCATCTAGCGAGTGGAAAAGAACCTAAAAATATCGAATGTGAAAAAAAGGAAACACGGCTTAGAATACCAGATAACAGTTATACACTGTGTTTAAGAATATCAGATAGAAAAAAGTTACGTCTATGCAATAATACCACGAACATACGCAGGTACGTCCATGGTATTCATGTGCGACGTTAAAAAAATGTACCTATGTACGTCACAGGTACGCAAGGATTTAATATAAGTATCTAGTGCATTTGGTTGGTAAAGAAGCCTCATTAATATTTTATAATGTTTAACATTATCTGTTTCTTTTTAAAGCTGTTCGAATGCCCCGTGATGATTATCGCCTTTTAAAAGGAACATCCTTAAATAAACATTTGAAAAATATAAGTTTTTTATCTAACACATGCTTAATTAGAGAAAATTCCCGCGGAAAAAAAATTATCTAGACAGTGCGTTCCTTAAAAGAAAGTATTCTTTTATTGATAATAAAACTATTCACGAAGTACTGACACTGATATTCCGCGTGTCTCCGAAACAATGGTAATCTCTAGGAAGCCAGTACAGGGACAAAAGAAGTTTTTTTTTCTCCATTTGTCTTGCGTTTTCTCGCTGAAGTGAGTAATGATGAGTCCCAACAGAAGAAAACCAAAGCTGCGCAAAGAGAAGTTTTATTCTGTCATGGTTTTATTTATACTGCGTGACATCATTTAGTTTTGGGGATAAACTTAGTATTTTGTGAATAGAGTAGCAGGAATAAATATTGGTGGACATTAACAAACAACACTCAAAGGAAACTAGTGTTTAAAGATAAAATAATTAAAACTTAATAACAAACTCAAAATAACGCACATGAAAGGTACTTATCAAAGTGTACACATGTTTCGATGTAAAATAACACACATCAAAGTGTGCACGTGTTTTGATGTAAAATAACACACATGAAAAGTACGTATCAAATGGTGCATTTCATGTAATGTAAAATAAGACATATAAACGGTACCTGTCAAACGGTGTACTTGTTTCGATGTAAAATAGCACACATAAAAGGTACGTGTCAAACTGTACACGTGTTTTGATGTAAAATAACACACATGAAAAGTACTTATCAAAATGTGCACTTGTTTCGATGTAAAATAGCACACATGAAAAGTACTTGTCAAACTATACACGTGTTTTGGTGTAAAATAACACGCACAAAAGGTACGTGTCAAACTGTACACGTGTTTTGGTGTAAAATAATACGTATAAAAGGTATTTATAAAACCGTTCGCATGTTTCGTTTCGTCGTTTTTATCTGTGTATGGACTTTTGCTGCTGCTGAAGATCGATTTTTTTTTAATCAAAACACGTGTACAGTTTGATAAGTACCTTTTAAATGTGTTATTTTACAAAATGCAATTTTTTAAAAATCGGTGGACATTGTTTAATGTAAAAAAATATAAATTGTGGAGTGCAATTTTCAGTTGGCATGTTTGTTTAAAAACTAATGACTGCAAAATTGTATTTTCAGAAACGTAATTTAATGTGTATTCAACATTTTATTTTACGATTTTAGACCCGTGAAAAACTTTTTTCATTTCCGTCAGTGTTCCAGTCATTTCTGTCAAAACAGGGCTACAAGAAAATAGAAAATACCTAAGTAAAGAATGCCAAAAGTAAAAATTTGTTTTTATTAGCCATCAAACATAATATTTTGGATTTATATTAATAACATAACATTTTAGATCAAAAGGGCTGTTCTATTAAGAGGGCTAGACTGCATAAATAAGAGATGAATTTTCCATAAATAAAGTATGACGGAAATGATTCAAAATCACGGACCTTATTTTGTCTTGTTCTGTGAGAATCACCTTTAAGTATTTTTTTATTTCAGTAAGTACAAATTATTTTTATGTAAAAATATGTGTTAAGAAGCCACTCTGTCTTTGGATGTGCGTCTGTATACTAAGTGACCCAAGAAGGTGGTAACACGTTGTAATTCTCTACCTATTAGAAATAAGTGGGCAAAGTAAATTGATAAAAAATTGTTCAAAATAAGGTTGGAAAAAAAGACTAACTGAAAAAAAAAAATCCTCGCTTTAATTTTCAAAATGTTATCTTCCTAAATTTGTATACAACCTCCGTACAAAAAAATTCTCAATTAATAGCATGTGGCCCATGTATTAATGAGGTGATGTGCAAAATTTGAGAATTATATTCTAAAACATGTCGGATATTAAGATAAATATATTCTGACTTAAACCTTTTCAATGGCTCCAGAAGGAAAAAAATCAGGTCGGATTTCAGGGGTCGTACAGAAATTACGAAGGAATTCTTTTTTCATCGCTTCATTAGTTACAGGGAAGATTTTACTAATTGGAAACTTTTGCACTGGGTTCGTATACAAATTTAAAGCACGCGACGTTTTAAATATTGATTACATGCAATTTTTCTTACGTAATCTCTTTTCCTGCCTTTTTTGAACAATTTTAAATTTACGTTGCCCACTTATCTCTATTAGATAAATAATTAAAGCGTGTTATCTCTTTTGGGACACCCTGTGTGTATATATATATATATATATATATAAAATATATGACCTGCCAAAATTAAAGCTCAGCGGTATATACTTATACATCTAGCCTGAATCGTGAATGTTAAAAATATATTTTTAAAAAGCTTGAAGTTGGGGAAACTTTTTCGGAACATTTATCATTTTGCACCTGAAGCTTTTTCCCCCGATCATTTTACTTTACTTGTTAGTATTTTATAAAATGAAAAAAAAAAGGTTTTTCGGGTAAACTTTTATGCAAACAAACTTACTCATACTGATACGTACGCATTTTCTTATATTATTTACTAAAATTCGCAATTGTTCCTTCATTGACACTTGCCTTAACACGGTGTCTACCGCTCCGGAAAGTCTGGAAAAAGCCGGGAAATTGGAAAATGGGTCTGGAAAGTCTGGAAAAAACCGGCAAATTGGGTAATAGGTCCGGAAAATTCACCAAAACAATCAATTTTTTTTCGTGTCCTTCTTTTTACCCTTCCTCTCTAATTGTCAGACTGGAAACCGAAAGCAACTGCAACGCATTTTTCGGACCGCGAAAGCATCAAGCGATGTGTTTGTATAAGGAGGGGAAAATGGGGGCTCATTAATCGTGACGGGAGGGTAAAAGACAAATTATCTTACTTGGTAGCTTATGGGTTAGGACCGTCTTTCCAAGAACAGTTAGTTAATTCTATCATAAATTGCGACTACTTCTGTTTCTTTTAATTGATGAAAGCTTAATCTTGTATTTCAAGAAGTTGTACAAAATATGCAAATATAAATATAAGGGAGAGGGCATTGTGCAATTCCCCAAAGTAAAATGCATTGGTCAGGCATTTTTTCCCCGGGACCTCCCAAAAGTCAGGAAATTGACTTTCAGAAATTTGGTAGACACCCTGCTTAAGATATGTAACTCTTAAACACACACTTTCAAAGAGAAGGGTTAAAGTGATTCAAAAGATAAAAATTTTGACTTGCGATCTGTACTTCTTGCTCTGCTCAAAACACACATATATAAAAATATACATATATATATAAATATATATATGTACAGGGTGTTCCAAAAATAACGATCCATTTTTCTGAAAACACTAATGTATTGCTTTCTTTCAGATGTGTTTGAAGAAAATGCTTCCCTTAGAAGAAAGAACACCCATTGTTTCTTGGAAACTGGCTCATATAACATAAGTAGTGGTGCGTCAGCTGTATCATCGAAAATGCCGAAAATAGCCACCAACAAGGGCGAATATCAGGCTACTGGTGAACAAATTCAAAGGAACCGGCAGCGTGGCAGATGACAATCGTCCTGGATGACCATCAACATCTGACCTACCGGTTCCTTTGAATTTGCTAACCAGAAGCCCTATATTGGCCCTTGTTCGTGGCTGTTTTCGGCATTTTCGATGGTACAGCTGTCGCACCTCTTCATGTTTTATGACCCAATTTCCAAGACACAATGGCTGTTCTTTCAGGGTTTCTACAGACCTGGAAAGTCGGGGAATATCAGGGAAAGTTAGGGAAATGAATTTTGGTCAGGGAAAGTCAGATTAGGGAAAAAAGTCGGGGAAAATTGAAAAAATTGAAGAAAGGTCAGGGAAATGCAAGAATATTTGAATTTTGTGGCAAAATCAATAAAATACGTTCTGTTTGAACCTAATTGTAGGAATTGTTTTATTTTCATTTTCTTATTTAACCTTTTAATAAAGGACACATTTTAAAATTTATAAATGTGTCCTTTATTAACATATCTTGTTCAGTTGAAATATTCTTAATTTTAACCTAAATTATCATCAAACACGGTTTTTGATAGAATCCAGTGATGTCAAATAATATTTTTGTGCATATTGATTTTATTATTATTATTTGTAAAAAAAGGGGCAAAATATATAAAAATTATTAATTAAAGGATGTAATATGAAAAATAGAAACGCAAAATTCAGGAAAGCACTCTAGATAAAAAGTCAGGGAAGAGCATGATAGATGTCGGGGAAAGTCAGGGAAACAAAAGCTGTTAAATCTGTAGAAACCCTGTTTCTTCTAAGGAAAGCATTTCTTCAAACACATGTGAAAGAAATCAATACATTTGTGTTTTCATAAAAATGGATTGTTATTTTTGGAACGCCTTTTATATATATATATATATATATATATACACACACACACATGAAAGACACTTTTCAATATTAAAATAACATAATTTTGCGACGTTTCTCTCCCCTCAAAATCGCCACTTTACAAAGTTCCGTGAAAGATGCTTTATAAAAGCCTATGAAAAAGTCTTATTTACACATTCTTGCAGTCAAACTCCTCCCCCCAGGTTGCTTAAAATTCTAAACGGAAAGTTTGCGAATGCATGTAAAAAAAAATTAGAATGGTGTCCTTCATCATCCCCTTCTCGAAGAAGAAAAAAAAAAGTGAAGAAAAATAAATAAAAGTGAGAAAAGTTACATGCTTCTCGTTATGGTGCCGCATTAACCTGATTGCCAAGCTGCTTCCATATCTCCCACCGTGGTGAGGTGAATTGAAAAACCCTTTTGGCTTTTTACGATGCGAGCGGTAGAAAAATGAGAAAATTGAAAAGATTATATCTTTTAACATCTGACATTTTTTTACGTTTAACAAAGGAGGACTGTGATATTTTGTTCATGTCTTGTGGAGTTTAGTGTTTTACATAACAGCTCTTTTAGAGTGTGATGTTTGATTTAATAAAATTTGATACTTGGAATTCCTTAAATGCTGACGATAAGAAAGAGTTTAGAAAAATAATACATTTCGTAAAAAAAAAAAAATAAATAAATAAATACAGATAAAATAAGAAGGCTAATAGATGATCTCCAGAATTAAAAAAACTAGATTGGTGAAATTAAATAGCTGACAACTCCATAGTTTAAGAGAGCATATTTTTTTTCATTTCCTAACTGTAGCCAACCTAGTTCAGACAGACGTATTTCTTTATGCAAATGCATGTGTGTAATTATAAGAATATGCCTTTTGGGTATAAATCAAATGATCTGACTGGGATACTGAAGTAAAAAAGGTGTTTTATTCGGCCTTTAGGTATTGACATAGCTATGAGCGAGAAGCATTTGGGAAGTCTTACATGATTGGTGGTTGTGTATCAAATTGCTGCAGGTAGTACAAATTCCATCATGTGGTCTGTTACTCTAAAAATTAGTCTGAATATCTGTGTTTCAGTAAAATACTAAGAAATGAATCAACAAGGGTCGCAAGAAAAAATGTCAGAGATTCTTTAATTGGATGTATATACAATGCAAGACGGAAACTATTTAGAACTTTAAATATCCGTTTAATTTACAACTCTCAGTATCTTACATACAATCTCGTTATCTATACCTTCTTTTTCTTTCCAGAACAACAGTTTCTAGTACAGATTGCTCATGTTCCAGCGAAAAGTAAGCTACCGTGTGGTCCAGCCAGGCTACATCTTCAAGATCACACTTTCTGCCTGGTGTCTGGAGTTCCGCCCAGGCTACTGGGTACGTGGCCCATCAAAGAACTCAGGCGATTCGGCGTCATTGAAGGAAAGTTCTGCTTTGAAGGTGGATCGCTGTGCGGTCGAGGTAAGAGCCAAAATGACCATTTGACAAACAATCAAAAGTTAGATATTTTGCTCATAGCCATTGGCGTTCCCAGATGGAAGCGGTAGAAGTTTCTGGGAGTGTGGTAGCTCCATCGATTACTCTAATCTCTTACACATGCAATTAAAAAAATCTAATTTTTCAAAGGGGAGGACTGTAAAAGAGTAGAGGGAAAGCTTCATATTCCTACATTTTATCCAGTAGCGGCATTGGCTATATAGCATCAGGAGTTTTATATCGGCTCTTTAAAATCACACTGGACGATTTACCAAAATATTTTCTGAATCTTCAAAAATTAAAAATCGAGTGTTCGATGTACGACAGATGTCAGGTTTTAATTTTGTTAGAGCACGTCTAAAAGCAAGATTAGTGTTTTCTCTCATTTTCAAAATGCCCACCGTTCGACATAGAGAGGTGGGGGGAAACAAACAAATAGTGAAATTTGCCATCACAACTTGTAACGTTTAACGGAAATGTATTCATAAGCCACAAGAATAGACAATTCATCTCGTCCAGCGTATTGGGATGATTCCGGTTGAAAGTGTCTTTCAATGTATCCCACAGAAAGTTGTCAAAAGGAGTCGGATCGAGGGAATTTGGAGACCAGCTACTACAGCGCTGTCTGATAGCTATCTGTAACTGCTATTTCGGAACTTCCGTATAAAATACTTACAACATGCCGTTTGACGCAAACTTCTTGCAATATTTGTTTTTGGGATTTTTAACTTTGAATCAAATTTTTATTCGCTGGACACGCTGTATAATGTATAAGGTAATTCATGGTTAAAAAAAGAAAAAAGAAATCCAAATAAATATGGAAATTTAAAGTGTAGGGGAAGCGGGGGTACAATGAAACAAAATTTACCATTTTTTTCCTTGTCACAAATTTGTGTGAACAAAAATAAAATCAATGTACTCTTTTAACCTACTATTTTCCCCATCTAGATGAATTTTTTATGAGTTTGTAAATAGCATCTTCATACTTAAAAAAATACAAAAGATAAATGTTTGCCACTGTTTCACTGCACCCCATATACCGGGGTACAATGAAACACTTAACACTTCACAAGCACTAATAATATGAGTCAAAATTCAAATTTCACAATATATGTTTTATTTACTTTTATAATAAACATTAGTGAGGCATAAATATGAAAAATTAAGTGGAAAAAACAAATTTAATTAAACTAGCCTTAGTTTTTCATTTTATGTTAAATTTATTTATATCGAATTCAACAGTTAGCATTTGTGCTTTCCTTACTGTACCAATTGAAGGATCAGTAGGTGGTAGTTTTTATACAATTTCAGTTTTTTCAAAAATGTATGTTTCCGAAGAACGCACAAATTTGAAGCCTGGACTCAGTCATTTGACGTACAGAACTTCTCATTCCATTTTATTTAAGTTTATTATTTCCCCAACAGAGTACATTTCTGCACATTTAAACTCGCCTTCCTTGATTAAAACATAATCATTTAGAGCGATACTGCTTGTGTCATATATATTATGTGAGGACAGCTCATAATCTGTACTGTTTGAATTCTTAGTTGAAAGGCAATCTGGATTGTCACCGTCTTCAGAGTCTGATGAACATGGAGTAGGATTTTAAGAAAATTCCTTGTTAACTTCATGTGCTGTCTATCTAAATATTTAATAGTAACATCTTTCTTTTAAGTGAATGCAATCACGCGGAAAAACAAGGAACAATACAAAAAGTTTCATTGTACCCCGTCTACAAGTGTTTCATTGTACCCTGAATTGAGACTGCAAAATAAATTAATTTTTACTAATTCTTAATATCCACTTTTTTTAAATTCTAGTTTTGGGAGTATGGAAACCACAACATACTGATAGCAATATTTGAAAAATAAATAATTATACCTATGAGAGTTTTGGGAGTATGGAAACCACAACATACTGATAGCAATATTTTGAAAAATAAATAATTATACCTATGAGAGAAATAATTATACCTATGAGATTTACAAGGAGGTAAAACAAAATTAATTTTTGTAATGAAACTTACTTGCGATGATGAATAACCAATAATTGTCTTTTGCTCTTGTTGTAAAAAATGTGATTGTCTCCAAATCACATCAGCAACTAGAGCTTATATTTGTATAATACTTGTGCGAGTTAGAACTTTCTTTGACAAATCTTACTGATTTTAGATGATGTTTCATTGTACCCCATTTCCCCCTATATCTTTCAGTGTACTCATTTTGTGTTAAGAGGTCCTCCCCTACATAGGAACTCCATCCATACTGATAATTGTAAACTATTATCATTTAGCTTATTTTTAAGAGTAACAAAAACTTTCTCCCTATATTGGCAGTGTGTTTTAAATTTTCAAGGTATTTATCTTTTTACCATGTGTTGATCTACAAAATTTGCTGAGAAATTTACTAATGAAAATTATTCATATCGGTCACCTAAATCTAAATTTTTACAAAGGTGTGTGCAACAGGTAATAAAATACAATAATTTGTAAAATTTATAGATAATTTCTAGCTTCTCATGCAGAGAGACCAGAAATTTTCCTTCAAATTCGAAAAGATTTCTTGAATGTTTTTTAATGCAGCAGGCGATTACAGACATCCTTACGCCGTACAGAGATCAGAGAAACAAAACAAACTAAGAATATTTAAAACATTAAAAGCACCAAAAACGCAAAATCAGGCAACTAAACTGTTCAACGAATCTCTAGCCTCCCAGTATCGGGAATAGATACAGCTCTTAGTTTAGAGCAGAGCAAACGGGAATATGATCGGCATCCATTGTCGCACCACTGCGGCAGAGGGGGCAGGCAGGACTATCCACCAAGTTGATGCGGTAAAGATGGGCATATAAACAGTCATGTCCAGATGCCGATTTCTTAAATGTCGCAGTCACTAAAAAAGAAAAAAAAAAAAACTTGCCGTATTTGAAGCATAGTAATAGCTGCAAGTTAATTAGTGAATTTTTTTTTTTTTTTTGAAAATTTTGAAATAAATATCTAGAATCGAATTGTCTGAATGCTTTCGAAATTTCTTTGAAACTCCCAGAATACGCGTAAGTTAAATCTGATAGTTAATTATTCGTAATCATCCAAATCTTTAAAATTTTTATCGGCAAGTAAATTTATGTTCCAGTTCCTTACTTTTAAATTGATCGGTGAAGAACATATTATTTTTCACTCGTGTATTCAACGAAGACTTAGCTGTAACATTTAAGAGCCATTATAAAATTCTGTAACTAACACTATTAAACATTAACGTAAACTTGAGATCCCCATTTATGTGCTATCTCAGCGAAAACTTTAAAAATACACTAGAGTGCTCTTAATTACCGTTTCAACATTTTCGCTGGCTAAGTGCGGAGTGCATTTTACTCATGGCTTTAAATTTTATTACTCTCCAGCAGGTTGGAAATAAATTCCTTACAACGATATGACTGTTATGTTGCAGTTACGAGCCACATTTTAAGAAAAGTTGACATTTTGCCAAGAAAAATCTCCCGGCTTTAATGTATATTTGAATTCTGAATCTAACGTATAAGTATCTTCTGAACCTCGCTTATTAAGTACAAGCTTTAGGAAAATTGGTACACTTAAATTTATTTTAAATTAGTTACACCAACTTTCTGGGTCGTTATTCATTTATTTTTATTCTCTTGAGCACGTTTATTTAGTTTTCAACTTGCAATAATTACTTTAAATGGTATTCTTGCTTAGTATTTATAGAAAATACTTCTGAGAGAATAAAACGATTTTATTTCCTTAAATTCTCGCGAGAATTATAGCTGTGTTAAATTCAAGCATTAAACGTCATTCAGAAATACTATACAGTTGTTTCATTTATAAAATGTTTTTACTTCCTTTTTATGGACGATAATGTGAAGCCACACAATTTGTTGATGATGATCTTAAAGAAGAGAATATTCGCCGCATTAACTAGCCTGCGTACTCACCGGATCTCGGACCTGTATAACATGTATCGGATGATCTAATAAGAGCCATGGTCTCCTCTATGACCAAGTGGATAAGGACGCTGAATATTATAGATGGCTGAATATTGAAGCTTCCGACTTTGGGCCTATCACGTGGCAATCGGTCTAACGGTCTGGAGTTTGAGGGTTTTCTCCAGATGTAACGTGAATATGCGCTAAAACACCTTAAAAACTCTTCCGTCTAAGGTACCTCTCTTTAGGCAGATAGCCCTTGAGCATCTTTTCCTTATTACACAATACAATACAATATAATCCCATTATTTTTTTAATTTTTTTGTACATAGTTTTCCCGAATGCAAAAAAATCGCTATTCTAGTTTTTTGCATGAGAAAAGCGTAACATTAACAGCGTCTGTCTTGTTACCGTTAAAATGAAATTTGCGTTCGTTGAAGACAAAATCAAACTGTTTCACTGCAGTCATACATAGTTTTTCTATTTAAAAAGGAGTTTCGAATACTGGCATGTTTCCAGTGTACTTCAGGAAATTATTTTCAAAACAAAATACAATCAATATATTCAACTCATTTTTTTTAGGGGAAGGCCTACACGTGTTACTTACGAATCAGTCAGCAGACCTGGCTCAAGCTATGGACCTGGCTTCAAAAGGAAAACTGCTGGGAAAGCGCAAAACGCTATCTAGAAAAAACTCTGGTAAGTGTGGAGAAAATCCCCCCCCAACATCCATTCCGAGCCATCAAATTTCAAATTCAATTGTCTTCCTAGCATTTCTTTTTTAAAACAAAATTTGATAACTTTCACTATGAAATTCGAGTTTTCCCTTTTTGCCTCCGTCAACAAATATCGCATTAGGCCCTTTTTGTTATTGTCCGTATGCCGGATGTAATGTAATATTTCTTGTATACTTTAAAAGTATTAAACGGGCTTACTCCAGTTTCCTCAGGTGACTTCTTGAGAGAATGCTAAAAATCTCAGTTCAATGCAAATTAAGTCTTAAAAACAATGTCGTTACTTTTGCCAGTCTCTAAAATTAATTCCCCAGAGCCATGTTTATAGTACGGATTACAAGACTTTGAAAAAGTATTAAGTATATTATCAAACATTTAGATACGTTTAATACGCGTTCTTGCGCCTTTAATTTAAAAAAATGATTTTATCTGCGATGCGAACTTTTAGACGCACTTTTCTAGAAATGCTTTTCATGTCTACAAATTAAAGAGCATTTAATTATTTATGTCTACAAATTAAAGAGCATTTAATTATTTATGTCTACAAATTAAAGAGCATTTAATTTGTTAAGAGGCGCGGTAGAAATTAACTGCTGATTACAGAAGTAACTTAATTCAAGTTGATACAATAATAATAATAGTATAATGGAAAGTATAATGGAAATACCTATAAAAGTACCCAAGAAATTAAACATTATAAAAGTAATAGAGTTTTTGAGAATTTATATTTATCATAATACACATTTCTCATAATACAACCCTGGGGCCAAGTTATAAAGGGTCCCTAAATCAAGAAATGAAACTTTTTTGTCTGTTGCAGAAATGTGTAAACATTTCCTAGAAAATTTACCTGCCTAAACTTCAACCACCCTCTAAAAGAGCTTTTCTGCTATGCTAAGAAATTGAGTTTTTTTTTTCTTTTAAGAACACCATTTTTGAGTTATTTAGGAATTAAACGGCAATGCAAAGAAAAGGGCAATGCAAAACTTTCGCCTGTTGCCAATTAATAAAACAAACAAGGGTACAAAATCTGAGCCCATCCTTTCCAAATTGCAAGTGGAGTCGATGACATTTTGATGTCACGAGCTTAAAATTGCATCAGAAACTCCATGCAGTTTAACTCTCGTGGCATCAAAATGATGCATGCTTTCCGAATTCTGGGAATATTACCTAAAAGTAAGTAAAAATTCAGATAATATTTGTGGACTAGGCGGCATTATGAAGAACTGAAGCTGATTTGATCTCATTAAATTTTTAATATAAATTTAATAATATTATTTTATGGGGGTATTATTAAATAAAATTTAATAATACCCCCATAAAAATGATATATAGTATCAGTGGATAAATAGGCATACTTCTTAATAAAGGGGCTCCAAGAAAAATGTCTGCCCCAGGCTTCATGCTGGCTTAGTCAGGCTCTGCTTGCAGTAAGAAAAAAAAATCTCATTCGTTTGGTACCAAAAGGATCTAGCTCCAATCCTTAGTTCATATGTTAGTAATGAGATAAAGTTGCCTACTTTGTTAGTTTGTGTTGAATTCCTAAATTATTTAAAGTTTCCAGAAAACTTGAATAGTTGGCACTACTTCCTTTTTGTAGAAAACCCTTCAATTCGTGTTTTTTTTCAGTTCGAAAGAGACTAATCTGATTTAAAATTTGTTTGCTCTATTGTCTAGTGTGCATGATCTATCTTTATTTCAGTGTTGGAAACTTCAAGCAGGATACCGCTTCATAAAAGAACTCACGATTCCAGCAAAAGCACCACTGGTGACTCTCACCGAATGCTGCTGAGTTCAGGGTCCGAAAGTAGCACGTGCGACGCCTGCTCAGAAATTCTTCGATCTGCAGATCCTTGCGGCGACGACTGCCTTGTCTACACCTCCAGTGGGTCGTCTATAAAAGCCTCCTCTTGTAGAATCCATTATCGATGGCCTTCTTGCTTATCGAGGTTGGTTCGAGAACTTTTATGCTTCATTGCTATTCTAGAAATGGGGGAACTAGGGTGATTTCGGCGAGAAAACCCTTAAATGCTAAATACAGTCGAACCGGCTTAATGGATTGTCGGTTAAAGGGTCCCGCAGTGGACTGGGCGCTAAACTCCGTTCCCATAAGAACACGGCAAGTGAAGCAGCACCCGGCTTGGCCAGTGCTTGGGAGGGACTTCCCCCTCTCCGCCCGTCCGCTGTGGAACCGTGTACGCTAATGGGAGCTGGTGCACGTAAAATCCGTCGTGGCTCCAAAGTCCTCCAAGTTGTTAAACGATACCTCTGGGGGTGCCGATTTCAGGGGGTTGCTCCCTCCTCTGGAATTGGTTCAAAATTACGGGACCCCGAGCTAAGACGGACTTCCTCCCACTGGGGCTCATTGAAATAGAAGCCGCTCCTTCTGCCCATCGCCTGCCTATATAGGGGGATCTGTCATCGCAACGCGGTTGCCAGAGGGCATTAGCAACAACAACAACGGTTAAAGGAATATCACGCTTATTGTAATAGATTTTTAATGTGCCAAACCGTAATAATGAATCAATGTGATACTGGATAATGGAATATCCCGCTTATTAGTATAACTTTTCGTGGCAAATTGACTATTCCACTGTAACACGGAAGAAATAATTAACCTAAGTTTGATAGATTCCAATCCCGTACGAATAGAAAGAAATTCAGTTTAAAACGCTGGCTTACTGTTAGTGAGAGAGGGAAAGATAACTGGAAGGTTATGATAAACTGGACTTGATCCAATATCATAAGAATGCTTGGCTCAATGTTAAAAGAATGAAAAGATTGTTTGGCTTAATGTTTCAAGAATGTAAATAGATGTTAAATGAAATTTGTCTTTTGTCTTTAGTGCGACAGATACATTAAAATGTTCTGATTCAATACTTAAAAACTATCATTTCATTTTGACCTTTGTTTTTTCATCATGCAACCTTCAGAAAAGTCAGTTGTAAAGGAATATCGTAAAGCTGTAAATAAAGTATAGAAAATCCGATGAAATAATGTGAAATTGTAAAGAGACGAAAATATTTGGTTTACTTTTTATAAGATATTTGGAAATTAGCAATGGAACGTTGGGAAAATTTAAGTGTATAATTTTTGTGCAATGTAAGGAAAACTATCTGTAAACTTGTTTAATTCTCGTGGAAAATTGTAGAAAAATTATACCTATATTATTGATACTTTTGCTTTAATTTTTAAAAATATTACAGTATTACGTGTAATATGATTGCAGTAATAAATTTCATAGCTACAAATTATTACTTGGAAGAGAATTTTAATGTCCCATTAATTTCATTACCAAAAATTGCTAACTGCGTGTTTACTTACGGTAAAAATAAAATCTGTATTTTCCTCTATTCTCAAATTGGTCAAATAATACATTGGAAATAATTAAAAGTATCTAAATACTATCAAGATATCTTTTATTAATTAAAAATATTTATCATTTGTCACATTTTAATTTTTTTTCGGGTACTATAATTTAGCATTTAACAAATTCTGCTTGTAAAACTGTTTTGGTTTCTTTATTTTTACTTTATTATTTTGTTAACATTGAATGGGTTTACATTGGTTTTCTGATTATACATTATTTCATTTCCACAATTTAGATGGGGTCAAAGTTCTACAACTACAGCAAGTGACGTCGAAAGTATGGATACAGTTTCGGTTACGCTGAGCGACTTCCAAGGCCCAACGTCAACGATATCCAAGTCCAGTGGGCATGGCCAATCCCTGTCTTGTTTATGCGATAGCCAAGGAACATGGTACTTAAATAGATTGGTTATAGAGGCTTTATTTATTTTAAGATCTTTTGTACTCGTTATGTCAGTTTTGTAGCATGCAACGTCATCATAAAGAGTTTGTTAAAAAAGCATTTACGAAGATCGTAAATTAATGGCTGGGATTACATAACATTTCTACATTTGAATACAGATATTTTTTTTGGCATTTCACCCAAACTGCTGAAAAATAGTTATGTTTTCTGGTAGCAAAAAATCATTTCGCTCAAGAGGTCGAGAGCTGATTTTGCTATGTGACCAGTATATATATTCTTTGAAGTCATTTTTCTTAAAAAAAAAATTCAATATATAAATGTTCTTCTATATATTTTTTCTCATTTCGAAGTTTGCAATTTGCATCACAAACTTCTTGCGAGTTCATCTTATGCGTACTTATACAAATAATGAGTTACATAAAAGCTAATGAATATTAGATTTTAAAATAATATGCATTTCGAACATAATGTTATGGTACATGCTAAACTAAAATTTTGCCTATGCAACCGACTACGGAAAAAAAAACATCAAAAACTTGTGAAAATATTCAGTTATTATTGAAAAGTCTCATTGAGGGTTGACATCTTTGTATACAGCAATTCTGGAAAACAATTGCAGACATTTTAATTGACAACACGTGAACTCAAAAGAAATTTAAATATTTTGAACATAGGAATAGTAGCTATAGGTCGATTCTGTTAGTATATCAAATATGTATAGCATTTATATTTTTATATTCTCAATTTTCAGGCCTTTTAACCAATGTACAAAATGCGGCCGTCAGTTCTACAGCCGCAACAGTCTGCAGAGCTGTCGTAACAAGCAGATACCATCTCCGGACAACGTAACTGGTGAAGCCACCAACGGTTTTAGCCCCCATTGGACCATGGACTCCCTTGTGGGCTCGACAGCAACACTTGACTGTTGCCAGTCAAAGAAAGGAGACAAGGATCCCTATCAGATGATGAACCCGCCTTCCGACAGGGCTTCACTCTGTTCCCATGCTAGCCACAGCAGCAGCGCTAGTGTAGCTAGCAGCAGTGGATCAGAGTACTCAGTGCCTAGAAATTATCTGGAGACTTTGTATGATAGGTGAGATTTAAGGATTTTCTACCACACTACATTGTCAATGAAAGGCTAAAAGCTTTTCTATGGTACATCAAAATACTTAGGCATTTGTTTCAAACATCATTTTAAAAGTAGAGTTATAAAATTTCTAGGCTGATCTACCTAGAAGTGATTTCTTTTTCATTTTAGAATTTGAGGGAAAAAAATGTACTTTACAAAGTAACAAAATTTGCTTTTCAGAACGTTATTAAATTCAAAACGTGAAATATATATATATATATAATATATAGGGTTGGAGGGAAAGTTCTGTCCTATTTTATAGGCAGGTGATTTTTCTTGTAAATAAAAAAAAAAACATCTGGCTAGTGAGTCAATCGGGGTTTTTTTTTCGTTTTTTTAGCTGCTGTATAATATAAAAGGTGCCTTTTTTTACCGTTCATCATTTACTTGTGATATTTAAAGTGAAAAGCATGTCAATAGATAAAGTGCAGTGTCTGATCTTGTAAGAATGTGTTCATAACATCTGATTAGACACAATCTGGAGCCGTTTTTGGACAGGCTGGTTACTGGAGATGAAAAGTGGATTCTTTACGAGAATATTAAGAGAAAAAAATCTTACTGCAAAACAGGAACATCATCAACAGTTAAAAAACCAAGCATCCATCAACGAAAAGTACTGCTTTGTTTGTGGTGGGATAGGAAAGGTCCAGTGTACTACGAGTTGCTGGGAAAAACTATAGGGAAAAACTATCAACGCGGATCTGTACTGCAATCAGCTGGATAAATTGAATGCAGCTATCAAAGAAAAAAGGCCAGCATTAGCGTCCAGAAAAGGAATAGTGTTCCACCACGATAATGCTCGCCCGCATACTGCAATGGTTGCTGCGTTAGGATGGAAAGTCCTTAGTCACCCACCGTATTCACCTGACATTGCACCATCTGATTATTACTTGTTCAAATCTCTGCAAAATTATCTAACGGGAAAAAAATTCATGTCTTTTGAAAGCGTTTCTAAGGCAGTTTCTGACTATTTTAACTCCAAGGATGAGAACTTCTACAAAACAGGAATTCACAGGTTACCTGAAAGATGGCAACAGGTTATAACAGATAACGAAGCATATGTAATTGATTAATATTAAACACATATTTTTATAAATTAATTCAAATATTTTCTTTAAAATACGACAGAACTTTCCCTCCAACCCAATATATATATATATATAATACTTAGCTTCAAGATATCAACTAAGGTTTGACTGTTTTTTCTATTATTCAGTTTTTATTTTTTTTTTCATTGTCCAGTTCTACGTTATTTTACCCACTAGTTCTACTTATTTCTGGCACTGAAAAGTAGTTCTTTAAATGTTGAAACCTTTCATGGTTTAGTTTTACCAGATTTAGAGTAGGCAATTTTAATCTAATTGATTTAATGTATAATGAAGCGTTTATTACAAAAAAAGTCATAACTATTTCAAAGCTATTCATAAGTTAGGTTAGGATTATAGGAGGTACTATGAAACTTTTACCATTCTTGAAAAGTTTAAATAAAAAATAATCGCTAAAACACTCGTACGCATTTTGACTCGAAAGTGGAACTTTCTGACTGGATGGCAAATTTTATATTTAGTCATTTATTCATGAAAATGCTTAGCATGATTTTTAAGTACCATTTTAGGCACAAGTGAGGAGTTGTGAAAGATAGAACGTAAACATGATAGAAAAAATAAAGCCTTTTATTCAAAACAAACTTTTTGTTCTCGTTTACAGACCTAACGGCTTTTTTAGTAAAAAGAGGTTTTTATTTTACTTACCTAATTCCCTTACTCTTCTTTTTTTAATTTACTTTTCACTAATTGAGTACTTAAACAGATAAACATCGATGAAGTTATTCTCTTTTTCTTTTTCAGACCGAAAAGTGTTCAACACGCCCTGAACGGTGTTTCCAATTCCAAAGCTGCTGATTCTCGGCGCACAAACTCTGCCAATGACAAACCAATCTTCAACCCACCAGAAAACTGTATCCTCTGCCCCTGCCATGAACCGATCAAGGACTGGGTCAACTCCTACACCCCTTTGTCTTCTTCCCAAGAGAAGTTGGTGGGGGCGCAAGAATGTGCCTGTTGGAACAAACTCTCGATGACCGTGAAAAACGAGGTGGACATTCGAATAATCAATGGACGTAAAAGTGCAAGTGCAAATGCCTCGCCCAACTCTTCTCCGAAGAAGGCAAAATACAACGGTGGTGCGAGTACCCTGAAGCCAAATAATTCACTGGTTGAATGTGATCTGGCTTGCACCTGTGGGAAAAATGATCCTTACGCTAACTATGCAATACCAAAGTCAGCGATGCTGCATTCGAAGGTAAGATACCTTTCAGAGATTTTAACCAGGGTAGCCAATTTGCGGCCAGATCTTGGCCAACTGGCAATATCGAAGTATTTTTGTAAATCTGAAATGAAAGTCCAAACGACACAAAACACACATGCAGACAAGTATATTTCAGCAGCACAAGCACTTAAAAATAAAAGCCTATGAATAAGTTATTTTTTTCTCAGCTTGAAAACATTTTTAGCCATTTCTGGCCATTTTCAATTTTGATTTCAGCCACTTTTTCCCCGGCAGAGTTGGCTACACTAATTTTAACTCTTTTATGGACAGATTCCAAGAAATATTGTAGCATTAAGTTCTGGTAAACCAGATCGTGCTTTTCCTCAATTTGAGGAAGGCAATTTTTTTAATAGATGTTTGATTGAGACTCATATGTTGAGATTTTTACCTGAGGAGATTTTAATACGTCTGACTTCTCAATTTCTAGATCAGAAATGCTTCAAAATTTGTCTAAGTTTTAAGAAAGAAAATTGCAGTAAGCTATTCTAAGCGGTAAAAACGAGGAAGAGCAGTTTAGCGTGGAAAATTATGTCAGTCTCGGTTTAATCTTAAATTAAATAGTAAATATTGTATATAGCTTGTTTCAGTGGTTAAACTTTGAAACGAGTAATGTGGCCCTCAAGAAAGAAAAAAAAGAAAACGCCCTCGTGGAAATTACGGGATGAGCAAATCTTGCTCCGTTTGAGTTGCCTGTAGAAATCGCTGAATAAGCAGCCAAAAGGTTAACAGGAACTGACAGAAGAAGAGCACAGTCTTCGTTTCTCCACTTTTCTCAACTACGTAAAGTATTAAAACAATAATAACCTGTCTTGGAATGGAAAGAGGTAATTCATATCAGACTGCTGATTCGTTTTAGTTTTCTATCAAAAAGAAAAAATAAATATTCCCATTCAAAAATGGTTATAATGGTTTAGTTATCCGTTCGTTAGATAATATTAAGTACTTGTTGTATAGTCTATAATCTTGTTGACCTTATATTTGTATGCAAGGAGTAAAATCTTTTTATTGGTTTGTTCCTTTTGATAATCTGCCAAGCCTTTGGGAAAGTTTAACTGATTTGGAATTGAATTTACCGTAAAAG
The DNA here is from genome assembly GCA_038373885.1 of Cheiracanthium punctorium. Classification (NCBI taxonomy): domain Eukaryota; kingdom Metazoa; phylum Arthropoda; class Arachnida; order Araneae; family Cheiracanthiidae; genus Cheiracanthium; species Cheiracanthium punctorium. The sequence goes on from JAWZYV010012280.1 coordinate 200,989, forward strand.
TTACTACTCTTCGTAGCTCATAAAGGACTGAATACCCCGAAATATTTACGGCTATAAATTGTAAAATTTCTCATAATAACAAGTTCACGTGCTCGCGCAACCCTGTTGAAATGAATGATATTTTTTGTTTTCTTTCTTTGCTTGATTACTCATCCAAATGGTTATAGCCTGAAGATAAACATTGAGATTTTTCAAAATAGAGATCTCACTTGTCTCATTCAAAAGTTTGCAGTCATAAATAAAGTACTACTTTGTTAAATGCTTCTTTATTTTCTTCATGTGTAAATGACACCAATAAAATTAGCTATTATGTGTCAAATTATGTATCAATATTTTCCAGGTCATGCAGCAATCATCTACACAGTTAAATGGATCGAAAGACTCCAAAATGCCTGTACCTGTTCTCCCTGCTGAAGAATATGATGTTCCTAAAAAGTTCACGGTAAAAATATCCCTCTTCATTTTCTAGATGCATATTATTTATTTTAATTTTGATTTATTCTGGTACAGTTTAAGTTTTTTCTTCCTTTTCTTAAATAGAATTACGGTTCAACATTCCATTTTTCTCTTATTAAAAATTATATTTGTGTAAATCATGTTTCTTTTTAACTTGTGCTACATTGAAAAACTGCATTTTTCTAAGCTTTGAATTAAATGCAATATAAGTATTAACAAAAATCTTTACATTTTGTTTTTAGAAATTATTTTACATTCAAATTTTATGAATTATTTTTCTGGCCTAAGATTTTTTTTTATTATTTATTATTATATATATATAGTTGGGGAGGGGTGGGGTGCTTGTATCTTCATTTTGCAATTTTTACTTTTCGCTGTTTGAAATTATTTTAAAATTATTTCTCTTTTAAAATCTATTACATTGTTTAAACTTATTGCTGATAAACGTATGCTATTGAAATTGTTTCTCTTTAAATTATAATCTTTATTTATAATATTCTAATTTTTACAGGACTTGTTGTCTAACTGTGATATGACTCAGAAAGCATCTGCAATGAAATCTGTACCTAATGGTCCCTCTTGTTCCTGCATGAGCGCCTGTAAAATAGTTCAAAACATGGAACTTTTCAAGATGGCTTCCAAACATTCCTATAATCATAAACACGGTTCCACAAATCCTACATCAGTCGACGCATTGCAAATGTGCGCGTGTCAAAGGGTTATGCTATGGGCAGGTAGTTTGGTTCCATGCCTTGGCCCCCAAAGACAATCGTTAGAAACAGGATGGCAGTGTGCGAAATCATTGACCACGGATGGAAAAGGCTGTTCCAGAACGTGGTATAATACGTCATCTGCCGTCTGCAGCGAACCACCAAAAACTGCGGAAGCTATCGCAGTGAATGGCAAAATCAAGCACGTTATACGTGGCGCGAGTGTAGACACTGAAGCTTCTAAGTTACAGAATATGTGTCCCGTGTCTAGGCCTCGATCAAGTACCATATCGTATCCAGTGTGTGGGTCTAAGAATTGCGTTATGGAAAATGGTAGTAATTATGAAAATATAGAATTTCCCAAAGAATCCAAAGCAGTTAAAATTACAGATGAACCGTCAACTGCGAATTATGCAAACATAGAATTTGCAGAAACATTACCTCTTTACGAGAATTCGTATCTCGTTTTATCGCGTTTAGAAGGAGATTGTCCGAAAATTGAACCCGTAGTTACAGAAAAACCTCCCCTTCCTCCTAGGTCATATCCTAATTCTGGTGTTTCTAAAGATTGTGTAGACAAAGATGAAAAATGTAAATGTATTAGAAGAAGTCCCAAAAAGGTGCCGGCGCCTCCCAAACAGACTAATGGTAGTGCATATGAAATGATGTGTTATGAAAAGAATCCCCAAGAAAATGGAGATGAAGATTATCTTTTGATGCAGCCGTTATGTACTAAGAATGAACAACTATCTCCTTCAAAGTTCATACAAAAAGACACAGTTCACCTTGATCAGGAAATATCGGATAAACAGGGTATTTATACTAAAGAACCAGATGTTGAAGCTGAACCCGAAGAACTTCCTCTTAGGCCTTTCATGCCATATTCTTATCCCAATTCGGAAAAGAATGGTACTAGTGCTCAAGAAGGAAACATTACAGAGACTTTGTCTAGAAAAAATCAGTTGATTAACGAAGAACTTCAACTGCGGGCAATGCGGTCCAATTCTTTAAGTGAGCTTAAAAAGAAAGTACTTATGAGAAAGCGTTCAAGTTCAGTCGATGGTAAGAACAACGCCTATACGAATGATTCGGCCGTGGATGCAGAATCTTTACCTGCATCTCCAGTTTGCAGTCCGAGACCCTCGGTTCAAAGAAAACATTCTCTGTTCTCAAAGTTGAATTTACGATCGAAAGAAAAATCGATGAGCACTAACGAAATAGCTCCTCCTGTCAATATGCCACACGATGGTTCTTCGACTCTTCACAGTGCTCATAAGAATGCACTTCACAGGTCTGCTGACTGCCTCAAACTGAATGAGGAATATGGCAATTCTGATGACGAACTGAATTCTGATAACAGCGACTTCGGTGTACAGAAAGAATCTTCTGGCTCCGCCATGAAGAGATCTTCAAGTGTTCCTTGTCGTGCCAGCATACCGAGTACGGTCATTACTAGCCCAGTGAGAGCTCATGGAACTATTATGGAACTGAATGATTTGAATAAAGACTCTGTCACTGAACTCAAAGAAACATCTGACAGTGGTAAAGATATTGTTCAGAGAAAGTATAGTTTGGACAGCCAAGAGCGCCCAAAGAAACGGACTGCATACAGACTCAAACCTAACTGTGATAACGTGTATAGACAAGAATGCTTAGACGAATGTGATACTGTTATGGAGATGCAAGGTAAAATTTTATTAATGTTTGTTTTTTTTTTAACTTGGTTTCAACAGTCATAAAATAAGGGAAATGGGCTTAAGTTTTTTATTGAGGAAATGTTATTAAAACAAAGGAAAACTCAACAGGGGAAATACAAGTGTGCGAGAGTTATTGAACACTATAAAATTAAATTTAAAAAATTCTAAACACAGTAGCATTAAAATGAAATTGCTAACTAATTGCATACATAAAAAAAATCAATAGCTTTCAAATGAGATACTTTGGTGGCTCGTACAACATCTAAACAATATTCGATATTATTTCGAGTATTTGAAAGCATCTGAGCAGCTACGGAGTGAATAGCAGCTGTGTTTCGTTGTTTGAGCTCTTGTACGTTAGGACATGTAGTTTTGTAAACAATGCTTTGACATAACCCCACATGAAAAAAGCCGAGGCGGTTAAATACGTCGATTGAGAAGCCCACTAAATTTGACCACAGAGACCTATCCATCTGTTTGCGAAATGCTTATTGAGGCAATAACGCAAAGACGTGGACCAATGTGGAGGTGAGAAGTTTTGTTGAAAAAATACATTGCGGAATCTATGCCACAATCGCCATGTCCATTATGCTCTTCTGTATCTTTTGCCAAAGTCCTTTGCACCTAGCTCCATGTACCAGACTTTTCGGTACGAAATAGTACGAAACGGAAATCTAGCATGTTTGCAAGTTGGCCGTCATTCAAATACCATATTCGTACGTACAGTTTTTTATATATATATATATATATAATTTACTGCTCTAAAGTGTCCAACAATTCTCGAGCACCCTGTATAATGGACTTTTAATTCCTATTACGATGGATATGAGCGTCCGTGGATATGTATGCATGTCCATAAAATACTGTGGTAACTATTCTTCATAGTCTATTTTCTTCCAGCTTCCATCATAGTAAGCATAAAAAATAAAGTGTAGTTTTGGTTTTATAGAAAAAATACAATTAAGTTGGACTTTTCTATAGAATGATCTTCACTTTAGTAAGGTATGCGGGTTTTTTCTATTTAAAAATACCTGGCTTAAACCAACCTGATGTAAACCTGACAATCCTGCTAAAATATAGTTTCAATTTCTCTAACTTACTGATATCCTAAAATTGTATTTTAGGATTATTTGATGTGAGACAACACGTACACCGGTGTGCAAAACGTAAGCAACAGGTGTTCTTTTTGCCATAACTCTACGAGAAATCATCTGAGAGACATAAAATTCAGAAATGACAGACGGTATTTTCTATTTAAGCGATGACGAAAGCATTGTTGCGCAAAAATGAATACAGTGCACGCAGTAGGGAATCGAACAAGAAAGGCTTTATTGAACTCATAGCATCGTTCATAGCACATGATTGTCTGTGCAAGAGGAAGAACAACAAGCAGATGTTCCTTAGTATGGGATATGCCCTCTCCTTACTGCAATGGTTGCTTCGCACAGTCTCTCTATACTCAGCTCCAGACTGTCCAACAGTTCTAGAAGTAAAAGTGTCCATTCCTCAATCAGCATCTGTTGCAGTTGTTGGGTGTTCCCCGTAGGATGTAATCATACCCCAAGGCGTCTCCCCAAAGCATCCTACGCATAGTCTATTGGGTATAAATCGAGGGAGTACGCTGGCCAATCCATTCGAGCGATATCCACTCCTGAATAGCAAGAGTCCGGTGTGGCCGTGCATTGAGATCCATAAAACGAAGTCTGTTCCAATGGCACCTCGAATGAGACGCGCATGGGAAGGATCTCCTTTTGACAACAGCGATCTCTGGTTACAGAACCTCTGTCAAAAATATGAAGCTCAGTCCGCCCGTTTAGCATAATGCCTCCCCAAACGAGAATTCCAGGACCACCGTAACGGTCTCTTTCCGTGATATTACTCGGATGAAACCGAGTCCCGATCTCTCTCCGAATGAACTGGCGCCGAGAATAGCTTGTGGCACTGAAACGACTCTCATCCGTAAAGAGGATACGACTCCGTTGATGAGGTGTCTAGTTTTTGCGCTGCTTGCACCACTCTAAACGGTGGCGCTGCTGGCCATCTTTCAAAGGGATACAGCTTTCAGGACGGCGGGCGAATAGGCCACCTTTGTGAAGAGGTCTGAACACAGTAAACCGCAGTACTTGTCGCCCCGTTGCTGCATACATCATTGTTGCATACAACTCTTGCGCCATTGCTCAGCAAGGCGCTTGCTGTTGGTTTCAAGCTCTTTTCAGCTTGAGGACGATACATCTATCATCTACTGCAGCTTTTTTCTTGGGGCGGCCATCATCAATCTTTCTAACAGCTGTATAATGGTTTGGAAGACTTCCCAAGCGAACGAAATGACACTTTTGTTGATACCGAACTTTTCAGATACACTGGTCATAATACGCCCATCGTCCAGCTTTCCGATCATTCTTCCACGTGTGAAGTCGTCCAGGTGATTTCTTCTAGCCATATTTCACGAAAGAACTCACTTAAGTTGTTGCAGCGAATGTCTTTAATTGCGTTTTCGTGCTTACTTTTAGCGTAGTCTTTAGTTGCTCGCGCCGATCGCACGCGTTTTCCCGTACGATCACGTCGCCTGTGACGTTCTGCTCCTGCCATTTGCATGCGCATAACCATACTACTGAATTGCTTGTTCATGGTATTGACCGCAAGATCCCCTTTTCTTAAAATTTCATGGCTACCTGATTTACATTGTTACTTAAGTTTTGCACACTGGTGTATTATAACGTTTTATAGCTTGTTTTTTTCCTTACAATGAATCATTTTTTTCAGGTGTCTTAAGACGGAATCGTGTACATATTACAGGAAACGACAGGGATTCGCTTACAGATAATTATCGAAGTGCCACTAGCAGTTGTAGTTCTTCCGACATCAGTGATTATATGGAGTCCCTGTCTTTCATATCCAGAAGTAGCAGCAGCAGTAGCGGCAGTACCAGTAGCACCGATTACGTTCGAGCTGAAGACCTGTACCTGCTGAGAACTGTGCCCAAGCCCCCACCCAAATCGTTTTTCATTTCCAGCAACAGCATTGCAGTTCCTTCTGTTCATCAAAGTCGGCAGCATTCCGGCGTTGAAGTTAACGGAGTAACGAACCATCGTCACCACGATGAGTCGTCATCGGCTGGTACCAGCTCTAGTAGTTCTTATCACGAGAAGCCTTGCTATCCGATCAAGGATGAACTGAAGTTGAGACCCTCTAGTAACCAGAGTTCCAACAGGGACTCTAGGTCGTCGACTTCGTCGACTAGTTCACTTAGTACTTCGCCCAGTGTGACGGATTACAGCTCCTCTACGTCATCATCGCCTCCCTGTCAGAGTAACGTGCCGGGGAGGCACGCATTTGCCAAATGTCCTCCTGAAGCGAGGTCCGAGGACACCAATCCGGTGCAGCAGAACCTGTTCGTCTATCCTTGTTCAAAAGATGAACAGAGGAAGGCATAATAGTTACGAGTGACTTTTTTAAGTTGTGGAAGCATTCAAAGTTAGTTATTTCAGAGCAAAGCAAAAGTGATCCCAGTTTAGTATTTATTACGATGGTGTGGAGTTTTTTATAAATATTTTATGAATGATTTTTAATCCTATTTTTTCCGTGATTGGTGTAAATGCAGTTGTAAATTATGTGTGTAGAGTTTTTAAAAGAATATATTTTAAGCGAATGTAAAAAAAGTTATTTTACAATGAAAGACATAGAATAGGTTAAATTAAACTTTAAGAATGTCTTTAATTTTTTTAGATATATTTTCTTTGTTTGTTTTTTTGTGTAATTCGTTTTGTACATTGAATAAAGTTTAAATTATTTTATTTGTCTTTTCCATTTATATTAATTTAGATAGATTGAGATAAAACTTTTCTAAATGTCTTGAAAAAAATAAATTCATTAAAATAAAGTAAAAAGCATGCATCTTTCATTGACTTGACTCTCTTTAAAATGAAGAAAATATTCATGGTTATTCCTTGGGAGAGTAGTAAGAGAATATCTTCATAGTTAAAAAAGATTTTTTAAAACATACGTTTGAAGTGTTCAACTTGTATAACGGTTTAATTTTCCATGGGTAGAAAATATTTCAGCTTTTTACATATAGAAGTGATTTAATAAAGCCGGTTAATTTAGAACTTGTGTGATATTTCGGTTTTCTGCTTTAAGGTAATGCGAAACAATTACTAAATTGCTACATAATTTTCAAATACGCATTACTGGCACTTTCAATTTTTGCCAGTCAAACTTCAAAATTGAATTGTGTATTAAGGCAAAACTACTCGAGGGCTGTCAGCCTAAGGAGAACTGCCTTGGGGAAAGGACTTGTCAAGGGTTCTAAATTGTATTCACTTTACATCTGGATAAATTATCCCAAAACTCCAAACTATTAGATGGATGGCCATGAGATAGGAACGAAACTGAGACCTTTACATTTCAGCCATCTACCACGTTTAATTTCTTTATCCATTCGGCAATGCTGGGGCCTCAAACTTCATTTTGAATGAACTTGACATTAGGAGCATACGTTTTTTTTCTCTCATAAAAAAAACAATAAAACTACGCCTGGATTTTTTCCATTTCATTGAGAGCAGCTATAGGGTTTTGTTCAGGTGGGCAGAAAGTCCTTAAACACTTTAAATATTAATTAAAATGAGCAAATATAGAAAATTGCGGTTTTCACAAACAGGATCAGAGTATGATTGGATGTTTTTAAATGATGAGAATGTTCATCATGTTGCCTACAGGTGGCGCTGAAAAGCCCAATCTGAAGCAAGTTTTCAATTTAAAGTCTTAAATCTTTCTAATCTTATCTATGCAAACCGCAATTTTGTACCATTATTTGTTCTTTTAAATGAATTTTAAAACTTTGATGCACCCAGCATGCGTCAAAAGCTCGTGAAAACTCCAAAACACATTAAAAAAGAACAAATCATGATAAAAATTGCAATTTGATGAGATGGATTAGAGAACTTTCGGAACTTTCTTCAAATGGTACATGTCAACGCCATCTATCGGGAACACTTGGAACTACAACCTGTCTTGCCATAAAAATACTCTCTAATCCTATTTGTGCAAACCGCAATTTTCTATCATTATTTATTCTTTTTTAAGGAATCTTTATAAAATTTTTACGGACATTTTGCCCACACTAAAGATGCATGCCTTTTTTTACAATCAAGTTCATTTATCGAATCAAAGCGACCAAGTTCTTAATTTTTATTTCACTCTGCAAAAATAACTATGTGCTTTGATGATTAAACAACGAGTGTCCTTACAGATTTAATGTTAGAGAAAAAAAAAAGAAAAGCTTTTCATCTGCTTGAGTGTTCAAAACCATTCACAGGTAGATGCATGCTTGTTTATATTTGCACGTTCTTGTCCCGCATGTCCATTTCATTTGTGCTTTCACAGATTCAGTAATCCGCTCTCATCACATGAGTTATTCTATTAATATTGCTTACTAAACACAAACACAATATGCTAACTCTCGCAGCAAATTATCATTTTTCTTTAAAAACTATTATGTTTTAAAAAGGTTTGCGAGGCAGTCACGTATGCTCTATTCCAAAAGTGGGGTTGTATCACTGTTAATTATTGAAGTACATATATGAGAAAGTATGGTAAATTAAAGAAGGATGGCTTGCTAGGGATTGCAAGAAAATAGTATATTACATTGTAAGATTATAGTCCTTGTTATAGATTAGAAATATCAAGAGTATAAATCCTTAACATAAAAAAAAATGTGAAATAAATTATAAATAAACACAGAAAATGATAGAATTTATCCTATTTTTAAAGTTTATATACGATGTTTAATGAATATGTGCATTATTTAGTGCTACGACAATTTTAAAAATTCGAATAGTTTATTTAGGGCACATTTTCAATATATACATAAAACTGAGTACAACCATACACATGAGCTAGAAGGCGGCAAGAATATTTGGAGCAGACGCAAATCGCGTTCTGTTGCGCGCATTGCGTTGTCAGCACAAGGAAAACTACCTTAAAGATACCACACTATCGCAGAGAATTCTTGAGCTTTATTCATACTATCTAGCTCGGGTCGCATACGTCGCATTTCCACCTATCTTCGCGGTAGCAAGTTTTGCTAGCTCTATGTGACGACTGTAAAAGAATTTCTAGCTAAGTTCCGACTTCTTTTTGCTCTTTGCACTGATTGAAATGATTTTATTAGAATGTTAGACTGATATTTTTCTGAGAACTAGTATTTATCGTAATTTGCAGTTGGCCTAGCTAGCCCAGAGGATATGCCACAGTTACAAGGGTTGTTACAATTTGTTTTCTCAAGTTAGGTTGTCAAAAACGAGGCCAAATGCGGTCCAGGATCGCACAGAAATACAGAATCGCAAATATGATTTCCGTTCACTGATAGTTAATCATCCAAATAAATGGCTGCAGTACTACTTTCTCAAACTTTCAGTTATGAGACTTGCAATTGGCTAATACTGTTCTAAAACATTAAATTATGATTGACAGACTGTTATAATAATATACTCAGATTTTGGCGAATGAATTCAACGTGCAAGTGACCTAGTTTTGAAATTTGATGTACCTTGCATTTTTTTTAACAGATTATTGACAGCGCAGTTTTTTTATTCTTATACAAAATGTGGCAATTTACATAAATGTTTTTTTAATCTTTGAAATTTAAAGGGTAAAAACCAGTTTGAAGTTTTTCCCCACACTAATAAGAAAATTCCTGTGAGTGATATGTATGAGATTATTTATAGTGTATAAAAAGATATGAACAGTGCATACTATTTTTGCATTTATACACACTTTGCTCACATCTCATCAACTATACAATCTGATATTTTAACACAATGTATTGTATTACACAATGTCAAAACAAAGGACCTAAAATATTTCGAATTTAAATAATTTATACTTTGTTTAAATAATATGTGTTACCTGAACATCGCTTTGAAGCATATATAAATATAAAAAAGATGAAACTTGCAGTTATTTTAATCTTATTTCTTTTATTAATTTACCAAAATTTCAACTAGAATGCTGTAAATTTTTGATACATTCATAACTTAACTAAAAATAATAAAGATATTGAAAATCTGAGATTAGGCTGAATTTTCTTTTCGCATATCATTCTGTTTTCCTTTCATTTTATGATATTGCTTTGTAAAAATTACATTTTTCTATTTTTGTATAAAGTGTTTTTAAACATTATATTATAATAGCGGTATAATACACACGGGTACAGAAATTTTTACTAGATATAAGAATGTCCTTGTTAAATGGATTTTTTTTTTACCGAATCATTTCTTATTCAACAGTGTTGTTGTAACCTTGATGGTAGGCGACCAGTTCCGCTTACATAAATTCGGTTTTATTGAATCTGTGAAGCCTAACATTCCTTTGTTTAAAAGCGTGTACATGGCAGCACTGTGATGAAGGTAGTCATCTGTGATTTGAATGGTGTAAGAAAGTCTTAAAACACGATTATCTTCAATATATCTAAATGATACTTAATCATATAGTTGAAATGTGCAACTCAATGAGTGAATCATCACAAATAAAAAATAAACATATCCAAATTAAGCTAGTGTTTACGAAACTTAGATGCTGTTAATTATATTCATGAAAAGTATTTATGCACTGTAGAACGATGAGTCGTGTAGTGGAATAAATGTCTTATATATATAAACTTTCAATAACGAACATGATATCAAAATATATTAGAACAACAAGAGTTATGTCTGTGTAAATTTGTAAAAGTTTTATGTATTTTAATTTGAATGAAAATAGTCTATTTTGTTGAGAGTAAAATACACATTTATCTTACCTCAACTTAGTATCTCAAAAGGGTAACTTGCATATTAAGAAGAAAAATATAGAACCAAAACCTTCATTTGTAATTTCTTTGTATAAAATAGATTGTTTTTGCGAGTATACGGAATTAGTTAAAATTGTGTCTGATGTACATTTTGTATAATTTAGCGTCTCTAAAGTATGCAAAATGATTACGGAAGTTTTCTGCCCAAACATCCTGAATAGCATTTCTGAAAGCAAATTTAATACAGCGGAAACGGCAGTAAACAGGAAAACGTAACGTTTCGTTAACTTCTTGAGATACGATATTGATTTTATAACATTCTTTCAAACATATAGGTGACAAGTAATTATTAGAATCTTTCAAAAACTTAGATAACATATCTAGATAGCTAAAAATAAATGTTTTATATTAAAAATAAATGTGTAAAATAAAAGTAATAAATTGTAAGCTGCATTTTATGCGTTTTATAAAATATATCACATATACTTTGAGCAGTGGCGTAGCCAGAAAATTTTCATGGGGGGGATTACGATTACTGCAACTCACGTATATGTATACGTGTGTGGGAAGAATATGCATTTTGTAGGGCAAAAAAATTCCTCATGGGGCGGGGGATTGTGACCCTCCTATTCCCCTTGGCTAGGCCACTGACTTTGAGCTTTCAATATATCATTAAACTAATTTACATGTGGATTTGTTAGGCTTAACTATTCAGTATATGAAGGCAATGAACAACATAACTATTCTTAAAATAAAGAATGATTTTCTAATATTTCATCGATTTAAGTGGCGCATTTTACTCTTTCTTGGGTCTTTCAATTATTTTACAATGTATTTTTATTGTAGGATAAATTTTTCAATAAAATTTTATTGCAGTTTTCTTGTTTATTTGATTGCAATTTACATTGTTATTTAAATTCGGAAACTATTATGCTCCTACGTGCAAATTGCTAAATTTTTTAGCTATGGAATCATTAAATACTTGAAAATTATTTTGATTCCTTTTGTATTGAATACGCAATGAATGGACACTTAAGATGAACAAAATAATTTTCATTTTTATATAATTTATTATGTTTTTAACTTTATATTAGTATTATAATTGGATAATTTTTCTTCCTTACTACGCTACATATCACTTAAATATATCAAAATAATAATTTTTTGTGTTTCGTATATCTATACATTTTAAAATGATATGTAAGGGACCAATATCTTTGATTATTTTGTTGTTTAGAATGATTATATGTCATACTGTAATGCATTTTGAAGAATGCTGCTAAGTATAACATTAAGAGTAACATTAAAATGTTTCTTTCAAAATGTACAAAACACCAAAAATATATATGAGCTAGAGATAAAATATCAGAGTAATAGTGCATTTCTTTATAGTACAAGTTTACATCTCTTGTATACACGTAAATCAGTAAATTAAATATTGATATATGTATGAAATTTAATCTTCTAAAGTGTGCGTTACATTACGGTTCTCCTTTTACTTATTTGTAAATTCAAATTCAACATATGATCATTGCTTAAAAAAGCCTAATTTACCTAATTTTTCCGATAAGAGAGTGAACAGACTAAGTCAAAAAAAAAATAAAAAAATAAAAAGATTCATTGGTTTCGTAGATTTTATTAAACACTCTCATTATACTAAGAGTGCATGTTTTTTGATTAAGAATTGAACTTATGATTTTGTTTGTATATACCGCGTGATTTTAAAATCTCACTACCTTTTGAATAAACTTTATTAGTTAAAATAATAGTACATCTAATGTAGAAGAATGTTGACGATGTATAAAAAACAGGCAATTGCACTCATTTTCGTCTATGTATTGGTGACGGGCGGAACGATTTCACACACAAATTAAGAAATCTAGACACACTAGGTCGCGCAAAAATCAGTTTAACACGCGCTTATTTATGTGTAGGGGAATTCATAAGCAAATATTCCTGAAGGTTGCCTCTAGCATCGGAAGCTATACAAGATGAATTTAGATGAAGTCCTCCTAGGGCCTTTACAAACAGGGTCACCACAGAATGCTCCTACGGACAGGGACGTACCCAGAAAAAAATTTCGGGGTGGGTCCAAAAATTTCGGAGGTGGTCTAAACGGTAAAAAAGGCAGAATGTTATACAATAAAACTTGTAAAGAATGATTATGTCTTTACAAGTCATTATTATTTTGTTTACAAAAACTGAAATTTCGGAGGGGGTCCGGCCCCCCTGGACCACCCCCCTGGGTACGTCCTTACCTACGGACTCTGTGTGCGGCAGAATAAATTTTGTAAGAAAGTGTCGAACTTTAAGCGTAAAAAAACCTTGTTAGTTTTACAGTAAACACTTTAGTTTGCATTACATGTATTTGGTATAACTCTCTTTATAACATGCAATTGATTTGGATGTCTTACTCCTTTTGACTCAATGGGAATAAACGCACGGAAAAAAAATATTTGTTGAATTCAACAAAATGTTGATTCAACAAAATTAGGCTGGCGCTATTTCAACTGAATAATTATCTTGGTTTTTAACAAAACTTTTGTTAAATAAAAAAAAGAGATTTTGTTGAATTAACAAAAGACTTTGTTGATTCAACAAACACATTTCTTTTGAAACAGTCAACCAAAAGTTTGTTGAATCAACAAAGCATTTTTTTTTCCAGTGCTTGAATAAAAAATATTTAACATAACGCGATTTACACACGCATCAACGAAACATTTTCCCAAAACAAAATATTCCATGAAACTGTGTAAAGCTATTTTAATTGTTAAAAACAATCATCCGTTGCTTTGAAATGAATTCGGTTAAGTCAGATTTAATTAATGAAGACGACCACGCACGTGCACCATATTTCTTGTTATGGCTCTGACTCAGGAGGTTAAAGAGATTTAGATTCCTACCTTACAGTTCCGCTCGAGGAAGTCTTACAATTTGAAAAAGCATGCCCAACCCCAACAAATTGACCATAACCTAAAATGAGAAGATACGAAGCTCAATAAAGATACTTGTTATGACCACCAGCCGACTATGAATTTGTTGCTGGTTCCTCAGATCCTGAACTTACCTCTTATCTGAAATGATTCCGTTAGACCTTCTTTGTCTAGGTTTTATCGATTTTGATACATTAAACAGCTAAACAAACCTAATTATACCTACAAATCAATCTTAATGAAAAATGTATTGAGATTTTATTATCACTTTGTGTAGCCAAAGTTTTCTTTGTAATTGTGGCACATTACTGAAGCAAGTGATTGTACCGCTTTATTTAAATGCAATGTGATTGTGATTTAAAAGTAACCCTTTAGTGATAGACTTTTGCTATTCAGACAGACTGAAGGATTTAAGCGTTGGATAAAGATTTTGTTTTTTGGTAATCATGCCAAATCTTGCTAAATATTTTTCTCTGGGTAAAACAAGACAGAAACATCATATCCGACACGTGTGATATTTTACGATGAATATATTTACAGATAAATTTCATAATGTGTCAAAAAATGCTAATAGATCTGGTTGCAAGTAGCTGATATATTCCAAGAATAATAGAAATAATTGTTTATTTGAAATATTAATTGAGTTTACTTTATTTTTTCAAATTTAGTTTAAGTGAAACTAAGAGGTTTATCCAGAAAGTAAGTTTCCCCATACCAAAAATGGATGGCAAGTAATGAATCGTGGAAAACCAGTGTGCATGCTGTGTAGATCATGAGCGTGGATATTGCATGCACCAGTTAGCTCTTCCCGATAAACTGCATTAGCGTCGTTTTACAGGACAATGTTGTCGGCTCTCATTCCCTCTCCCACCGACTTCGAGGTGAGATCTGTCATTAAAATGTTTAACCGTGAAAATTCTGAGATATTCTCAAAAATGCTTCTTTGTTGATTCCCTTTAACGCTCGGCCAGATGCGTTTGATTGGGAAGTGTTCGATCATGTGTCTTATTGTCCGTATCTTGCTCCCAGTAATTTTCATCTGTTTTTTACACCTAAAAAACTTGTATCCTGTCAACAGCTTTTCCTCGGAAATGAAGATTTTTGCAGATTATATCCACGCTGCCACCAATCCTAGGCGATAGATACTCGTGAAAAAGAAATATAGAAATTGTTGCCACGGTATCACAAGTTTTACTATTACGGTGGGTCTTATGTTCAGAAGAATCTGAAAGATTCCTGTTATTCTAAGAAATCTTTTTAGGTAGCTGTTCACTGCCAGCGTAACACTTACTTTCTAGAGGCGCTATATGTAAGACTAACTGTATAGGCAATTTTAACAAAATGTCTGTTTTGTTAAAAGTGTTGGATCTGGTATCCAGATCCTAGCTAGTGATTATGAGTGTACTCGTAATGTGACAGAACACATCGTTGAATATGATGTTCAGAACTACTTGAGGCTTTCCACGATATTCTTGTGGTATCCAGATCCTAGCTAAAGATTAACCCTGATAAACTGCTAATGGCCACTTATAGATTGAGTGATTATTAACATCCATAGTTTGATGATAATCTCTTTCATCGCCTGCTCAATATGTTACCCTGAAACTTAATTTAAAATAGCAATTAGAAACTTCGAATGTGCCATATGTTGAAAGTGATAATTTGTCACATATTTATTTTCATAACGAATATCTGCCTTTCCTTATATTTTCATTGCAAACTGTTTACGTAAAGTTTCATATCTTTATGGTGTTATTTATTAACATTTTTGCAATGACTACGAAATATGATCGTGAAGATGGATAAGTACATTAGTCTCTATATCATGTGTTACACGATAACCACAAGATATCAAACATCAAATATCACAAGATCAAAAAGTGAACTCAAATACCTATCTATAATATTGAAATTTAGAATGGAGTAGGCAGATTTCAACGCTTTTATTTTCTTTCTCTTGTTTAACATCATATCATACTACATGGGCTTATGAATTAAGACTAAATAATAAAAAATGATTTTGTGAAAATGATCTTATGAAAACTTACAAAGCTTTTGAGAAAGAAAGTGAAACTTTCTCAATATCAATAATAAAATTTATATCAAGTGAATATTAAATTTGAAACATAAAATTTTACTTGTTTTCTGTACACTACTAAGAAATTTATTACCGTAAAAAATTATATGTTAGTAGATGTATTCTATCAAAATATTTTGTAGATAAAATATATACTTAAGAAGTATATGCATGATCTATTAAAAAAGAGTAGCCATAAATCAGTGCATTTAAAATATTGTTACATATCACAACCTCTTATGAATAAATGTGCTCTTAGATCTTTTGAAAAAAAAAATTACATTTTCTCATATCAATACACATGTAACTTATTATATAAAATGTAGTTTTTTTTAATTGGTATATTTGATGAAGTTGCAATTAGACTTCAGCCTTCATTTTAATAACAAGCATATACTGATAAAAATAATTTATCAAACTGGAAAAAACAATATATAGAGAGCACTTGCTTTGTTTTGAAATATAAATGTAGAGATTCAGTATTGTAATGTGTGGCTATACAAGTACAAAAAAATATGTGTTCAACGTAAAATACTTGTCTGTTTATAAAGGAATAGTTGTTCAAATTGTCTTCCATATAAATTTATAGTAATAAAACACATTAAAAAATACATTATCAATTTATTAGAGTGTAAAAGTGGCATTACCAATGTCATATCAGTTTTTTTATTTTAATACAATAAAAGTGCGTAATTTCTTGAAAATTTCGCTATGAAGACATATTATGCAATTATCTATATCGTTGTGTATTGTAAGTTTTATAATTTCGTAATTTTTGCATAAGACTACTATAAAAGTGTAATCAATAAGCTGCAACATTGAAATGCCTTAAATTTTGCAAATTTCATAGTTTATAGATCTCGATTTATTGTTAAAACAGTAATGTAATATTAAGTATGTTCTATCAAGATTCAGGAGTAGTTCTAAACATATAAAAAAGTACTGAAAATAAGTTATGATGAATATTCTATATTTAAGAAATCGTATCTTTATACTACACAGTTATCATACGTTAAAAAAAAAAAAACAATTTTCTAATATGTAAACACTTACATCTTCAAATGTTTGAGTATATTTTTTTTGTTTAATTAATTTTTAAAAGAACAGTTAATTTGTCTCACTTTACAGTATTGTAGCTACGGGTAGAAAAATTTAGAATTGAAATTTTATGAATATGAACTACTGCATATTCATTTGCACATATAGTTTAATGTTAAATTATGTCAAAATTTGCAAGATAATCAGTTCAGTTGATTGTTATGCTAAAATTTGAGGAACGTAAAGGTGCTTGTAACAATAATAAGGTCGATTTCTTCTTCTTAATGTTATGCGTACCTTATTTGTCGAAATTACAATGAAATAAACAGGGTCTTGGTTAAAAAAAATTAAGCTTATTTTTCATAGTACTGAATTATCTTTCTATACTTAATCCTTTTCATAGTCTCATTAAGATTTTATTTATTTACACCACCAAACTGTAGAGCTTTCTTTAAAAATAAATTGCTAATAATGCTCGAAAAATGTACTTTGAAAAGTGCCTTCTTAAAATGTTAGGTTTCGTTTACTTGAGCGTCTAAAATCTCAATGAAATTTCGAATTCATGAACATACATAAATGGTAGTGGGATCTCCAGCTACTTTTAGACCCATTTATATTTCACGATAGATGAATATATTGATTTAATTTTAAGGTTATTGAACTCACTATAGTGCAGAAATTCCTGAATGCAAAACCACTCATGTATCTTTCTTCTTTAGATTTTAAAAGTTTTATTTTAGTTTATTTTTTTATGTTTTGTCATTTTATTTTAGATTTATCTTATTGCTAAACATTCGGAGTGGAAATTGTATTGATTTTTCAAACACGTCACTTAATTTTATTTTTCAATACGTATTTTGAAATAGAAATTCAGTAATTATAATTAACTTTTTTAAAACATTTAAATATCTCAAATCAATTACTTAAAGTAATTGTTATGGAGAATGTGAAATATGCGTTATGTTAAGAATATGCAAATTGACATTTATTTTTATTACAATATAAGAATAAAAATTTAAGTTGCTTAATGATACGAAACTATTTCTTATATCAAACGCGAAAACTTGTTGAATCTATAAAAAAAAAAAAAATATTTTTTTCTAAATTTATTTATTGTTTTAAAAGTGTACTTCTCTCCCCTTCCCCCGCAAAAAAAGGGGAAAATTATTCTTACAAGTTCCGCAAACGTGAATACCGAAGCGTTTTTCAAAAATAATCATGACATTAATAGAAGGAAATATCGACCATCAGTACAAATTGTTGCCTGTATGTATAGCTAATGTTATATACAATTTCTACGTTTTGTTAATCTAGTCTGAGCACTTTATATAGGCGTGTATATGGAATGACAGATGTTAAGTTTTTGCCTGCTAAATGCTGTAACATAGAAAGAGCTTGTTAGAAAATCAGTTTATTCTGAACTTATTTAATTAAAGAAAAATTTTTGCATGGTTGTGAATACTTAAGGAAAATGGTATGTCTTGTGAAATTCTGGTGTTTTTTGGTACTCGTGCGATTGCAAGTTTAATTAAGGATTTAAAAGTAAAATCATTTTAATGTACTGTGTATTTTATTGTGATCATTCTGATACTTACATGCAATGGAAATTTTGTATAAAAACTGAAATAAAAGAATTTCAATAATATATGTGAGTTTCGTTATTTATAAATGTGTGTTATATTTTTCTGACAGTCATTACAAGTAGCACATCTGAACAACTTATCCAGTTTTCTTTTTTAATTAGAAAGTCTTCATTACATCTTTCAGTACTTCATAACGTTTCCCGGGGAGAGAAAACAGTCTCTAGCTACTTAGCTACTTCTTAAGTTGCAATTCAACGCACAAGAGTTTTTTTCAATCTCCTATTTCGTGGCTTTTACTTATACTATCGTCCAAGAGAAGAACTTCATCCACAATTTGTAAACTGTATACTTTGTAGCGAAATATTAATTTTTAGTATTTTTTAACCTGTTCTCTCCTATCTTTGCAAGCATGTTTAGTATTCAAAAACTAATACGGTGATTCTGTGAATGGCTCAAAGGTTAATATATGTCTTCTGCGTCCCTACAACGATGGGAGAGAACAGATGAAACTAGTTCCTCACATATTATTGCATATATTTCTGTCAACTGTTTGTTTATATAGATTTATAGCAACTTGACTTACATTTTCTAACTTAGAATGTTATTTACAATGCTTGAAGCTTTGTTTGAAAGGGGGTGTTTCAGTCACCTCCGGCCATACCCGGCATCATCATAACAGGTCTTGCCGGATAACCAATCCATGGATTTTGTGAAACTGGCCATCCATTAGAGTTCCATGGTTTGTTTTTTAACCATGGATAGGTGGCAGGCCGAAAATTTGGAGACACTGCAGGTTTGAAAGTTGTGTGAGGAGTTGGTCTTAGCTGAGGCTTTGCAGTTCTCTTTGGAATAGTTTTAACTGCTGGATACTTTGTAGTAATGCAGTGACCAGGACGTTCTGCTGGAATATGAACTATACCATTAGGTTTTTGTTCTAGCGGTGGTACTAACGCGTTAGTATTCTTGTGATTGTGCTCTCTTTCTGGTGTTATTAACATCCATTCGTTATTTTCCCAATCGAAATCTTCTTTCTCGCGGTCATTATTAGGTTTAACAGTCGTAGCAACTCCGTCTTTATCAAATACAGGTACCTTTTTAGGATTCACGTTCACAGGTTCGTCATAGTCACTTTCGAACTCGGGAGCGATAATTATCCAGGTGTAATCTCTTCCAGATCTATCTGAAGTGATTTTTTGACTCTCCCAATTATCTCTAGCTACTTTAGTGGGAATAACAATCATGGGCATTATGAAACCTCTTCCGATTTCTTTTCCAGTGGATCTTAAAAATGCTGCATTTGTGTTTCTTGTGTTTCCAGAATGAGCGTTAGAAGCTGTTGGGGTGAAACGTGGCCTAAGAGTTGGTTTTCGGACATCATCAACTTGTTGACCCCTGTTTGAAAATGATATATTTTGTTTTAATGGAGCATAAGCTCTATTGAGGTTCATTTGATTTGGATTTATGCTAAGATTAGACATATAAAAGCGGTTAGGTGGATATGTAGACGGAGGGTAAAAGGAGGAACGTTTTCTTCTAGATAATGGACTGATTGGAAACAATGTTTTCAATAAGTAATTATTACTGTTCAGAAAAATCAATTTTTTAATTTCACTTGAAGGTTCTCCAGTAATACTATGGGGAACTTTTGAAGGCGAATTAGACAAATGCGTATTTTGATATCCTGGCATATTAAGGTTTTCGTTTAGATTAAAATATGTAATAACGTTGATATTTGGAATGTTACCTCTTTTACTTGCTTTTTCATTGAATAAATGATCTTTAGAATCGGACGTTTTGATTTTCGAATAGGTTTTATCAAGCATTTCTGAAGCTGCTTCAGAATAGAATAATGTCTTCATGGAATTTAAATAGTGCAAAACATGATGCTTTAAAGGCGTATCAAGCAATGCTGATTCTATCCTGTTATTCAGGCGACTTTTATTATTAGCTTCCATATATGGAAATTTACTTAGCTTACTTGGGATGACTGTGTAATTAAGCAGTTTATTTACTCGATCGATCATCGCGTTTTCCCTTGCATTTCCGTATAAATCAAAACTTTTGCTTTTCTTATCAACTTTACGATATTTGGATTCATCCACGCTATTTAAAGCACCACTCATCTTTCCACAGTCATCTCCGAAATAACATATTTTACTTCTCTTGATGCCATTTCTCAATGAGCGATGTTCTTCTGGCGGAGTTTCCAACTTCCAACCATTTGGGTACTTATCGAGTGGTGGAGCTCCTTCGACAATTTGCAATTCAGATTTTTTCAAGGGAGAACGATTTTCTCCAGAGTCCTTATTCGGGATTAATGTTAGCGAGCTCAGTTCTCTTCTGATTCGATTCCCATGTGCTGTTTGATTGGATTCGGTTCTACGAGAGAAGACCTCACTCGCAAGAAGTCCTCTGCTTCTAAATTCGTTCGCTCTGTTCTTATTAAATTCTTCATTACTGTTTGAGATGGTTGAAAATGAATATGAATCGGGTCTCTGCAGCAATAAAAATAATCTGGAGATGTTGTTCTGCTCACCCGTAAGTGTGCTCTCTTTCCCTGATATTAAAGAGAACTGATTCATAGTTTTCACCGTCTCCTTGGTATTATTTAATATCACTCGCCTCTTTCTCCTCGAATATTTATTGTTGATTTTGTTTTCATGTGATAGGAATTCATCTCTAATAATTTTCTCTTCCTTCTTATTTGTTCTGTGATAAATTTCATGCCCAACAAGGGAATAGCCGTTGCTTATTTTTCTCTTTCTTCGGCGTAATCTTGACTCGGGGTTTGCTTCCGTATAATACACGAAGTGGTCATTTGTGCTGTTGGAATTATTTACGTTTCTGTGCGAGATATGAAAGACGTAGTCTGTTTCGTTCTTTATTCCCTTATTAGTTACTGTTAAATGGATTGTTACAATGAATGGAGAATGCCCCCCGTCTAATTTTTTCACTTCATAGGTACCTATTTTCTCAAAATAATCGAATCCATACGTGTATCGAGGAGGTCCTTCCTTAGAGTTGCTTTCAAAGGAATATTTGCGTTCTAATGGTTTAGTATTTCCTTCTAAAGATGTGTTCTGTAATCTAATTAATTCTGTTGGGGTATTAGTATCTACTGTTTCATTGGCATCGTGTATCGGACTATTTCTGAATCTTTCTGAATCATTTTGCCTCTTATCAGGCAGTTCAAAGGGGCTGCCAGCATTAACGCTTCCAGTGTATTCAATGTTTTCAAAACTGGTTGGTGTATTAGTTATACCATCATCGATAAATGTATTTTCTGTTGCTGTAGCAAACAAAACACTATTCTCTTCTGCAGTGACTTGTATACTTTCTAAATCGTTAATTGTTCCTTGCTCAGATGATTTTGTCTTGGTATTCTCTAAATCAAAAGTACTACTTGTATTATTCAAGAATTCGTTTTCCGCCGTCAAGGATTCACTCAATCCGTTTGCTTCAGTCGTAAATGGGCTAGTAAACTCATTATTGAACGATTTGTTTAAATGTAATAAATCGCTGCTTTTCATAACCATGCTCATGTTACTAGTCAAAGTTACATTGATTGTTCTTATATCATTCGATGAAATTTCCTTACTTTCATCATGTGTTGTATTTTTAATCTTAGTTAAGGGCATAATGATAACTGTATAGTTATTGTCATCTGAAAGACCTATTTTCATTTCGATACTCATGTTCGTGGAAACCGGTATTGTAGCCATTTTCTCGCCGTTTTGTACCAGGCCATTTTTCAATAAACTGGAGTTAAACAAGGATTTATGAGCATCTACTGTGCACCCATATGGTTCATCACAGTCCGCCAATGTTACATTTCCCTTTTCTCGCATAAATCCCCCACTCTTCCTTATTCCATCATCCCTAGTGAAATTGATTTCGCTTTTTGGAGCGTGCTCTTTATTCGAATGTTTGTAAACAACGAACAGCGCCACATATTCCTCCACCGCGCTGTCGTTTATTCTCTCCTGGAAACTCTTTACAGTTATGTTTCCATCTTTCAACGGCAGAAATTGAATATTTAATCTTTCGAACACTTGCTTTCGGTTCTTCTTGTTGGGACTCTGAACTGCCTCCGAGAAATTATTGTCGTAGGAGATGTTCCCATCTGTTCTCTGGATATCCTGTTTATTAGGGAAAGGCTCGGAATAACCGTTTGTGTTTCTCTGGCTGGAGAAGTGCGAAACAATTCTCCACTTCGGAACCGGGTACCAGGTGTTTATGTCTCGAGGCGCAGTCGTTTCTTGCTTACTGCTTCTTGCCGACGGGATATGTAAGCATGGCAGTCGGGAGCCGCAGTTGGCTTGGCCTATCGGAGAACCTTTCCACGATGTGGCCGATTGGCTTGAAGCGAGGAGGATGACTGAAGAAATCTGAAATTATAAGAAGAAAAATATAAAATAACATTATTTCGATGCTTTTGCAGCATCCGTGTTAAAATGCATAAATATGTGAAATTTCATTTAACTTTCAGAATAAATACTCAAAATTTGTTAGATTTGATTAAGAAATAAAGTTTTGAGTGTTAGAGTGCTTAATTAATGATAAGCATTTAAAATGTGCCGGATCTTTATCAATCAACAATTAAAATTCAGCTGTTATAAATATATCCAAGAACCCTAGTCTTATTCCTTAAATTTTGATCACAGGCATATACAATAGATTACAAATTTATGTTAAAAAAATAGTTACAGAATTTTGTTACCGATTAAAATTTTCTGGAGATTAAATCTAAATAAATACAAATTTTAATTTTTACACTGGCCCATATTAAAAAATTAGTAAAATGTGCCACATACATTAAGTGATGTACAGACTTTCAGCTAAAATTTCAGTCTTTCGTCATGAAAAAAAAAAACAGCTCAGAAAAGTTTGAGCGTTTCTTAAGTCTTAAATTTCGTACATCACCCTTAAATTTACGCATCGGGTGCATTTCACTAAACGGAAAAATTAAATAATACAAAAATTTTTAATTTTGTTATTAGATGCAATCTTCAGAAAATTAAAAAAAAATGTTAATCCCATAAAATTCTGTACCTTTTTAGTGTAAATTTGTTATTTATTTTATAAGTCTGTGATGAGTATTTAAGGAACTATTGTACAAATGAAGTACTTTTGGGACCCCCCGAATATTCAAAAGATAGAAAGCTTCATAATAAACCATATTATAAGCAACCTTATACTTAAAATTGAATAAGTTAACCCTTAAATGCATCGACTGTCGGTCTACCAGTAAATTTTTATTGCAGTTTTTAACTTTTCTTGATGACAGAACGTACGAAAATATAAAAAAAATTGGATAGAATTTATGATATAAATTGTAAAAATAGGCAAATATACCTATTCAGAGAATTAAATTTTTAATGAAAAAAAATGTGATTTAACATTTAAAGATTGGATTCGGAGAAAAAAGGAAGTTTTTGAATCATTCGAATTAATGACTTCATATATTGAATATACATTTACGTGCGTCCAATCGCATTACATGCATATGTGCAGAACAATGTTTTATGCTGCGGAAAACCTCTTAAACGCTTCCATTAAAAATGAAATTTAGTAAACTTTTCAAATTTTACTGAGTTTAAAAAATAAAATTCTATTACCTTTTCTAAATAGGGGACTCTTTAAATCGTAGATAATAACGTATTTTTAATGAAATAAGATGCAGCTTTGTTTAAGGTTTGAAATACTGAAATACTAATTTAATTATCTGGGTGAAATACTTTTTTAAGTTCTATCTATACCTTTATTTTTGACTTAAATTGGAATATTCAAATAAAAATAATTCCTAGTATTTGATCAATCGATTTCTTGGGTACAGAAATAGGAGCGTTTTTTGTCTACTATGAAATTTGGAAAAGTTACCGATCGAAGAGTGCTTAATAAGCCAATGTTTATGCCACTACAGTGGATAAAGGACATCCTTCTGTCGCATTTTACGACTTTTTAATGACAAATCGGGTTCCGCCAACAAAAGCTAAATGTGTTAAACCGTGAGCTCCCCCCCCCCTTAACACATACAATGGAGAGAAAACGTTTTTGCCCGACTCTATTACAATACATTGATTCTCCTGTTCTGCGGCAAAATATACCAGCCTTTACAAAATTGAATCGCATAATGTGGACAATAATACAATATTACACGCTTCCTTAAATCTCCTTCTAGACATGCTGCCGCATATTTTCGAAAATATTATATTCGAAAAATTATATTATATTCGAAAATATTAATATATATATATTTCGGAAATATCTCGTTTAGCTATGTCACCCGACACTATTTTTATAGAAATCAAATCTATTCTTCGTGACTGGCAACAGTCAAAACGTCAGAGTTCGGTGTTCCCAGAGCGGGAACACTGTGCGTTAAAGAGTTAACCGAAGTTGGTAGTTTACCAATTCTATTTCATTTCATTGTTGAAAGCGTCGGAGAAGATCACAGTGCTTATGAAACTCGATTGAGAATTTAGACAAACACTCCAAACGTTCTTCCAAAGTGATTATTATCAGGTAAATGAAGACGAAGTTTAAGACCCTACATTGCTGTGCTATTCTGAATCGTGTCGGTCTAATCTGTGACCCTTTACATTTATGATACATTGAATCTCCCTCAATAGTTATTTAAAACATTTTTATGTATTGTTAAAATATTACAGGTAAGAGAGTAACTAAGTAATATCATTTCACTCGGTTTAGTCGTGAATATGTGATGCGCGAACGAATATTTACGCATATTGAAATAGTTTTCGCAAAATCTCAAAATCTAATCAATATTTTTGAAAAATTGGTAGCCTAGAATTTAAGTTGAGGTACAACCTATCATGTCACCAAAATTTCGTTTCATTCCCTGCAGTCTTAATTTCGTGATGCTGAAACAAAATTTCAGCATTTTAAAACGATTTTCACAAAATCTCAAAATGTAATCAAAATATTTTTTAAAATTCAACGTTTATAAATTAAGATTATCAACCACCTATCCTATCACCAAATTTCGTATCATACGTATTAGTCGTTATTACGTGATACTTGAAGAAATATAAACGTATTTTGAGAGAATTTTTACAAAATCTCAAAATCTAGTAAAAATGTTTAAAAAATTGGACACCTATAGTTTATGTTGAGCAACCATCTATCATATGACCAAATTTCATATCACGCTTTAGTCGTTATTACGTAATGCGTGAACAAAGATTCACTCAGTTTTAAACGATTTTCGCAAAATCTGGAAATCTGATCGATTTTTTTTAAATTAGTTGCTAGGTTTTAAAATTAGAGGTGAGTGACCCCCTATCATTTTTTAAAATATAATTTTTTTAAATTTTTCAGTTATTACGTTATATGCGAACACAAATTTACGCAGTTTGAAACGATTTTAGCAAAATCTTAAAATCTAATCAAGATTTTTTTAAAATTTGACGCCAATGTTTTAAGTTGAGTGACTACCAATCATGACACCCAATTTCATATAATTCGCTTCAGTCGTTTTTACGTGATGCTTGAACAAAAAAAAGCGTCACGGACAGAATGCCAGAACGACAAACTTTTTTTGGGGGGTCCATCGGATTCCCGGGTGCTTGAAACGGATAGAAATCGCAAAATTTTTGAACTTTCAAAAATTTCCTTCCATAGGGCATACTTTAAAAGAAATCTTTGTCGTATCCCTGTAGAAAAACTATAAGTCCTATACACATCAAAATCACTACCGGTCTTACGATGGTGATTTATAACATGTATACCCACGCAATATATGCTCAATCCAATCCGTCGTTTAAACGCTAGCGCACTTTATAGAATTTCCTCCCATAGAGCATCATTTAAAAAGAAATATTTGTCGTAGCCCTGTAGAATAAGTCCTATACATATCAAAATAAATACCGGTCTTACGATGGCGATTTATATACAACATGTATACCCAATGTAAGCTCCGTTTAGGAGCTATCGTGTTCACTGACATACACACAAACACACTCACACACATACATACATCTCGTAAAAATAGCATAAATGAATTCAGAAGACTTCAAAACATGTCCATACACCAAAATCTCGAAGTCGAATTTTTTCATCTGATGACAATACTTTCCTTACATTGTTACATGTTCGGAAAGTAAAAAAGAAACATGGCAGTTGCAGTGATATTCGATGACTCGTCAACAGCTAACCTTGAAACTCCTGCAGTGAGTTTGCAAGGCTAACAGCCCCAGACAGCAAGTACACCAGCCATTCCTTAAGGCAAGCCCATTTGCCCAATGAAGGATTTAAGACCCAATTGCAACGGCCCCAAGGCAATCAGGTAACCCCAAGGCAATCGGAGCCTGCCCAATAAGGGGCGAGCATAGCTGAGCATCTGTGGAACGAGCATCGTCCATTTACGACCGTCATGTCCACGACAAGGCTTACGAACCATGATCGGGGAGTCTCCGGAGACACCAACCCCCCCTAGATAGGAAGGCCGGAGACGGGAGAGAGGAGAAACCCAATGGAAACGCTTTGCTTTACCTACTCCGTGTGACGTCACAAGTAAACGCCGCGGCTTTCCTCTCCAGGGGGCGTTGGTGAAAGCCCGACACACAGCCCCGCCTTGCCGTTACACATTCAACCTCGAGCAGAACGTACTTAAAGCTTGCATTGTTGGCAAGCACATTGTTACACAAACAACTGCAAACGCTACCCTCCAACACTGTTAAATGTACAACAATAGCGAACTACTGCAACATATAGGAGCGTTCGTTTCAAAAGGGCTGCAGGTGGGCCCCAACCGTGGCCGAGCGCATAGCCCTTAGGACTGGGAAGGTGCCTGGTTCGAAACCCGGGTCGCGTCCGCCGACCTCGCCGTGGATTTTCGCGGATCCCTACCGTTTGGGACAATAGCTGCGTCGGCGCATGCTCGTGTTGCTCGGTTTAAGGTAATTTTTTTTTTTTTTAAACTTAGAAGCAAATATTTTAAATCAGTTTGAAAATAATTAGCAATGTGAAATATATTTTTTTTAAATAAAAAATGCTTTAACTAAAATTTTAAACAAGTATTTAATCAAATGACTTTTAATAACTTGTTCTAGAACATTCAAGTTTACAAATACCAGTATATCAGTTTGTATTCGTTATTGAAAATGTTTATTTCAAATACCATGTACATTTGCTGTTTTATTACTTTGAAGAGATACTTTAAAATAGGAAAACGTCAGTGAGCTTTTCAATACATAATGATATATTCACTTGAAAGTTTTATTTCTTTAAATAAAAATAATTTTTAAAAAAAAACTTATAAAAAGCCAATTGACATATTTTTGAATTCTTTAGGAAAAATGTTAAAAATTTAGATATTTACATTAAAGTGGCTTAATTTACATTCATGTGTTTCATTTGTAAATATTTCATACGTAAATTTAATTTATAATTTAATATTTTTATGTTTTTATTTGTCATCAGCTAAAGTAAAATTGAAGATCTAGTAATAAAATTAACATTTCAGTATATTTTATTTTTAGTCATTTTTATTTGATCATTATAGAATAAACTAATGTTCATTAACTAAAATTATGCTTCGTTAAAATGAGCGTTGAAAAATATTCATTGAAGGTAATAAATAATCTAATTTAATTAATAATTCATATGGATAATCACTATATTAAACTAAATACAATATTTTGAACAAGCAGATGGTGCCAGCATCGTCATTAAAGCTCTTCGCTGTTTCCGCTCTCTCGATCTCCACAAGCATGCGCAGACTCATCTATTGATGCAAACGGTTGGGATCGGCGAAAATGCCCTCGCCGTTCGGTTTTATAGGTTGAGATCAGGATTTCGGACCGGAATTGAACTGAAAACCGGGAAAAAAACCGTTATTTTGGTCGAAACGAAAACCAGTACATCTAGCACTAGAGTATTTATCGGCACAGCCAGCTGCGTCAAAAAAGGGTCTCTAGATATGTGGCATGCGATGAACGTTTCGATCGTCCGCCATCTTGCTGGTAGTTAAGTCGAGCGTCAAAATTTGACGCCAATGTTTTAAGTTGAGTGACTACCAATCATGACACCCAATTTCATATCATTCGCTTCAGTCGTTTTTACGTGATGCTTGAACAAAAAAAAGCGTCACGGACAGAATGACAGAACGACAGACAGACAAACTTTTTTTTGAGGGTCCCATCACATCCTCAAAATTTGCTTGAATGCTTGAAACGGACTTGCAATGCTTGAAACGGATAGAAATAGTAAAATTTTTGAACTTTCAAGAATTTCCTCACATACGGTATTCTTAAAAAGAAATTTTTGTCGTATCCCTGTAGAAAAACTATAAGTCCTATACAATCAAAATCACTACCGGTCTTACGATGGTGATTTATAACATGTATACCCACGCAATTTATGCTCAATTGAATCCGTCGTTTAAATGCTAGCGCACTTTCAAGAATTTCCTCCCATAGGGCATCATTTAAAAAGAAATATTTGTCGTAGCCCTGTAGAAAAAATATAAGTCCTATACATATCAAAATAAATACCGGTCTTACGATGGCGATTTATATACAACATGTATACCCAATGTAAGCTCCGTTTAGGAGCTATCGTGTTCACTGACATACACACAAACACACTCACACACATACATACATCTCGTAAAAATAGCATAAATGAATTCAGAAGACTTCAAAACATGTCCATACACCAAAATCTCGAAGTCGAATTTTTTCATCTGATGACAATACTTTCCTTACATTGTTACATGTTCGGAAAGTAAAAAAGAAACATGGCAGTTGCAGTGATATTCGATGACTCGTCAACAGCTAACCTTGAAACTCCTGCAGTGAGTTTGCAAGGCTAACAGCCCCAGACAGCAAGTACACCAGCCATTCCTTAAGGCAAGCCCATTTGCCCAATGAAGGATTTAAGACCCAATTGCAACGGCCCCAAGGCAATCAGGTAACCCCAAGGCAATCGGAGCCTGCCCAATAAGGGGCGAGCATAGCTGAGCATCTGTGGAACGAGCATCGTCCATTTACGACCGTCATGTCCACGACAAGGCTTACGAACCATGATCGGGGAGTCTCCGGAGACACCAACCCCCCCTAGATAGGAAGGCCGGAGACGGGAGAGAGGAGAAACCCAATGGAAACGCTTTGCTTTACCTACTCCGTGTGACGTCACAAGTAAACGCCGCGGCTTTCCTCTCCAGGGGGCGTTGGTGAAAGCCCGACACACAGCCCCGCCTTGCCGTTACACATTCAACCTCGAGCAGAACGTACTTAAAGCTTGCATTGTTGGCAAGCACATTGTTACACAAACAACTGCAAACGCTACCCTCCAACACTGTTAAATGTACAACAATAGCGAACTACTGCAACATATAGGAGCGTTCGTTTCAAAAGGGCTGCAGGTGGGCCCCAACCGTGGCCGAGCGCATAGCCCTTAGGACTGGGAAGGTGCCTGGTTCGAAACCCGGGTCGCGTCCGCCGACCTCGCCGTGGATTTTCGCGGATCCCTACCGTTTGGGACAATAGCTGCGTCGGCGCATGCTCGTGTTGCTCGGTTTAAGGTAATTTTTTTTTTTTTAAACTTAGAAGCAAATATTTTAAATCAGTTTGAAAATAATTAGCAATGTGAAATATATTTTTTTTAAATAAAAAATGCTTTAACTAAAATTTTAAACAAGTATTTAATCAAATGACTTTTAATAACTTGTTCTAGAACATTCAAGTTTACAAATACCAGTATATCAGTTTGTATTCGTTATTGAAAATGTTTATTTCAAATACCATGTACATTTGCTGTTTTATTACTTTGAAGAGATACTTTAAAATAGGAAAACGTCAGTGAGCTTTTCAATACATAATGATATATTCACTTGAAAGTTTTATTTCTTTAAATAAAAATAATTTTTAAAAAAAACTTATAAAAAGCCAATTGACATATTTTTGAATTCTTTAGGAAAAATGTTAAAAATTTAGATATTTACATTAAAGTGGCTTAATTTACATTCATGTGTTTCATTTGTAAATATTTCATACGTAAATTTAATTTATAATTTAATATTTTTATGTTTTTATTTGTCATCAGCTAAAGTAAAATTGAAGATCTAGTAATAAAATTAACATTTCAGTATATTTTATTTTTAGTCATTTTTATTTGATCATTATAGAATAAACTAATGTTCATTAACTAAAATTATGCTTCGTTAAAATGAGCGTTGAAAAATATTCATTGAAGGTAATAAATAATCTAATTTAATTAATAATTCATATGGATAATCACTATATTAAACTAAATACAATATTTTGAACAAGCAGATGGTGCCAGCATCGTCATTAAAGCTCTTCGCTGTTTCCGCTCTCTCGATCTCCACAAGCATGCGCAGACTCATCTATTGATGCAAACGGTTGGGATCGGCGAAAATGCCCTCGCCGTTCGGTTTTATAGGTTGAGATCAGGATTTCGGACCGGAATTGAACTGAAAACCGGGAAAAAAACCGTTATTTTGGTCGAAACGAAAACCAGTACATCTAGCACTAGAGTATTTATCGGCACAGCCAGCTGCGTCAAAAAAGGGTCTCTAGATATGTGGCATGCGATGAACGTTTCGATCGTCCGCCATCTTGCTGGTAGTTAAGTCGAGCGTCAAAATTTGACGCCAATGTTTTAAGTTGAGTGACTACCAATCATGACACCCAATTTCATATCATTCGCTTCAGTCGTTTTTACGTGATGCTTGAACAAAAAAAAGCGTCACGGACAGAATGACAGAACGACAGACAGACAAACTTTTTTTTGAGGGTCCCATCACATCCTCAAAATTTGCTTGAATGCTTGAAACGGACTTGCAATGCTTGAAACGGATAGAAATAGTAAAATTTTTGAACTTTCAAGAATTTCCTCACATACGGTATTCTTAAAAAGAAATTTTTGTCGTATCCCTGTAGAAAAACTATAAGTCCTATACAATCAAAATCACTACCGGTCTTACGATGGTGATTTATAACATGTATACCCACGCAATTTATGCTCAATTGAATCCGTCGTTTAAATGCTAGCGCACTTTCAAGAATTTCCTCCCATAGGGCATCATTTAAAAAGAAATATTTGTCGTAGCCCTGTAGAAAAAATATAAGTCCTATACATATCAAAATAAATACCGGTCTTACGATGGCGATTTATATACAACATGTATACCCAATGTAAGCTCCGTTTAGGAGCTATCGTGTTCACTGACATACACACAAACACACTCACACACATACATACATCTCGTAAAAATAGCATAAATGAATTCAGAAGACTTCAAAACATGTCCATACACCAAAATCTCGAAGTCGAATTTTTTCATCTGATGACAATACTTTCCTTACATTGTTACATGTTCGGAAAGTAAAAAAGAAACATGGCAGTTGCAGTGATATTCGATGACTCGTCAACAGCTAACCTTGAAACTCCTGCAGTGAGTTTGCAAGGCTAACAGCCCCAGACAGCAAGTACACCAGCCATTCCTTAAGGCAAGCCCATTTGCCCAATGAAGGATTTAAGACCCAATTGCAACGGCCCCAAGGCAATCAGGTAACCCCAAGGCAATCGGAGCCTGCCCAATAAGGGGCGAGCATAGCTGAGCATCTGTGGAACGAGCATCGTCCATTTACGACCGTCATGTCCACGACAAGGCTTACGAACCATGATCGGGGAGTCTCCGGAGACACCAACCCCCCCTAGATAGGAAGGCCGGAGACGGGAGAGAGGAGAAACCCAATGGAAACGCTTTGCTTTACCTACTCCGTGTGACGTCACAAGTAAACGCCGCGGCTTTCCTCTCCAGGGGGCGTTGGTGAAAGCCCGACACACAGCCCCGCCTTGCCGTTACACATTCAACCTCGAGCAGAACGTACTTAAAGCTTGCATTGTTGGCAAGCACATTGTTACACAAACAACTGCAAACGCTACCCTCCAACACTGTTAAATGTACAACAATAGCGAACTACTGCAACATATAGGAGCGTTCGTTTCAAAAGGGCTGCAGGTGGGCCCCAACCGTGGCCGAGCGCATAGCCCTTAGGACTGGGAAGGTGCCTGGTTCGAAACCCGGGTCGCGTCCGCCGACCTCGCCGTGGATTTTCGCGGATCCCTACCGTTTGGGACAATAGCTGCGTCGGCGCATGCTCGTGTTGCTCGGTTTAAGGTAATTTTTTTTTTTTTAAACTTAGAAGCAAATATTTTAAATCAGTTTGAAAATAATTAGCAATGTGAAATATATTTTTTTTAAATAAAAAATGCTTTAACTAAAATTTTAAACAAGTATTTAATCAAATGACTTTTAATAACTTGTTCTAGAACATTCAAGTTTACAAATACCAGTATATCAGTTTGTATTCGTTATTGAAAATGTTTATTTCAAATACCATGTACATTTGCTGTTTTATTACTTTGAAGAGATACTTTAAAATAGGAAAACGTCAGTGAGCTTTTCAATACATAATGATATATTCACTTGAAAGTTTTATTTCTTTAAATAAAAATAATTTTTAAAAAAAACTTATAAAAAGCCAATTGACATATTTTTGAATTCTTTAGGAAAAATGTTAAAAATTTAGATATTTACATTAAAGTGGCTTAATTTACATTCATGTGTTTCATTTGTAAATATTTCATACGTAAATTTAATTTATAATTTAATATTTTTATGTTTTTATTTGTCATCAGCTAAAGTAAAATTGAAGATCTAGTAATAAAATTAACATTTCAGTATATTTTATTTTTAGTCATTTTTATTTGATCATTATAGAATAAACTAATGTTCATTAACTAAAATTATGCTTCGTTAAAATGAGCGTTGAAAAATATTCATTGAAGGTAATAAATAATCTAATTTAATTAATAATTCATATGGATAATCACTATATTAAACTAAATACAATATTTTGAACAAGCAGATGGTGCCAGCATCGTCATTAAAGCTCTTCGCTGTTTCCGCTCTCTCGATCTCCACAAGCATGCGCAGACTCATCTATTGATGCAAACGGTTGGGATCGGCGAAAATGCCCTCGCCGTTCGGTTTTATAGGTTGAGATCAGGATTTCGGACCGGAATTGAACTGAAAACCGGGAAAAAAACCGTTATTTTGGTCGAAACGAAAACCAGTACATCTAGCACTAGAGTATTTATCGGCACAGCCAGCTGCGTCAAAAAAGGGTCTCTAGATATGTGGCATGCGATGAACGTTTCGATCGTCCGCCATCTTGCTGGTAGTTAAGTCGAGCGTCAAAATTTGACGCCAATGTTTTAAGTTGAGTGACTACCAATCATGACACCCAATTTCATATCATTCGCTTCAGTCGTTTTTACGTGATGCTTGAACAAAAAAAAGCGTCACGGACAGAATGACAGAACGACAGACAGACAAACTTTTTTTTGAGGGTCCCATCACATCCTCAAAATTTGCTTGAATGCTTGAAACGGACTTGCAATGCTTGAAACGGATAGAAATAGTAAAATTTTTGAACTTTCAAGAATTTCCTCACATACGGTATTCTTAAAAAGAAATTTTTGTCGTATCCCTGTAGAAAAACTATAAGTCCTATACAATCAAAATCACTACCGGTCTTACGATGGTGATTTATAACATGTATACCCACGCAATTTATGCTCAATTGAATCCGTCGTTTAAATGCTAGCGCACTTTCAAGAATTTCCTCCCATAGGGCATCATTTAAAAAGAAATATTTGTCGTAGCCCTGTAGAAAAAATATAAGTCCTATACATATCAAAATAAATACCGGTCTTACGATGGCGATTTATATACAACATGTATACCCAATGTAAGCTCCGTTTAGGAGCTATCGTGTTCACTGACATACACACAAACACACTCACACACATACATACATCTCGTAAAAATAGCATAAATGAATTCAGAAGACTTCAAAACATGTCCATACACCAAAATCTCGAAGTCGAATTTTTTCATCTGATGACAATACTTTCCTTACATTGTTACATGTTCGGAAAGTAAAAAAGAAACATGGCAGTTGCAGTGATATTCGATGACTCGTCAACAGCTAACCTTGAAACTCCTGCAGTGAGTTTGCAAGGCTAACAGCCCCAGACAGCAAGTACACCAGCCATTCCTTAAGGCAAGCCCATTTGCCCAATGAAGGATTTAAGACCCAATTGCAACGGCCCCAAGGCAATCAGGTAACCCCAAGGCAATCGGAGCCTGCCCAATAAGGGGCGAGCATAGCTGAGCATCTGTGGAACGAGCATCGTCCATTTACGACCGTCATGTCCACGACAAGGCTTACGAACCATGATCGGGGAGTCTCCGGAGACACCAACCCCCCCTAGATAGGAAGGCCGGAGACGGGAGAGAGGAGAAACCCAATGGAAACGCTTTGCTTTACCTACTCCGTGTGACGTCACAAGTAAACGCCGCGGCTTTCCTCTCCAGGGGGCGTTGGTGAAAGCCCGACACACAGCCCCGCCTTGCCGTTACACATTCAACCTCGAGCAGAACGTACTTAAAGCTTGCATTGTTGGCAAGCACATTGTTACACAAACAACTGCAAACGCTACCCTCCAACACTGTTAAATGTACAACAATAGCGAACTACTGCAACATATAGGAGCGTTCGTTTCAAAAGGGCTGCAGGTGGGCCCCAACCGTGGCCGAGCGCATAGCCCTTAGGACTGGGAAGGTGCCTGGTTCGAAACCCGGGTCGCGTCCGCCGACCTCGCCGTGGATTTTCGCGGATCCCTACCGTTTGGGACAATAGCTGCGTCGGCGCATGCTCGTGTTGCTCGGTTTAAGGTAATTTTTTTTTTTTTAAACTTAGAAGCAAATATTTTAAATCAGTTTGAAAATAATTAGCAATGTGAAATATATTTTTTTTAAATAAAAAATGCTTTAACTAAAATTTTAAACAAGTATTTAATCAAATGACTTTTAATAACTTGTTCTAGAACATTCAAGTTTACAAATACCAGTATATCAGTTTGTATTCGTTATTGAAAATGTTTATTTCAAATACCATGTACATTTGCTGTTTTATTACTTTGAAGAGATACTTTAAAATAGGAAAACGTCAGTGAGCTTTTCAATACATAATGATATATTCACTTGAAAGTTTTATTTCTTTAAATAAAAATAATTTTTAAAAAAAACTTATAAAAAGCCAATTGACATATTTTTGAATTCTTTAGGAAAAATGTTAAAAATTTAGATATTTACATTAAAGTGGCTTAATTTACATTCATGTGTTTCATTTGTAAATATTTCATACGTAAATTTAATTTATAATTTAATATTTTTATGTTTTTATTTGTCATCAGCTAAAGTAAAATTGAAGATCTAGTAATAAAATTAACATTTCAGTATATTTTATTTTTAGTCATTTTTATTTGATCATTATAGAATAAACTAATGTTCATTAACTAAAATTATGCTTCGTTAAAATGAGCGTTGAAAAATATTCATTGAAGGTAATAAATAATCTAATTTAATTAATAATTCATATGGATAATCACTATATTAAACTAAATACAATATTTTGAACAAGCAGATGGTGCCAGCATCGTCATTAAAGCTCTTCGCTGTTTCCGC
The DNA here is from genome assembly GCA_038373885.1 of Cheiracanthium punctorium. NCBI lineage: Eukaryota > Metazoa > Arthropoda > Arachnida > Araneae > Cheiracanthiidae > Cheiracanthium > Cheiracanthium punctorium. Next base: position 236,859 of record JAWZYV010012280.1, read on the forward strand.
TCTCTCGATCTCCACAAGCATGCGCAGACTCATCTATTGATGCAAACGGTTGGGATCGGCGAAAATGCCCTCGCCGTTCGGTTTTACTTTTTAAAAGAAGAATTCCTTTTCATAAAAAAAGAGTATTTCAAATCACATTCATAAATGTACAGGACTGGCTAGAAAATAATTTAAGTGATTATTATTAATATTACTTCAAACTGAGAACGAAAAATCAAGGTGTACTTTTTATACTTTTAGCAGCCAATATATTTCTTTCCCGATTTTCAGTGTTTGCATTAATCTGTATGGAAATAGCTAAAGAGTAAATGTTTTTACTAACTACATACATTTGTGAAAATCGAAATTAATTTCTTGCTAATCCAATAATTTGACAATTTTGAAAATAACTGGACAACAGTTCATCTCGAATTTTAAATCATGAAACGCACGAATTCCTCTCCCGCAAGGAAACTAAAATAACCTTTACTTCACCCTTTGGCATATTCGGAACTAGTCGTGTGGTGTCTTGTGGTTAAAGCAATCTTCTCAGGGTTCGATCCTAACGATGGCCGACTTATTATATTTCGCAGTTTTTGTAAAACGGAAACTTACCAGAAAACGGAAAAATAATAAACAGAACGGACATTTTCTGGCAACTTTGCTGCCAGTCCTTTTTCCGTTAATTTACAGATTATTTTGAACAGTGTAGGGTTTTGCCGAACGCAAGTTGATCCACGAAAAAGAGTAGAGAAATCGTGCGTTTGAAATTCCATGTTCTTTTTTTCTAATGTTTTATGATTTTATTTATTTATTTATTTTCAAGGTGCGTGTTTTTCGAAAGATTGATGAGATATTCACAAAATTTACATAGGAATTTCAGCTTATTTCGTGAATATATTAAACGGGACTTAACTCCTGATGTATGTATTTTATGTGTCCTTATATTAGTGTTTTGTGCCATCAGTAAGGGGCTGAAATCGTAATTTATGATATTTTGTGTAAATAAAGAAAATTAGTTTAAATGAAAGTCCAGTTAATAGACTATGCTACACCCACTGCCATAAACTCTTCATCGAACTTTCAAAAGTTCCTACCACCTTTAGAAAAATGTAGTTTATTCATTTTAAGATAATTATTCCTTTTTTGTTAAAAACTAGCTGCGTGCCCGTTCTTCGCACGCTAGGAAACGAAAATTTTCTTTACATGTGTAATTCGAATTTATTAGTGATGTGGAATTAACAAAAAAAGAGCAAAATTATTTGACTCTTGATGCAAAGTTTGCGTCATGCGTATTAACCTGGCATCATTGCAGTATAATGACTCAAAAAACTACGTCAGTGTCATTCACTATCAAAAAAGTGGAAAGCTTAATGGTTTGCAGAGTACTCCTGGCATTTAAAATGTCTTATTTATAGATCATACTGTTTTTTAGGCTCAAGTTGTAGCATTAAATACTTATGACACTACAGCCTTTCTTATAAGTCTTAAATTTCGTGCATTACTTAATTTATGCTTGGGGTACATTTCACTAATCGGAAAACTTAAATAATATAAAAATTTTAATTTTTTTAGTACATGTAATCTTCAGAAAAAAACTTAATCAATCGACATAAAATTCTGTACCTTTTTTGTGTAAATTTGTAATTTATTTTCTATGTAAGTCTGTAAATGAATATTTAAGGAACTATTAATACAAATGAAGCTCTTTTGGGACACCTAATATATTCAAAAGCTAGGAAGCTTTAAATAAGCAATATTATAAACAACCGTATACTTTAAATCAAATAAGTTAACATCTTAAATGCATCTATTGTCGGTCTACAAGAAGATTTTTATTACAATTTTTAACTTTATATTGATGATAGAACGTACGGAAATATAAAAAGTATATTGGATAGAATACATGATATAAATTGTAAAAACTTATGCGAATGTTACCTATTCAGAGAATTAAATTTTTAATGAAAAAAATTTGACTTAGCATTTAAAGATTAGATTAGGAGGAAAAGGGAATTTTTTTAATCAATCAAATTAATGACTTCATATATTGAATTACATTTACGTGCGTCCAATCGCATTACATGTATACGTGCAGAACAATATTTTATGCTGCGGAAAACCTCTTAAAACCCATTAAAATAGAAAATTAGTAAACTTTTCAAATTTTACCGAGTTTAAAAAATAAAATTCTATTACCTTTTCTAAATGGGGGGACTCTTTAAATCGTAGAAAAAAAACGTATTTTCAATGAAATAAGATGCAGCTTTATTCAAGGTTTGAAGTTCTGAAATACTAATTTAATTATCTGGGTGAAATGTTTTTTCAGGTTCTATCTATACCTTTATTTTTGACTTAAATTAGAATCTTCAAATAAAAATAATTCCTCGTATTTGATCAATCGATTTCTTGGGTACGGAAATATGAGCGTTTTTTGTCTACTACGAAATTTGGATAAGTTACCGATCAAAGAGTGCTTAATAAGCCAATGTTTATGCCACTACAGTGAATAAAGGACATCCTTCTGTCGCATTTTACGACTTTTTAATGACAAGTCGAGATCCTCCGAACAAAATTTAATGTGTTAAACCGCAAGCTCCCCGCCCCCCCTCAAACATACAATGTGTGGCTGCCTGCACATGTGTGGCTGTGCGGTACAGCCAGCTACGTCAAAAAAGGGTCTCTTGATCAGTGGCACGCGATGAACGTTTTCATCGTCCGCCATCTTACTGGTAGTTAAGTCGCGCGATGGCAAATGCTGCCCTTTTTTCAGCATTGGGCAATCTATCCAGCTGCTCTCGCATTCTTCCATTTTTTAGCAGATGTCAGTGCTGTTAAAAATAATCGTGACAATTTTTTTACGGGAAATGACGTGCTAAAAATTAAAGGATTCTCGTGGAGCTTTGTCACCAGCAACTATTTTTATAGAAATCAAATCTATTCTTCGTGACTGGCAACAGTCAAAACGACAGAGTTTGGTGTTCCCAGAGCGGGAATACTGTGCGTTAAAGGGTTAACCGACGTTAGTAGTTTACCAATTCTATTTCATTTCATTGTTGAAAGCGTCGGAGAAGACCACAGTGCTTATGAAACTCGATTGAGAATTTAGACAAAACACTCCAAACGTTCTTCCAAACTGATTATTATCAGGTAAATGAAGACTAAATTTACGACCCTACATTACTATGTTATTCTGAATTGTGTCGGTCTAATCTGTGACCCTTTACATTTATGATATAAAGTTTTGAATCGCCCTGTATAGTTGTTTAAAAAAAAAAAAAAAAGCGAATCACGCTCTTCCAAGAACTTTCTACAAATTATGAAATATAATATTGTAAAGGGAACAGGAGCATTATATAAAAAGTGAAATAAAAGATTACGAATGGGAAAATATTCCATTTTGCAAAATTGCTGTTTTTGAACTCAAAACATGTTTCATGTAATATAAATACCCTAGAGAATTCAACGCAGTACCCAAAGTCTCTATGAAAATTTACTATCACACACTTTTTCTTCTTCATTCTGTTATGTGAAACGTGTCAGAAGTGCTCTATGCATTTAAGAAACTTTTTGGTAGTTATTTTCGGAACAACGGCAAAGATTTCACTTCACCGAAATTATCTCACGTCCTTAAAGTTCCACAGAACGTGCCTTAAATTTTATCACCTCTGGTATTATGTCTATAATTAGGATGTTCCAAAATTACGCCACCTTAGAATCATAAAAGATGAGAGATTTACAGCTAATAATTTAATTAAATATACTGATCTTAGATTTTATTGTACAGCTACGAGGACTACAGATTTTGAGTTTTATTCAGTGTACACTTTTTTGTACTATTCGTCTAGCGAACATTTATGCTTGGATTTTAAAACCTAAGGTTCGCATAAGGGAACTTCTTTATATGCCAATGACAACATGCAATTCTTTCTTCATGAAACGATTTTTAATTATCAAATCACACTCATTAATGAATTTTCGCAAAATAAAAATGTTATTATATACTAGCTGAAGTACCCGTCCTGGACGGGTTAGTATCGAATGCAAATTTCCAAAAAGCAAGAACTTTCGTCAGCATTGTAGGAGTACACAGAATGGATGTAGTATGTTGCCAAAGTAAAGAAAGCGAAGTTATAATTTTTATGTATTGTTAAAATATTACAGGTTAGAGAGTAACTAAGTAATATCATTTCATTCGCTTTAGTCGTAATTATGTGATGCGCGAACGAATATTTACGCATATTGAAAAAGTTTTCGCAAAATCTCAATCTAATCAACATTTTTTAAAAATTTGAAGCCTAGAATTTAAGTTGAGTGACAATCTATCACGTCACCCAATTTCGTTTCATTCCCTGCTGTCTTTATTTCGTGATGCTGGAACAAAATTTCAGCATTCTGAAACGATTTTCGCAAAATCTCAAAATGTAATCAAAATATTTTTAAAATTCAACACCTATAAATTCAGATTAGCAGCTACCTATCATATCACTAAATTTCGTATCATTCGTATTAGTCGTTATTACGTAATGTTTGAAGAAATATAAACGTATTTTGAGAGAATTTTCACAAAATCTCAAAATCTAATTAAAAATGTTTAAAAAATTGGACACCTATAGTTTATGTTGAGCAACCATCTATCATGTGACCAAATTTCATGTCATTCGCTTTAGTCGTTATTACGTAATGCGGGAACAAAGATTCACTCAGTTTTAAACGATTTTCACAAAATCTCGAAATCTGATCGATTTTTTAAAAAATTAGATGCTTATAGTTTAAGGTGAGTGACCACCTATCATTCCACGAAATATCATTTTTTCACCTTTGCAGTTATTACGTGATGTGCGAACACAAATTTACGCAGTTTGAAATGATTTTTCGCAAAATCTCAAAATCTAATCAAGATTTTTTTTAATTCGACGCCTATGTTTTAAGTTGAGTGAGCACCTATCATGACACTCAATTTCATACAATTCGCTTCAGTCGTTTTTACGTGATGCTTGAACACAAATTTACGCAGTTTGAAAGGATTTTCGCAAAATCTCAAAATCAATCAGATTTTTAAAATCGACCTTGTTTTAGTTAGTGACCCTATCATGCACCAATTCATCATCGCTCATGTTTTTACGTGATGACACAAATTTCGCGTTTGAAAGATTTCGCAAATCTAAATCATCAGATTTTGTAAAAATTCGACGCCTATGTTTTAAGTTGAGTGACCACCTATCATGACACTCAATTTCATATTATTCGCTTCAGTCGTTTTTACGTGATGCTTGAACAAAAAAAGCGTCACGGACAGAATGACAGAAGGACAAGAATGACAGACAGACAAACTTTTTTTTTGAGTGTCGCATCGGATTCCCGGGTGCTTGAAACGGATAGAAATCTAAAATTTTTAAAATCCAAGAAATGTACAGACAAAAGTCTAATTTTATTTATATAGATGTAAAATCTTTATATATGAAGATATTGAGAAGCTTTAGAATACAAACATAAGGAATAATCTCCAAATTGACGAAGTAGTATGAATTTCATGATCCAGTTTCTTGGTAGTAAAATAAACTAAACAATATTTTTCCGAATCTTGCTGGCTGTTTATTTTTTTATAAAGTATTTAACATCGTCAAATATTTTACATAGTTCAATCGTAAGACTTAAATCTGAAAAAAATATGTATTAAAAATGTTCTGTTTAAATGTTTTTAATCGAAGTATTATCACAAGAATGTAATTTTTAACTAAGTGCAACTAGATTAGATATACAGAAAGCCGTTTCTTTGTGGCAGTTTGAGTGTCAAAATATTATTTTCATCTGTCAGAAGTTTTTAATTATAAACTAAAAATCATGATTTGATTGCATATAAAATTTAAATAATGTCATATAGTTTAGTTATAGGGTAATTCGGGGACTTATATGCCGCATACTTTTTTGAATTTGTTTGGAAAATCCCAGGCTGCACATACAGTAAAATAAATGATGCTGTGCTATTTAAAGTAGAAAATAGAACATATGTGTACTGCGACAAACAAATCTAAAAAAATAATTAGCATTTTTAAACATTTTTTTTTCTAAAACATTGCATTGCGGGTGAGACCCTGCTCCTCAGGTTGAGACGCCGTTCTTGTGCGGGAGTTATACCGCCCCTGTCGTAGCTTAATGAAGAAATAAATAAACAAAATACTCGAAAAAAATGTTCATGCCTGGACTATAATTATTTAATAACACAAAGATACTAAATTAGTATAAAGAGACGTACTAGTAGGTTTATATCAATGTTAGTCATGTATTTTAAAACAATATTTCATTTAATTTAGAACGTTGAAATGCAGAATTATTACATTTGCAATTAACGACAAATAACATGCCCAACTTGGTCAGTTTATGTAAAATGAAAAGGAAAAAAGTTAATAGCACTTAATCAAATCCAGGAAATATACTCCAGTAACACAAATTCAGTAATATAAAAAAATAAAATACGGAGAGAATTTAAAATTTTGCTAATTGCGGCGTCCCATACAAAAGAAATTGCGACATGTATACAGGAATGGCAGTGCGACATCTATCCCATTTTGGTACAGACGTAACACATCACAGTCTCCTGTCCTCGCAACGGAAAATGGCGTAATCATATACACAGTACTCTTATACAGGTCCTACACTTACTTTTGACTTCGAAATCATGTATTGATTCAGTAATTAATGTAAGGAAAAAAGTACCTAAGTATAACGTTTTAAAAGTTTATATAGTGAAATCATGCGCCTATCTAAAAATAAGGCTTGCATAATTACAGGTAAAACATTAAAAAGGATTCAAGCTATACACTCGTTAAGGAAATCTCATTGCACACCTCTACTGTGCGTTTGACTGCTATCTATCGACAATTACAAGGAATACATGTGGTACGGTGACTCTACCGGAGTTAGCCTAAGTTTCATATATTAAAAAATCTGGAGTGACTCCATTCGACTTTCGAACACTTACGCTTAAAATCATTACCAAGCCATTAAATAAATTTGAACCGATGAATAATTCAGCAAAAATTCTTAGTTTTTTTCAATTTGAGCTCAATCGAATGTGCCGTTTAAGAGCTAGCGCACTTTCAAGAATTTCCCCCCGTAGGCCATAATGTAAAGGAAATCTTTGTAGTAGCCCTATAGAAAAACTCTAAGTCCTATACACCAAAATCAATACCGTTCTTAGGATGGTGGTTTATAACATATGTACCCAATTTGAGCTTAATCGAATGTACCGTTTAAACGCTAGCGCACTTTCAAGAACTTTCTCCCATAGGCCATAATGTAAAAGAAATCTTTATCGTAGCCCTCTAGAAATGCCCCGTTTAGGAGCTATCGTGTTCGCACACACACACACACACACACACACACACACACACACAATATCGAAGTCGACACCAAAATATCGAAGTTTTTTCATGATTACAATACTTTCATTACATGGTACATGTTCGGAAAGTAATAAAGCATTTGAGAAACTTAAAAAAAGGAGTGTTGGTGCATTATGCTGTTAACTTCAAACTCTAGATCCTATAACATCGTGCTTACATCAAATTCTTTGAATTTATGTTCTTTATAGATGAGCAAATTGAATTAATGAATTTTCGTGCACTGCATAAATTGTGATTAATTTGTTTTTTTCAAAAAATTATGATGCCTCAAGAATCTTTGGCATCAAGAAAATTTTTTAATTCTTCGGTAGATCTTACAAGATTCAAGACTACACTTACTTCAATTTATAAACTATTCTCAAGCAAAACAAAATTTGTTTAAAAATTTCTTTTGTAACATGAACTAACCAGTTTGATTTGTCAAAAAGAGTCAAAAAATGTGTCAGTTAAATAAGCTTAATGTACTTTGTTGCAATTAAGAAAACTTTGAACGTAAATTCCTTGTTAGCAGCATATATCCGATAAAATATACAGATATACGCAATAATAACTAATAATGATGTTATATTCAATTATTAGATAGATTCAAATTTATTTTACAGTTAGGTCTGTCAAATTCATTTATTTACCAAAAAGTTTCCCATAATTCAAACTGACTTTGTTTGAGTAAACTGAACGGCAACTCGTTCATATATTTTTTAAAGAAAGTAAGATTAAACAAATCTTTTATAAATTAAGTTTGTACAAAGAAACGAAATTACATTTGTGTACTTCAGATTAATTTTTCGGGTAGCTGTACCGATACGAGCGCACCCATGGACAATCCGTTTACTAATATTCGTAGCTCCTTTGTATGGAAAGTATTTCTGAAAGTATACATATAATTTCCTTGCCTTGTTACTGTACATTTTTAACACATCTAAAAAAAAAAACACATACAAGGAAGACAAAATCAACCAAATTTCTTAGTAGTCAAAGAGATTGTACAACTTTTTAATGAACGTTGCTGGCGTTGGAAGATTTCGAGGAACGTTGTTGAGGAGAAAATGTCCGTAGTTCTTCGGTAAAAGTCATTAGCAAGGCCAGGTCTTGTGAGTTTTGGCGGATGTTAATGGTGAGTCAGTGTTCTTGTCAAAAAAAAGGACGTTCTCAGTATCCTAGTGACACAATGTTCATGGCTTTTAATAAAGCCGTTGGTGGAACAATGTTAACAGATTCTGGTCTGCACGGGCGAACCATTATTCTCGTGGCTTTGATTGGATTAAATAGATGAGCCGATGTTGCAGGCTTTCGAGGGACTTCGGTGGCGAGATAATTTTCGCGGCTTTTCGCGATAAATTTCGCGGAAATTTCTCATCTTTGACTGTTGGTAGAGTTGTTGATGAGACAATTCTCTTCGCTTAAGAGGTGCGTTTTCATTGAGAATTGTTCGTGGCTTTTAAAAAAGTCGTTTGCGTTTCAATCTTAATTGCTTCCGGTCTACAAAGCTAGCGTGTCGAAGTGCGCAGCTCTCTGTAGATGCAGTTCTAGTGATCCGAAGTGGATGGTCACTGGTATCAAATAGAGTCAAATCAGATGACGTCAAAGAGTTATTAAGAGTATTGTTATCAATGTTCTAAAGTACGGCTATAAGCATGGTTAAAATGATGGAAGATATAATGATGAGAAAAACATGCATATATAAAAGGGCACTGTCAACTGAATAGGTGAAACAGAACTCTCAGTAAAAATTTCAAACAGCAGTTGGAAGTAGTTATTCATTGCTTACTCATTAACTCTTTAACCCATTTATGCCTAGCGTCCCTTTTTGGGGACGGCTTTATCGCTATCAGTCGAAAACGTTATTTATTTTTCCTAGCCTTTATTCACGAGTATTGAACCTCAACTCCACAAAATATTTTAACATGACCTAGTAGGATGTTGACACTTCAATTTTTATACATAAATATTTTAAAAGAAATCATCCCTTGTTCAAGAAGTTGACATCAGAAATGTATCTATTACTGCTGATATTGGCGAAAATCGAAGAAAGTCGCAAAAATATCTAGGCACAAATGGGTTAAATTTTAGGGATGAAGCAACCGAAAAGAGCTCTTAAAATGCGTGTCCTAAATTTTCCTTTCTTAGGACTATCAGTTCGCTCCAGACTTGGAGCTCGAGGTGTTGTTCGACGCACCCAGACAGTTTCCCCAGGGACCCAGAAGTATTCACCAATACTTAAGAGGGCAGTTTCCTCCATACAGTCATCCAAAAAACGATCCAAAAGTCCCGGAGGATAACGGAGAGGTTTTGGACGTTCGCAGTTTCGAATGATCCTTGCCGACAGGATCGGGCCCTCGCTGATTTCAATTTCCGGGAAGAACATTTCGAGACAATCGAACGATGTTAGGTAAATAGCACTAAAGATGAAAATTAGGAGGAAAGATACTTGACAGTTTTGAAATTCGAAGCAGTAAAATCGGAGTTTAAATGAAAGCGTTTAGCATTCAAACATAAACTTTTAGCAGCTTATTAAGAAATGAAATTGTTGATTGTTGCAAATTTTACTTTTCTACAACAAATAGCTCCATTGCGACTGAAAACAATACGATTATGTTCACATTATTTACAACAATATTAAATCTTACATATTTAAAAGAATCATTGTTTAGAAACCTGCTGTTACTGTCCTTTTGTATTAATAGAATTTGACTGATGTATGTCATTATAGGCACAGTACAAGGCTGAATAAAGAACTGTTATTACAAGGGGTGACCAGTAGAAATGAGACGGGCTCAGCGCGAGCCGAAAACACGGGCTCGGGCAGTTGAGAAATTTCTTCATTATTGAACATACTCCTTGTAAACAGATTTTTAAAAATGATTCGTTCCAGAAATAAACTTATTATTATTATTGGATAAAATTGAATAAAAAGAATTAGAAAAATGCATTAAGAGTTGTTGCTATTCTATTGGTCTTTTATTTGTATAAACGGCTAAATTTAGGATATTCTGTCCATAGACTCATTGACTTTTATTGATCTATTAGCAGAAATTTCGGGTTCGGTTTCCGACTTAAATAATATCGCTCGGGCTTGGATTGGAAGTCCTTGGGCTCGGGCATTAAAAAAAATGAGCCCGAGCTCATCTCGGAATTCGATAGTGACCAGGGTCCAAGGTCGGAGCTAAGGGCTGGCCAGGTGTGCGGCTGCTAGGAGCGCAACATTCGGGGAATCCGCCTTTTACCAACGCCCTCTCCCGCGGGAGAGAGGAGAAACACAATGGAAACGCTTTGCTTTACCTACTCGGTGTGATGTCACAAGTAAGCGCCGCGGCTTTCCTCTCTAGGGGGCGTTGCTTTTGCACACTTTGTGATATTATTTCTCTTCCCTGCAAATAAGTCTTGGATGCGCAAAATTAAGGCGCGTAAGGCACACGCTTCTGACCCTAACAACGACACTGCCTGGGTCACCGCTCGGCTCGCTTTCATCCCTATGTGTCGCAGATCTTGCTAAATTAAAGCCTTGAAAGTTTTGTGGTTGCGGCTCACCACAAAAATCAAAGGCACCATCCGAGGTCCTTTCTTCTGTGTTTCCTTACATTTAAGATACAAACTAATTCGATAAGGGTTTCGAAAAAGGTAAAAGAAATGATGAGTTTTTAGGCTGTCTTGACTACGTCCAGCCGCTTAGTCCCCCTTCAAAACTTGATACAAACAAAATCCCATGATTTCTTAAATGGGCAAAAAACATATACTTTCAATCATAAAAAATAATAATGCACAGAGAGTTGAAACTTTGACTGATTCAGTCAGTTCAAACTTTCTGCCTATGTGGATAATGGAACGTTTTTGCTGCTGAGAAAGGGTGGACATTTTATACCACCCAAAATGGTCGTCTTGTGATATTTTTAAATTTGTGTCTTTTTACATAATTCATAATTAATACTAACGTATACATTATTTGTAAGCGACTGAGATATGTAAGTGTATATGAGATATTTCTAAGTATTTTTTCATTAATAGAATGCAAGCTATAAACTACGACCAAGAAACATATTATATATATATACTGTGTGTGTGTTAAGAAAATGCATTTAGTATGACAAAAAAATTCCTCATGGAGGGGGTTATGCCCCCTAACACCCCATCCCCGTAGCAATGCCACAGGTTTTATATTTAATACAATAATTTCTCTACCACTGTTGTATGCGCGTGTTCATTAGGTTTACTAGATATTCCAAATGAAATTTTAAGGATTCGAGAGATATTTCAAATGGATTTGAAGTCGGAGTTGTGTAAAATGCTTCAAAAAGTGTTTTGGATACAAACTGATTTCGAATATTTTGTAATTTTAAGTCGTAAATTGAAATAAAGCAAAATACATGTATTTTGAAAATACGCTGAACATAAAAGCTATGTAAAATATTTAGAAATCATACATAATAGTCATCCCTCAATGCCGTATAATCTGAGCAATTTCCCTACTAATATGAGCTTTTATAGAAGTGTTTGTTTAACGCTCTGGTATTGACACATCTCAATCAATCCCATTAGGGAAAACAAGAACTCTGTAAAGAAAGCAGTGGTTGTCCTTGTTCCTTGGTAAGTGGATAGGAATACGAATCTTAGGCCTTAATTTTTAAGATTTTATTGTATTTTTTATAAGTGCAATAAAATGTTTTTAGGTGCGTAGCGTTGTAAGGCGTAGTATTGAAAAGCAAATGTCTAAAGTTGTTGTTTTTATATTGCCGGAACTATGGAAGGGACTAAGGGTTTTCAGTATCCCTCCCCTCCCCTCATCCAAAAAGGATGCAAATGCTTAAAGATAGCATTTTCTATACTGTACTCTTTCTTCAGTCAAATGAGCTCTTTTTTATATAAATTAGCCTCTCCCAAATTGATTTTCATTGTTTTTAACATTTTGCTTTATTGTACATGCTGTTTCTGTCAAGCAAGCATTTCTTAAAAATTAGGCTCAACCCAAAATAATTTTCTGTGTCTGTCACTTAATTCTTACTCCCAAAATTAATGTAAACACACGTTGTTTTAAAAACTTTTTGTATCTGTTAAAAGATAAAAACCATTGGACATGAAGGATTTTGCAGATGTACTATGATGCTAATAATAAATCGTATTTAACACAAAAATACCTTGGCTATAGAAAGAACAATAGTATTTCTTTGGTCTAACGACTTTATGTAACTAATAATAGGTGAAAATATATTGATTAAAATAAGCCTAACCACTTTTTCTTCTCATTAAACTCAATTTTCCTCTTTTAAAATCCTTTCAACATGTTTGTTAAAATTAGGAGTTTATACACTGAAAAATGCTCTTAATATAATTATAATGCTATAAAATTATACTGCAGAAAAATATTGGAACTATAAGATAAGCTTTCATTATTAATATCTTACGAAGAACATGTGTATCAGGAGTAATGTACTTTGGTGAATTTATTTAGAGCCTAAAATATTCCGCGAATATTATATTAATTTACGTTAAACTTTTACGACACCTATAACAACGCTCTCTCCCTGAAACTGGGCAGAATCAATAAACAAAAATAGTCCACTTTCTCTGTCTTTTATCTCCTTTCACCTGTTTTCCCAGTTATCTCCAGTCTCGAATGGAAATGAAATCTATTGTCACTATTTCTATCGGCAGTAAATATTTGTCGACAATGTGTGGAACTCCCATTCTCGAAGACTAAATCCACCCAATGTCTTCCTGGGTTTAACTGCTTTTTGATAGACGTTGGGTTTACATCAATTAGCATGATTCTCACATTCCCCTGGATACCGGAGATGTGGTGGAAGGACTTTTATGGTTATTTTATGGGTACTTTAGTTTTATCGCCTTATTTTATGGTTAACGAAATACCGTTTTTACCGGACACTTACTTTTGCAACGTATACCTGGCTTCTACTCTGATGCCCGGAAATGCGGATTGCATTTTGTAACAGTATAACTGTATACACCGCATAGCCTAAAAAATAACCTAAATACAGTCGGACCTTTATTTAACGAAGTCGCTAAATCCCGGAAAAATGTTCGCTACATGAAAAATTCGTTAAATAGAGATTTACCTTTTAAATGCTTTAATCAGCATACAACTGATTTTAAATTTATAAACACTAAATGTTATTGAAAAAAGTTAGTTAATCACAGATTTTAAAAATAAATAATAACAATTTGCGGTTTTTTTTTTCTTATCAAAGGAAATCTGCAAGGAGAAACAAAAAAGTTAAAACAAAAGAAAAGTCCGAAATTACATCGCATTTTTGGTTTTAAGTAAATCATTTTACGATAAAATTAATGAATTTTAATGCAATTATCGTATTCATTATAATAAGTAAATTAAAATTACATTACCATCATGTGGTGCTGTCGGACACAATTAAATTTAAGCAATCGTGATCCTTAATTGCTGAAAAAGTCTGTTAATTTTGTATGTTTTTTAACAGCGATTTTACAACTCTCAGTGAGTTCAGACGAATGGTGAAACCAGTTCAAGGTTACTGATAAAATTGAAATGTTTTAAAAGAACAAAATAAGTTAGTAATGTTCAGAAATATCTAGAGAAACAGCGAAAAAATAGTTTAAACCCCAAGAAAAACTTCGTTAAATGGCGAATAAATTTCGCTATTTATAGTTTTTTTTTTCGTTTTTTTTTTACGAAGAAATTCGCAAAATGTTCTTGGTTCCCAAGGGAATTTTGCAAAATAGAGGTTCTTTATATAGAAGTCAGACTATATTCAATGAAAGAAATCAATACTGCACATTTGTATCTAAAAAGTCTGTTTTAGTTGCAAATCTAACATACTTTTTGTCATTATGTATACATGCAAACATCATGTACTTAAATTATTCACCATTTTGTTACTAAAGACATCCTAAAACATTGAAATAAAGCAAGACTTTTAAATGAAAATTAAATACATCGAAAAACGAAACTTAAAAATTCTTAATTTTATTTTAAAATATTTTTTATTGTGTAAGCTATTAAAATTTGCACATTCATATCGTCGAAAAAAAAAATAACTAGCTATACACTAGATGTAAAAAGTAGCTTATGTGAAACCTGTGTTAAGTTCAGGGTTATGCTTTAAACCAGGTTTTTTTTTTTTTTTGCCAATTTTTTATGGTGAAAGTCTAGGTGCTACTATAATGCGGGGAAATCTACAACATAATATTGCACATTCTAATGCTAAAACAGTACGGTATTATAATAAAATTAGAGACTTACTCAATGTTTCCAGTTTATCTGCCGTATGTTAAATAATCTTTTCATCAGTTGTACACAAGAAATAGGCTTTTTTTTATTAGTAATGCTTTTGTAGGCATAAATGAAGAAACACGGTTTTGATTTTTAAAATTGTACTGTGCTTATTTCTCTATCGTATAATTAATATTTTTGAATTCAGTATTTTAGTCAGAAAACCATGAAAATATCTGCTCTGGAAAAAGGTATTTTATTGAATTGAAGTAAGTTTATATGAATCAAAAAAATTATGTATAATTGCCATCATGATGATTCAACAAGATTATTTGATTAAAACAGAGCTAACTAATTTTTTTCTGCATAAACGATACACTATTTTTCGAGTTTTCGTTAAGTACTCTGTGAAAATAGAAGAATTGTTTATATTTTTTAAATATTGGGGAGGACAGTGAACTTTGGCATCGCTAGAGCGACATGGTGTCGTGGACCAGTTGTAGGTGTTCCTAGATTAGGGAGACATGAAACAATAACAACAACAACAGAAATTAATGATAGTTAATATAATTTACTTTTAAGAAGTTCATAATTCAGTGGTAATCAACTCCAGAATGACTATGTAACATTCTTTTTACATTATAACGTGATTCTCCAAATTACGACCCGCGGGTGAACATCGACCCAAAAAAGCGGCACCAATTTAGTTCATGTACATTTGTACAGCAATTTGGAGGAGTTTTTTTTACCAGAAATGCCCAGTATCCTACACACGATAGTTCGTTTTATTGCTGAGTAAAATTTAATTAAATATAATTAAATTGTACAATGTTATTTCAAAATTTACTTGAAGTAAATAATTTGAAATAACTAAGAATTACAATAACTACCATACATAGTGAAACTGAATATTTTAGCTGTAGTTAATTATTTAAAAAAATTACAGTAAGCAATATACATTGGTTAAGTACTGTATGGTCATTTTTTTCTAGCTATATCTTGATGCTTGGAATTCGAAGTGAAGTCATGACCCTATATAGACCCTTGATCAACAGTAAATTCATGTTCGGACAGTTTTAGTAATGAAAATAATACTTTTTGATAAAATAAATTATTATAAGAAAAACAAAACTTCTTAAGTTGAAATTAAACCTATAAGCGCGTATGTTTTAGTTAACGACTAATTACGCTTGTACTACAACGGAAACTAGTGATCAATAAACGGAATTTTATGTCTTTCTTCAGACGTTCAGAAGATTGGCAGAGTTAGTGGAAGATTCGCCGAAGTTCATGCTTTTATTATGCAACTTTTCTATGCTTAGCGGAAGTTTTTGCCGGTTTAATGAGAGACATATGCATTAGAATGTTTATAACTCCTTCTCTATGCATTAACAGTCTTTATAACTAATTTGTAACTCCTTTTTATATGTATTAACAAAGAATTAATTAATTAGTTAATTTTCTAAAGCCTACGTAACTCATCACTCGTGTGTCTCATCAGTGGAACAGTTTTCACTTACGTTTCAAATATTTTATCCAGATCACATTATACAAAAAATGATATTTTTCTTGTTATTTCATTATTTATACACACTTTAAATTCATAAAACAATCTTCACAAAGATATTTTTACAAATACGAGCCATGGCATCGCCATCTTTTGCGTATATATCGTCTCACGTGGAATATATTTGCGTTCTCTCTCTTGTATTCTCTTTTACAGAGATTCCACCTTCTGGAACACTGGCTGCATTCGTAGGACATATGCTTCAGTGCTTTTGAAAAGATGTTTTTAACCATGCATTCTTTTAAAAATATTTTGAAAGTTGTATGAATAATACAAATCAACGGTCTTTAATTCTTGCCATCGCAGATTTTACTATTTTAAAACGTGTACCAGGTAATGTACCCAGAAAAGGACTTTTCTTCATTTTAAAAATTTTACAAAATGACTTTATCTGACATTTTTCGTAATGCAAACCTATATGGATATGATATACTTTAGCATCAGTAAAATTAAGCAAACTTTCTCTTGGAGGGTATGTTTTCACTTAATAGAGTGGCATCACATATTTTTGTCTGTCAGTTATTTCAACAAGCTATCTTTTCATGCATCTCAATTATTTGCTGAAGTCAGATACATATGCGAATTTTTTAATGTACGTAAGAGAGTGAAAGAAGGATACAGAACAATAATTTATTTATCAAAAAAGTATGTAATTACGACTTTTTTTTTCGGAATACGATGTTCACGTTAAATTTTTAAATCTATAACTTTGCATAAGCATTGCTCTATATTATCTATGGAATTATTTTACTATGGGGTATTTGTTTTTAGTTTTACCCTTTAAAACACGGAGGTCGCGCTATAAAGACACCTAATTCGAGCATTTTCACAGCTTAGTCGCAAAAAAGTACGGTTAAATGGCCCCCAACTCTGAAAAAATGCAGCTGTTGCCATCCCTCTATTTAACTACCAGCAGCGGGGCGGTCAATTAAGCAGCCAATCTAGCGGCAGAGCACTAGCCCTTTTTCGTCACAGCCAGCTGTGAGATTGGCGATTCAATCGACCGTCCTATTGCTGGTAGTAAATCGAGTGATGACAACGGCTGCGCTTCTTCAGCGTTGTGCAGTATATCCAGTTGATCTATTTATATCGACATGAAAATGTTGCTCTACAAAAGGTTGGATATAACTTAACAACACACTCTATGTCCTTCTTGCAGTAATAGTCTTAAACAGTTTTCTTTTATAAAAACCATGCCCAAAATATCCAATCAGCCAAGCACATGCTGCCTACAAAAATGTTTCCTGCGGTAGCCAAACAATAATCAACATGGAATTCGGAAGGGAACGAAAAAAAAAAAAAAAAATCCATCCTTAAATTTCAACGTGCGTTTCTAATTAACTTCGTTACGCAGTTCCACTTGCAGAAAAATCATTAAAGTAAAGAAAAGTCATCGACTTACCAACCAAAGCATGTTCACACCCCGGAGCCAGGTAAAATTTCCTCTAATAATGGCTCCCCCTTCTTTTCCTTTTCCTTGGGAAAATACTTTTCCTCCGAGGCTTTCACTTCCCCTTATTCCCTGGCCGAAGAATTTATGAAAATTACACACAGAGCCGGAAAAACCTTCCCTTAACGAGTTGAAACCCCATTAAATATCGGCGATGCCCTCCTCCATACATCCGCGCATTCATATATTTCGTCATTGAACACCCGGCGGAGCCAAGCAGAAAAGCACCAAGTCATTGTGTTTTGGCCCCCTTTTCGATGTGGGGGGACTATAGGGAGCTGCTGTTGTCATATGGGTCACCGGGTTATGAAGACGCTGTTGTTCACGGAAGGATGACGTGACTCTGCCGAAAGTTAATGACGTTTTGATTAGTTAAAAGACAATTTTTACTTTTCGCTATGTCTGGCGCTCTCGTTTCCAGTGCTAGGAGATTAACCCTTTGAGGCGCAACCCTTTCCCAATGCTGAAAAAAAGGGCAGCCGTTGCCATCGCTCGACTTAACTACCAGCAAGATGGCGGACGATCGAAACGTTCATCGCGTGTACAGCTGGCTGTGCCGCACAGCCAGCTGCGTCAAAAAAGGGTCTCTAGATCTGTGGCACGCGATGAACGTTTCGATCGTCCGCCATCTTGCTGGTAGTTAAGTCGAGCGATGGCAACGGCTTCCCTTTTTTTCAGCAATGGGCAATCGATCCAGCAGTTCGCGCATTCTTCCATTTTTCAACAGATGCCAGTGCTGTTAAAAAGAATCGTGACCATTTTTTTACGGGAAATGACGTGCTAAAAAGTAAAGGATTCTCGTGGAGCTCTGTCACCCGCAACTATTTTTATAGAAATGAAATCTATTCTTCGTGACTGGCAACAGTCAAAACGTCAGAGTTTGGTGTTCCCAGAGCGGGAACACTGCGCGTTAAAGGGTTAAGGCAGTTGTGTTGTGTTGAGTCTTGCGTTACCGCAAAGCTACGCAAGGGCTATCTCCCAAGCATGGGGGAGGGGTGTACCTTGACGGAGGACTTTCTAAGGAGTTCGAACGCGTACTCGTTACATCTGGAGAAAAGCGACCAAAATTCCAGTCATTTAGATCGACAGCCGCGAGATAGACCTTCAAACTTCAGCAGTCTACCATTTTCAGTGTCTTTTCATGCGGCCGTGGCATCATGCAGCGTTTTAAGGAAGCTAGAGACTCGGGAAAATGTAGAATGTCGGTTTACAAGTTGCACTGTGAACTTTTACAAAACAGTTACGAAACACTCCGAAAAAATGCTAAACATGAGGAATTTTCTAATATTTCCCTAAAACAGGTTGTTAACTCCTCGGCCCATTTTTGAAGGAGATTTTTTTGTGCTTTTGAATTTTTTTTTCTAAATGTTGCATGAGACGTACAGTTTTACTGTTAGTGTTAGTCCATTAGTGCATAGAGTGTAGAATTACTGTTAATGTTTTCGAGCGTTTAACATAGTTGGTTTGTTTTTAAAGATGTTAAAAAGTCCTGTGACGACGATCGCTTTTCAAAAGGAGCACCCTTACGGTTTAAATTAAAAAAACTGTCGGTAATCCTGAGGGGTTTTTTTTTAAGTAAAGGTTAAGTAAAGATTGACTTAAATGGCATATTTTAATTTTCTAACAACGGAGATCTATCCAGAGAATGGCCAACAGGGATCTGAGGCCTCCCAAAATACGGATTTTTCTAAATTGGGAGTCAGTTATCAATCCTTTTTTTGAATAAATTATAAACTTTCCACCCTTTGGGACATCCCCGATTTCTTTTTTTTTTGATTATGTGCCCGACTACCTAAAATGTTCTTTGAATTTTTAGTTTATTTAATGATTTCCAATTAAGTACTTATAATTTCGGTTTGTCTGTGGCCATTCCTCATCCCAACTACAGTCTACAGCACATATGGATCTATCTCAGGCCTGCGAACATAAAACATATACAAGCCATTGAAAATCCTATTCAAATCTTAATTTTACGGCCACGACTTCACTTACATCTTAAAGTTTGGTCAGCGAATTTCCAAAGGTTGCCCATACTTTACCTACAGGTATTAAAATGAACTATGAAATCGAGGCATGTTTTTGCTATGGGCGTTAAATTTTTTAAATTGCATAAATTTTAAAAATAATAATCTATCAGTGGCGCACCCAGGATTTTAGTTTAGGGGGGGCTGGGCTACAAATTTTGTTTAACTCGGTTATAGTGAGCTCGATCATACTTATAACTCTCTTATAACGTCAAAATATTCTGTGCCACTTGACTTGCCCATAGAACAAACAACATGCGCACAAGCAATGTAACTCGTTATAGTCAAATAATTATCTGATCTTTTCAGTATCGTTGAAAGCGAGTTTAACTGCGTTTCGTACACTAACTGTAAGTATTTATTTAAAAAATAACTTTTTTTTTTTTAAAGTACTTTAGAAATAATTTAAAGACAATTTTTAAAAACAAAAATTTAATTCATCAGGGACAATTTTCAATTTTTCATGCTTTTCACTTCCAACTTTCCACCTTTAGGGGGGGCTTGAGCCCCCATAGCCCCCTCCGTGGGTGCGCCTATGCAATCTATAATATATAAAAAAAAATCTACACTTTCAATAAAATAAAGTCCTTTTCGTTATCGAAATAAAATCTTAGTACATAGATGTGTGTCACTGTCGTATTCAATATACTACAAACTGAAAATATTAAACGAAAAGGATGAGAACGGTTCCTCTTACATTAGTATCGGATATTAATTCTGCATCGTTAACACTTTGGATGGATTCGAGACGAGACGCAAGGCTATCTTGTCACTTGCTAGCTCCTGTCTCGCCCAGTGTCTCATGCGAGACGTCTCGCTCATGTCTTGTTGTGTCTCAAAATTATGGACTGCCAATTTTTTGCTGTGCTTTTGCGATGTATTTATTTTGTATCGTGCTGCATACTAGAATATCAGATTATTAGAAGTCTAAATCAACAAATACTGATTTTTTCTTCTTTTTTCTGTGATCGTGTAGTCACAGTTTACGGTACAGTAGGTCACAGTTTATGGGCACCCATATGGAGGGGAGGTAGGTTCGATAAGGGTCTCTAGCCCTCTTAGTAGTTATAATGAACACATTTAGAACATACTGAACTTTTGTCTTTTTTCAGTACTGAAGTGCTTTAAAGATAGAAATAACCCCCTACCTTATAATGCAACAGCCTCCCCTGAAAGTTCTTAAATGGGCGCCCATGTGGATTTTCACAAAACTAATCTATTTAGCAGATGTGTAAATACAGGATATTTAGAACCGGATTTATAGAACTTCTTTTTTTATTCATAGAACTTACCAGTGCCGACATATGCAAGACCTGATTATGACCAACAGGGGCATCGGGCATTAATGAATTTAGGGGCCCCCATCTGTGAAATTTGTTTTATTTTTCATAAAAGTTTGTTATATAAAAGAATATTTCAGAACATTCGAAATTGGGGACCCTGGGCAAAATCCCGATTTGACCATGCGAAAATAGGGCCCTGGGCAAATGTGTTGGCGAGGACTAGAGGTAAAACTGAATGTGCCTCCTCTTAACTTTGTCTCAAAATCTTTAGATTTTCAACATTCGTTTTGGAAACTCAAATGAAGCTTCCCTTTTCTGCTTTTAAATTCAATATGTCCTAGCCCCCTCCAAACTTTCAGTCACAGTAGCACTATGATCTCTCCCCTCCCTTTTTCAAAACGTTTGCACGTCCTTTGCTTTTGGTTTAAGTCTGTACATCGTTGTCTGCAATTTAACTTACTCTTTCCCTAGCATTTATGTTACTTTGAACATTTTATTAACAATTCCAATCCCAGCAGTTACTCCAGTTAATGTATCACAAAATTTTCGTTTATGGCTTTTTGTTTTGAAGCAAAGACAGCTCCATACTAAATTTTCGGAGGGGGTCATGGAACATTTTATATAGGTTTATACATTGTTCAAAATGGAAATTGAGCGCGTGAAATCGTGAAATATACGAATCCAAATTTGTAAAACAATATTTCGGAGGGGGCCATGGCCCCCACTCACTGGAGACACCCTTGGTTTGAAGTTTAGAAATTTCAAGCATATCCTTTTATTTATAAATTACTGCAGGGTTTAGTACAAACATTAATAATCCAAAAACTTTAGGTACATGTTAAAAATCGCAAAGACCATATTTTTCACGGAGAAATTAAATTAGGTGATTGAATAATTTCGTAACATTTAAAGTTTTCCATGTATCATTTATATAAATTTAAAAACCGTCGGTTTTCATATTAGAAAAGAAATCAGATCTTGCTCTAAAGTAAATATTTTTGAAATTTTTCATGTATATTAAATTATTACTGATAAATAATTTTTAGTGGAAGTAAAATTGCATTACATTTATTTTTAAAATTCTTTATTCTGCAAGAGATTTCTTCGTAAGAAAAAATGATTATACATTGCAATAGCATGGAATTTTCCATTCTACTGCCGTAGTGTAAAATTTCAAACAACATTTCTTCAGGGGCAATTTAAATTACAGGAGGGGTATGAAAATAAAGGGATTGCACTGTTAATAAAAAAAGTTAACATTTCGCATAAAAGAGTGCTAAATTAGCAGAAACTTTTTTATGGAGAAACTTTTAACCATGATTTGGTGCTGCTTAAAATGATCAATGGAACCAAATTATGGTACGACGTTTTTCCAAAGATAGCAGCTAATTTAGTTCCATTGTACGGTGAAATTTTGAGCTATTTCTATCAACGATATAGCTTTTTCTTATTTTCTTTTCCCAGTTCATTTACAAAATAAAAATTTTAAATCAAAAACAAATTTAGTTTCTTTTATTTCATCCTGTAGTGAAGTTATCTGAACCCTTTGTATCACCGTGCTGCACATATGCAACACACAATTTAAAGCTATATAAACTAATCACAGTGTATTAAAAATATTTGAATGACTTTTTTTAGAATAACGTGAGCATAAAATATTTTTTTTTAAATCTGAAAAGCTTGTGACATTTAATTAATATTGCAACACGAAGTTGTACTTTGTCCTTCAGTAGTGTCGCACTATCGGTTATTGCAGCACTAAGAATGTTTTTTTATTGCATCAAATTTACAAAATTGTGAATGACTTTTAAAAAGCTCGCAGCTTAAACTATTTACAAACATTTCAGTAACATTTTGGTATACTACAAATATACTTTCAATTAATACAAAAATAAAAATAATCGTTTTATTAAACTCTACAACAAGAACATTTTGGCCAATAAAATTTATATGAATTACAAAAGCTGAAAAAAAAAAAATCTTTCAGTATGTTTATGATCTGTTTATGCACATTACAGTATTTTTTTTATTTAAGTTGTTGCGATATAAAGGGGGTGTTAATAAATTTATATTGCACAGTAGATGCAAACGCCTAAATTCCTTTGTCATTTTTCAAACATCTTTCTATCTCACGACTTCATTGTGCCTCTAATCGCATAAAGAACTAAAATAGCTTCACTGAATTCTCGTCAATTAATCCTCATGTTTTTCATCTGAGCTTCGTCCGAAAACAGAGAACATGCAGAAGCCTGAAGAAGAATGATGTATGCGCCTTCGGGAAAAGCAAGATCCAGCTTCGATCCATCATCTAGGCCAAGTTAAGGAACGTGCAATATCCACTCTGCGTCATTCAGGGGAGTTATAGGTTAAGACCTGGAGAAACTCCTTTTCTGAAGGGTGTTATTTTATTTTATCTTTTTTAAACTAAACGTTAACATAAACATAAAGACTAAACGTATTTATGTTTATATTAACCCGTTATGTTAACCGTTATGTGTTATTTTATTTTTTTCTTCTTTAAACTAAACGTTAACATAAACTCAAAGACTAAATGTATTTATGTTTATGTTAACCCGTTAAACCTCGCTCCAGTCAAAATCACGGGCTAAGCTTTCTCCCTCTATTTCTCGTGACCATGATATTTCCGGGAAATAGTGTTCAAATTTTATGGGCCAGAAAGATAAGAGCATTTCAGTTCTTATACGTGGATATTTTTTTTAATCTCATTTTGCACAACACATGACAATATCAGACTATTTTTACCTAAAGGGGGTATTCTGGTTTAGAAATTCGAAAAAGTCGATTTTTCTTTTTTTGCATATTTTCATAGTGTAACCCTTTAAGAATATGTCCCTAAGAGGATTTTTCGAAATTTAAATTATTTTCGGATTTACAGCTCTGTTTGTGACGCGCCGACAAAATTGTGCATAGTAATCCTCCTTTAACTGAAGCAGTTCAAAAAGTAATAAAGCCAATATATGAAGATTGGTCTTCAGAAAGCTTGCTGGAAAGGTGCTTGGGCTCAGAAACTCAGAATAATAATGAGTCTCTAAATTCGTTCATCTGGACTTTCGCACCCAAGTATATTCTCTATGCTGGTACCCATACAATTGAAATTGCTAACTTCATTGCCGTATGTATATTTAATAAAGGATTTTTACCAGTTTTAAAGATTTTATTAGAAATGGGAATAACAATTGGGCCAGAATCTCATGCGTTCGTCAACAGACGTGATCAAGCCCGAATTAGCAGGTCCGAGGTACGAGCTTCTGAGGCTTCCAAGGAAACTAGAACTGCTAGATCATCTGAAAGGGCTTCATTAAACATGACATTTGAAGTTGAAGAAGGTACTTTGTACGGATCAGGGATAGCTGATTAATAAAAAGTAAGTATAACACGCCGTTAAACGACTCCGATTGCGTGCGACTAGTCCTCAAACTTTAAACGCGTTTTTCTCGAAACTACTTTTCAAGAAACGGTGTGCATGATATCTCAAGTTTTGTTCAACCGATTCACTTGAAATTTTATACAGAGTTTCTCTATACATTATAGTATCGCATTACCAAGAGTTTAATTTAAAAAAAAAAATTATTTTTTTTAAATTCCGAACGACAAAAAAAACAGGGAAAAAACTAAACGTATTTTTCAAACTGCCACCATTTTGTGAAAAAAAATTTTTTTTTCAAAAACGTCTCGTAGTGAGCTAGCTACATCCTTCCTCTTTAAGGATTATTCATGGTTTTATATTTCAGGTCACTGGAAGGATTTATATCCTGCACACCAGGACAAGTCATTTTTTCATTAGACCTCACTTCGCCGGCCTGTAGTTTTTTGAAATTTGATTTTTTTCTTATATCATTAATGTTTTGTATTATTTAAATATCAATAAAAAACCTGTAAAAATATGGATACTAAAAATATTTTTTTTTTTTATCCCGTCCGAAAAAACACCTAAAATTAGGGCTTCTAAAACAGAATACCCCCTTAATTCGGAGATAGTTTATTTTTAAATAGATGGTAGCAGTACTCAAATATACATGTGTGATATACGTTGTGCAATCTTAGCTCACCTTTTAGAGAAAGTAATGAAATTTTGTCTAGAACATAATGCAGGTATGGAAATGTATTTGAGCTAATAAAAAAAAATTAGTTCAAGTGTTCGCCACCAGGCAGCCACTTTCCTGATACATGGCCTGCCCTGTTGCCAGAACGCAAACCATGAGACTTTTGGTGTTAGGGGAGTTTGAAACATTTGGAAGTCGTGATAATCCAAGAACTTTGCATGATCTTAAAGACAGCATTTCACAATATGTTCCTAACATTTCCACGAACACACTGCGGTGAGCTGCGGAACAGGCTCTTTTACATTCTTCTTTGCATGTTGAACAGGTTTTGTTGTAATAATACTTGTAAACTATCATAAATTATGCTAAATCTGTCATTCATTTTTTAAGAAAACGCCCCCTGGGGACGAACATTGGAACTAAATTTTTATTTGTTCAAACTAATTCCCATTCCATCATTATGTCCTACACAAAATTCCATAACTTCCTCAACAATAGTTTCGTTTGTAGACAACTTTAAAATAGGGTATTTTTATTTCGGATACTGTATATTTGAGAAATTCGCCGCTATACATTTTATTTTATACGATTTTACTGAATGTAAATGCATTTATAAATATCGAAACCTAACACCACAATAGACATATCTCAGCATGCGAGACTCTAGGACCACGCGCATAACTCATCTGGAAAAGTTTGTTTCGTGTGACTTGGTGAAGTAATCGGGTAAACAGCTTCTAGGACCATGTGCGTAACTCATCTGGAAAAGTTTCGTGTGACTTGGTGTACTAATTGGTTGAGGATTCTCCAGGACCATGCGCATAACTCATCTGGAAAAGTTTGTTTCGTGTGACTTGGTGAAGTTACTGCGTAAGGACCTTTTAGGACCATGCGCATAACTCATCTGGAAAAGTTTGTTTCGCGTGACTTGGTGGAGTAATCGGGCAAGGGCCTTCTAGCACCAAGAACATAACTCATCTGCATTTTTTTTTTCTTTTGACTTGGTGAAATAATCAGTAAGGAGCCTCTCCTGATTTTCCGGCGGTACAACACATGAGCATCGGCAGAGTATTTTCGAGAGGGGGGGGATTTTTTCAACTTATGGTTACCATGTTGGAAAGAACAAAAAAGCAGGACAAAACAGCATAAAAAAATACATGCCTCCCTTACCCTGTGATGCTGACGCCCATGGAACAATATTTTATATGCATATAAAATAACGGGCTCGATAGAGAGTCAAGAGTTTCTTTTTAAGAAATCTACTTTAATCATATTTTTTTTCTCCTCTTTATCTCGAAAATGATATTTTATCTTCAGTTTATTTATTTTAGAAATAAAATTGCCAACATTTTAGTGAGGTGTTTTTTTTTTCTTTCTTCCCACATCAAATTTTATCGGTTTTCATCATAATGTATAATAACCAGTTGTTCTTTGAAATAAAAAATATGTTAGGTAGTATTTTACCGCTCCGCTGATATACAACTAGCATTTTTTGAAATATATACACAGAAATTTACCATTGAATTAAACGTGAGGTAACATTTGAAAAGTATCAGTGCTAAAAACTGATTATTGTTGTAGTAAAAAAATCAATCTTTTCCTTTCCTCTAAAAAATTTAATAATTATATTTACTTAAAAAGCGTCAACGGCGAAAATATCATAAAAATACGTTTCAGTGATACCCCACATTGATCCACGATATGTAACAACTGAGAAAAATACTTCCCAACATGTACACGTCAATTATCAGTCACATATTTTTATTTTTATTTGAAAAAACAAAGAAGTACACTAAATTTAAAAAAAACTCTAATGAATGCTCTTTATAATATATGCTTTTTTAAAAGCATACGAATGAGAAAAAAAATCTTTAAAATGACATGCGAACTTCGAATTCTGCAATGTAACAGCTCAGCGTTTGTTAAAGGAAAAATAAAACCTCCTTTTCGAAAAATAAATATTATTTTAAAGCATTGTTTAAGCAAAAATAATGACATTAAATTTTGTTTCGAAGGGGAAAAAATTCTTGTCTTTTACAAAATTCCTGTGACCTGATTCAGAAAGGATGAAAGGAAAAATCAAATACAACTTGTTTAAAACAATACGAAAAAATTAAAACTTATCGAACAAATATTCTTTTCTTTAGAATTTTGTGAGATTTTGAGTTTCGAGCGGCATAATGCCACTGAAAATTTTTACAGAGATTTGATTAATGCTTTCGAACAATTTTCTTTTATTTTCTTCGAGGTTTTAAGTTTTTCTGGATTACGATCCAAACAATTGCGGTCGTGTTCGTTGTTATATACACGTGTATGTCATAGATTACATAAAAGAAAACAATGGCTTGCTGCTAATATTCTCGGATAAGTTATAAAATTTAAAAGGCTATAGAAATGTCTTTTATTTAAATGGTTTAAGATGTTTTACGTAATTGTTCGACAGAAATTAATATACAGAAAAGTCTGCGAAAATAATCATCCCTTAAAAGACGCTTTTAATCAGGGACATTCTTGTCCAAAATAACTGTTATTCTTTTCTTGTATGTGTTAAATTCGCTTGTTTAAGTAAAAATTATTTAACTTAGATTAAATGATTTTTCGTTCCTTTCATGTTTCTCTGCACAAACTTGAATGTTTTTACAAATCTGACTGTACTATAAATAAGAAAATGGGTGCTTATCAGATAAATGGAGATCAGATAAATTCCCCAATTTTAACTAAATCTAAAAAGCAAATGAACATTTAAAAAGTCGATTAAATTTATTTAAGTTGAATATTCAACTAATATATATATTACCTCCAGACTCATTAAAGTGATACTTCTTCAAATAAAAAGGGGGAGGGGCAATGTTTGCTAATAGTCTAAGAGCCAGCGACCGCCAGACCTTCGTCATAGTATAAAAGCTGAAACTTTCTCTGCGCATACCCCCCCAACAGAAGTAGGAACCATCGCCCACTATAAAGTTTGGATGACCGTGGCTTTGGCAGGTAACAGGTGGCAAATATGTATAAAATTGCCGAACATTTCGTCATTTCATAAAGCTTGATTTTTTTATATGTTCTTCTTCGCAGTACTAGAAATCACTTTATCCCTTGCCAGACACTTTTCGATCGTGGCAAACCCCCGCCAGACAATCTCAAAGTCATGGAAAACTGGTGTGTTCGTAAACTCCCGCGACGGAGTACGTCAAGCTGTCACAAAGTGCCAAGCCCATTTTATACTGCTACTTCTGAACTTTCTTACGCGAGAACTTTCTTGCAGCGCGCTCGTAATAGAATTACGTTTTTCAAGACTTTGAAGTTGTCTGGTGGGGGTTTGCCACGATGGAAAAGTGTCTGGCAAGGGATAAAGGGATTTCTAGTACTGTGAAGAAGAACATATAAAAAAATTAAGCTTTATGAAATGACGAAATTTTCGGCAATTTTATACACCTTTGCCACCTGTTACCTGCCAAAGCCACGATCATCCAAACTTTATAGTGGCCGATGGTTCCTACCTCTGTTGGGGGGTATGCGCAGAGAAAGTTTCAGCTTTTATACTATGACGAAGGTCTGGCGGTCGCTGACTCTTGCTCTATAAGTTGTAATATGCATTAATTTTTTTTAATTCCGATATTTATTGTTTTAGCTGTTGATGATAATGTTACTAAATTTCATTAGATTCTCTCAAGCCGTTTTTGAGAGATGCGAGAACAAACACTTACACAATTTTCCTAAAATCTCAAAATCTATGAAGCATTTAAAACAATTTCGGTAACTGTCGTTACCTAACATAATTCCAAATTTCATTCTAGTACATGGCAGTGGCCATGTAATAGAATGAAATTTGGAATGGAACAAACATTTACTCAATTTTCACAAAATTTCAAAATCTATAAAACATTTTGAAGTACTTTGAATCCTGAAGTTTACGTGACCACCTATCACGATGTAAATTTTATTCCGTTCGCTTCAGTGGTTGATGCGTGATGGACAAACAAATATTTACACATTTTGAATAAATTTTCACAAAATCTGAAAATCTAATCCAAATTTTCGAACATACGACGGGTATAATTTAAGTTGTAGGACCAACTATCATGTCACTAAATTTTGTTTTATTTGCTTAATTCATTATTACGTGATTCGTGAACAAATAACTTGTGTATTTTGAATAAATTTTCGCAAAATCTCAAAATCTGATCAAACTTTTTCCAAAATATGACGCGTATTGTTTAAGTAGCGCGACCACCTATCATGTCACCAAATTTCATTTCATTTAGTCAATTTTTACGTTATTCGCGAACAAAAGAAGCGTCACTGACATGATGACAGAATGACAGACTGACAAACATTTTTGACGGTCGTTTCGGGCTCCTAGGTTCCTGAAACAGATAGAAATCGCAAAAATTTTTGAATTCCAAATAATGTGCAGACAAAAGACTAATTATACTTTTATAGATTTTAAAACCGTAAAAAACACCCTAAAATTTAGTCAGACACTCAATACATGAATGGTAGACCAGACATGTTCGTAATATTGTCAATTCGTAGCTGCAACCCTCTACCACTCCCAACTGCAGTCACGTGCATCCGAAGTAATTGCAAAAAATATGTGACTGCGTCCGTAAATGTTTGGCAGCGGACTGTAAATGCCCATAGACTGTGTGACCCGGCGCGAAGAGAAGATCATAGCCCATAACAAATCCGAGGAGATGTTCACCATCTTTATAAAACTCTCGAGTCATCCCGGTTGGGAGGGGGACTTCGCAATCGCGACACTTTTATAGCTCATTACGACACATGCATGCATTCGGAGGGTCGGGGAACTGGAGGAGCATGCATCATGTTTACGCAAGGCCCGAATACTTTTTACGCTTCGTTAAGGTTCCGGGTTCACATCAGATTCTCCCACCCAAAAAGACAAAGTGTCTCGCCAGAAAGCACCAAGACGTTGGGTGTTGTTGGAAGGAAATGCCGAGAGGGAGATAGAGAAGACACGTTTCTAACCAGGCTAGATGACGAGCTGTCTGTGAAATTATTAGGCGCCCGGCTAATTAACTTTGAAAATATTACACGTTTTGCAGGGGCAAGGGGGGAAAGGAGAGGCAAAAATAAGTAATTTGCACATGATGGAGTGTTGATGGTAAGTGTTGTTTATTTTCTTGATGCGGTAGTTTCGCTTTATATGAAAATGAATGGTTGGCTGTTAAGGATTTCGGGAATCAGGACGGAGTGATTTAAACACGATAAATAATTGCTTAAATGAAGTTATATATGCGAGATATTTTTCAGGGTGCAGCTGATCTATGAATTCAGTAGCTGTTTGACCATATATATCTTTCCTATTTAGGAGAAACATGTGTTTTGCCTGGTACTCGATAGCAAATTTATGAATGCAAATCAAAGTATTCGATGCTTAAAAAAAATCAAGCATTCTTTACACAAATTGTTGGAGATTTTTAACAAAAAAGTTGCATTTTCTAAATTTGTATTGGAACCCCGTACAAAAAAATTTCCAATGAGTAAAATGTACCCCATACACTAATGAGGTGATGTATAAAATTTCAGTCTTCATCATAAAACGTCTCAAAGATATCTAAAGATGGTATGGAGCCATTCGTGAATTTGAATACGAACGTTTATTGCCAGAACATTTTTTTTTTTTTTTCCATTTCTGTACGATCGCTGAAACGAGATCACCCGACGTGATATTTTCCCGTCGACAGTCATTGAAAAGTGGTTTAAATCAGCATATGTTTATCTTCATATCTCTAACACTTTTTAGGACATAATTCTCAAGTTTTGTTCATCAGTTTATTAGTGTATTACTAACTGGGAATTTTTAATTTTTTTTTGTAGGGAGTGGTATACAAATTAAAAATGTGTAACATTTTGAAAATTAGTGAAAAGATTTTCCCGTTAACGTAGTATTTTTTTTTTTCGTTCCTTATATTGAGTATTTTTTCAATTTACATTTCCGACTTATTTCTAATAGATAAAGAATTAAAGCACGTGACCTCTTTTTTGGGACACCCTATATAACATAATACAAAATAATTCTTGGCGCGAAGTATCATTATATGTTACTTAAATATCCAAAAAGATTCATTATTCTGTTCACTATCTAATTACAAATTACCTTCTTTACTAAAATAAATGTTTTTAAAGCATATTTTCAATTTTTAATTGATTGTCTAAAGACTTAGTTATTTGAAGACTAAATAGTGTGTCAATGTGTAAAAACTGAAACATTCAAAATGTCTCTGTAAATTCAAGGATTTACATAGAATCTTGTAAATGAAAGAGGATGTTTTTCTTTCTACTTAATCCATCTATACGTCGAATAAAGTGTAGAAGAAGCTTGGCGCTAATGGGACGTATTTTACATTTTCAGCTGTAAAAGTAATTCGCAGAATTCCTAATTTTTTGCCACCAGGGTTCCACGCAGGCTTAAAAAAAGAACCAAATTCGCTCCGTAGGAACTAAATTAGCTTCGCAAGAACTAAATGAGCTCCGGAGGATTTAAAACCATGACAAGTTTGAATATATTTTAAATTTTTGGAGCAAATTTAGTTTTTTTCAGTTTAAATGTTGTTCATTTTTTAAAGCGTGTAGTGGCTAGAGAAACATTCTACGAAACCGGGTTCGATTCCAAACATAGCTTAATATCAATCAGCTCACTCCGCTGTTGTTGTATTTGGAACATTCATCTTCGGACTTGTATGCTTGTTTGAAGAAGCGCTTATAAATCCTCGTCGAACCAAGTGGACCACATGATTAAAGTTTTTACTAACACAGAGAAAGGAATTTTTTTTACAACCAGGATATGAGTGGGAATCAAACACTTGACCGTACGCTAAGGCGACTGGCTTGAAGTGTCGGACAGTCCCTTGACCTCCAAGCCGCCAGTCTTCCATCCATTCGTAGAAGGCAACGCTGGTTCACAAATTTCGTGTCTCCTTAATAAAGTGACCAGCACTTACGGCCAAGTAGTGGACAAAGTCTGTAAACGTTGCACTAGCGGATTATAGGCATTGTATTGCTTATATAACATGTATTTCGGATTTGTGTGCTCGGCCTGAAACCGCTTATAAATCCATGTCAGAAGGACAACAGAAGGGAGGGGGGGAGGTGCCCTCCGTGGGGGTCTATTCTAGGCTTTGGTTCGCATGGGTGGTCTAGTCATTTGCCCACCCTTGCCTCGCACAGCATTATGAGAAACCACA
Source organism: Cheiracanthium punctorium (assembly GCA_038373885.1). NCBI lineage: Eukaryota > Metazoa > Arthropoda > Arachnida > Araneae > Cheiracanthiidae > Cheiracanthium > Cheiracanthium punctorium. The sequence goes on from JAWZYV010012280.1 coordinate 269,038, forward strand.
CAAAATTATTAATAGCTGTAAAAAAAAGCTGATATCGTTTTTTTTTCTTTTATGGTAAACAAACCAATCATTTTACTTAAATACACCACAAAGGGGAAATGTACAAAGTTGTGAATCTTCAGATAATTTTTCTCCAGATTATCTTCAGATAACTCCATCTTGCAAACCCTTATTAAAAAAAAAAAAAAAAGGAAAAGAAAAAAAAAAAGGAGAAGAAAAAAAACTAGCAGTGTCGATTGTTAGGGTGACCAGACTTTTCCACAAAGAATTGGGGACAGCTGAGAATATTGTATCCATTTCTGAAACAGAAATTGGGGACATTATTATATGTTCAGTGCTTTTTACGAAAGAGCTAATATTTATTGACTGAAGCTTTATTAACATTCATAAAATAAGAGAAATTAACTCCTTTTTATTTAATTCGTAAGAAATAAGTATTATAATTAAAGCTTTGTCCCCAATTGCTGTTTTATTTTTTGATGACAAATTGAAAATAATCCTCAAATTGGGGACTGACTTCGAAAATTTGAGATGTCTGGTCACCTTACAGTACGGAGTTCAGTTACTGGTTAATGGGTAGTTAACATGTTATGGTTATCGACTTGCTCTTCCGCAGAGGAGAAAATGAATTTTTATAAATTCAAAACTGATGGCACTACCTTTTTGACCCAATCTTGACATTACTTGCTTTTCCAGGCACAATACTAGTTTGTCTGTTCAAGTATATCTAGAAAAAGAGCCCTATCGTTCCAATTCCACTAAAGTTAATTAACGGCAGCAGCCCAGAATGAAACAAATGTTTACGTTCACCATTTGCAGCTTAGTACTCAAGTTCCTGACTTGTAATCCAAAAGTCTTCAGATCGAACTCAGCTATAAAAATTGAAATTGTTAACCCTTAATTGTATAGAGATGCATATCTACATTGTATGTTCATAGCACGTTCACTGCCGGATTAGAGTACGAGCCAAATTTCTTCTGTCGAACTTTCATATAAAATACAGTTTTGATTATAAATGTGATTCATATTGTGAATAATAAAAATATCAAATTTTTCTTCCGAATTGCGTGGTTTTTTTTTTTTTTTTTGAAAGATTAATTAGTTATTCCCAAATTTGACTTAGGAAATTTAGCTTACGCTCGTGAATGTCAAATTATCGGCAGCGAACGTGTTATCCATGTAATTAAGTGTTAAGGAAATCTAAAACAAATGGCGACATCTACTGGAATGATTTAGATCGAATTGACTCTCTCGTGAAAGGACTGTGGTACTTATGTTCGAATTGGCTGTGTGATGAAAGGATTGTGGTGCTAATATAAGCAACTATTCCATCAGGATTTCTGGCGGCAAACGTAACTACATAAGCACTGTCTGGCGATTCATACGGTGAAGGATTCCAGTCTTCCGCGTGATGTCGACAATTGTGTACAATAATAAAAACACTAACCCATTTGTGACTAGATATTTTTGTGACTTTCTTCGATTTTTCCTAATACCAGGAATAATAGATAAATTTCTGACGTCAACTTCTTGAACAAAGGATGATTTCTTTTAACCATTCGTGCCTGGAGATTTTCACGTGCTGGATATTTTTGCGACTTATCTTCGATTTTGCAATGCGACTTTCCTTCGATTTTGCTAACACCACAGTAATAGTGCCCTGGATATTTTTGCGACTTAACTTAGATTTTGCTAACCACCTAGCAGTAATTGATAATCAACTTCTGGAAAAAAAGGCCAATGCATTTCTTTATAACACCCGACTTAGTGGCCTGGATCATCTTTTGCGTCACTTTCTTCACGATTTGCTAACACCAGCAGTAATTGAATAAAATTTTTTTACACAACTTATAAAACTAACTTTTCAGTTGACAATTAAGGCAGAGAAGTTAAAGCCGCTGGTGTGCAAGGCAAAAGTTTGGACTTTAAATAAAGCTTCGTGGAACCGAATTTATTGGGGAAAATCTAAATTAATGGAGCTATCTGTTGAGGTATCTGCATCATTTGATCAAAGTGTCATAGTTTACAATACTTAAAGGACATGTAAAAGTAGCTTGCACCTCGTCAGTCGTGATCTAGAGGTCTAAATTGCTGCTTCCAGAGACAGAGGGGCGTTACCAGTGGCCGAGCGTAAGCACTCTCAACTGGGAGACCGGAAGGGAATTGGTTCGAAACCGGATAGCGACGGTTGACTTAGCCGTTCGGAGGTTTCAGTGGTTTTCTCTGAAACTTCGCATAGGTGCTAGGGTCTCTTGCGCCCATATTCACAGTCTGCCTCGACCACCGGTTTACCACAAACTCTCGATTGAAAGTTCAAATGGTATACGATTTGAATAACAAATGAATACCATTTGAGCGCTCGACCAAGAGTTTGATGTAAACCGGCGGTCGACATATATGGTGAATGTGGGCTCTCCCTCCCCTTCGCCTTAATCCTTCTTGTAGATAATCAACCGTTTTCATAAAATCAAATTAAATCAATCCAGAGACAAAGGACCTGAGATTGACTCCAGCTTGTGAAACAGAATTTTTGTCAGAAAACAATCTAAACGAATGGAGCTATATCTTTTGAGATAGCTGCATTATTTAATCAAAGTGTCATACTTTGATGTAATTACTAGGCAATTAAAAGCTACGCGCATCTTATCAGCCGTAGTCGAGAGGTCCAAGTCGCTGGCTTCAGAGAGAGAGGAACTGAGCTCAAACCCAGCTTTGTGGAACAGAAATTTTGGAATAAAAAGAAACATCTAAATGAATGGAGCTATATTTGTTGAGGTATCTGAATCATTTATTATTAGGCCTCACCATGGCACAGTGGTTATATCACTGAAAAGGGTAGACGGCCGAAGTGTGAAGGTCCCGGCTTCGGGTTCCATCGCGCGGTCGTCGATCTAACAACTTGGTTTCCAAGATAAAAGTCCTTTTCTTAAAACATCAAGACTAATATTGTTCCACTCCTCCTTCACAATCTTCCAGAGTCCGCCCAATGCTTTGGGATGCCGCTTATAAAGAGCTTGTTTTAAAAGTCCAACGTTTTGGAGGTTTTCTCCAGATGTAACATGAATACGCGTTAGACCCCCTTAGAAAGTCCTACTACCAAGGCATCCCTCATCTTAGGCAGATACCCCTCGCTCAGTTTGCCTTAATCACACACAACAACAACATTTTATATATTAAACTTTTGTTATGATTTGAAACACTTAAAGGGCATATCGTAAAATTCAGTTGCAAGTGCTTTATCAGTCGTGGTCGAGAGGTCTAAGTCGTTTTTGGTTTCAGAGACAACCTAGCTGAGGACGAACCCAGCTTGGTTGAACAGAATTTCTGGAAATATAGGAAAAAAAATCTACGAGTAAATTAACGGCGCAATATCGTAATATGTATGACTACACCATGGCCGAGTGGATAAGAAACTGAATATTGTAGACGGCTGATGTGTGAAAGTTCCGTGTACTGGCCTACTGCAAGGTTGCTGATCTAATGTTCTGAAACTTTGGGAGGTTTTCTCCAGGTGTGAAGTGAATACGTGTAAACTAACCCCTTAAAAAGCCCTCCTCCCAAGACAAAAACGCCAGTAGGCAGATGTCCCTCGTGTGTGCTGGCCGTAACACAAAACGCTTTATATTATTTAATCAGTGTCATAATTTGAAATATTTATAGGGCATATAAAATTAGCGAACGCCTCGTTAGTCGTGGCTGAAAGGTCTGTGTGGTAGATGTCTTGAGTTCGTGCGAAGCATAACCCGAGTTAGAATTCAGCTTATTAAAGTTAGATATTAGGGAAAATTCGAAAGCAGTGGCTACATCTATAGGACGCTTTAAACTTCAATAAATAAATAAAGCAGTCCAGTGCAATGTATATAGAATGTATAAAACACACTGCGTTTCAGATATCGTGGTTGCGTGGTGTATGTCTTGGGATCGTCTGGCGAACGAACCGAGTTCTAATCCAGGTTGCTGAAACTGGGCTTCTGGGAACATTTCAAAGCCGTGGCGCCATCTATAGGACGCTTTGTCCTTCAAAAAAATAAATTAAGCATTGTACTGCAATGCATATAAGCCGTATAAAAGAGAAATGCCTGTCAGCTATCGTGGATGCGTGGTAAGTGTGTTGGGATCGTGCAACGGATGAACCGAGTTGGAATCCAGCTTACTTAAACTAGACTTTTTGGAAAATCTGAAAAAATGCGCCATCTATAGGACGCGTTGAAGTATAATAAATAAACAAAGCAGTCCACTGTAATTTATATAGAACGTATAAAAGAAAACTGCATATATATGCTGTCACGGCTGAGCGGTAAATGTCTAGGAAACATGCTACAGATGAACAGAGTTCGAATCCAGCTTACTGAAACTGGGCTTTTTTGGAAAAATTTGAAAGCAGTGGTGCCATCTGTAGGGCGCTTTAAAATTGAATAAATAAATACAACTGTCCAGGGTGTATATAGGATGTGTAAAAGAAAGCAGCTTGTTAGTTGTCCTGGTTGTTCGGTAAATGACTTTGGGATCGCACGGCAATCTTGGCTGCGAGGTAAATATGTTGGAAGTGGGAGGTGGGTGACCCTAGTTCGAATCCAGTTTACCAAATTGGAAATTTTTAAGAAATCTAAAAATAGTGGCGCCATCTGTGGGAAGCGTTGAAATTTAATAAATTAAAACAGTCCACTGTACTGCATATAGAACTCATAAAAATGACGGGGAAGCGGCCCAGCTTCGCCGATAGGTGGGAGTCAGCGTTCGCGCTCTCCTGTGGCGGCGGGTTCTATCCCCGTCGAGGTGCAAATGCGTGATGGATGTGTGCGAGTGTGGTGGTTCGGAAACCACGTAAAACGGTAGGTCCCTGTCCCGGCACTCTGACCGGTGGCAGTCTGCTCTGTCTCCTTGTATCTCTTTCTCTCTCTCTTCCTCCTTCCTTACCACTTGCAAAGAAATGGGGCGGAAACGGCGTAGGATTGGTCCGGGGCAGAGACCCCTTCCTTGTATCGGGGTCGAAACTCCGGTCATTCCTCCAACGTTTCCGCCCTCAGCTTTCTGACCAGGTGGTATTTTGCTGCTGTCGACTTCGATTAACGAGGTTCCGTATTTTGCATAAATTTCACTTCCTTCATATGCGCGTTTTCATCGAGGGTGGCAATTTGAAGCAAGGGAGGAAAAGTATAAAAACTTCCCACATAAGCCGCAAGGAAGTGAAATTTATGCAAGATACTGGACCTCGTTAAACGAGGTCGACAGCAGCAAAATGCCACCTGGTCAGAAAGCTGAGGGCGGAAACGCTGGAGGAATGACCGGAGTTTCGACCCCGATACAAGGAAGGGGTCTCTGCCCCGGACCAATCCCACAGAGGTTCCGCCCCATTTCTTTGCAAGTGGTAGGGAAGGAGGAAGATATATATATATATATATATATAAGGAGACAGTGCAGACTGCCACCGGTCAGAGTGCCGGGACAGGGACCTACTGTTTTACGTGGATTCCGAACCACCACACTCACACACATCCACCACGCATTTGCACCTCGACGGGGACAGAACCCGCCGCCACAGGACAGCGTGAACGCTGAGTCTTTCCTACCTCTCGGCCAAGCTGGGCCGCTGCCCCATCAACTTTTATGAGTTCTATATGCATTACAGTGAACTTTTGTAATTCGTTAAATTTCAACGCGTCCTACAGATGGCGCCATTATTTCCAGATTCTCTCAAAAAATTCCAATTTGGTAAACTGGATTCGAACACGGGTTATCCGCCTCCCAAGCCCAACATATTTACCTCGCGGCCAAGATTGCTGTCAAATAGGTCACTTTTATATGGCATTTATACAGTACTTTACGCTGTCTTATTTATTTATTATATTTCACGCGTCCTAGAGATGGCGCCACTATTTTAAGATTTTCTCAAAAAGGTCCAGTAACCTTTTTTCAAACTCGCTTCATCCGCCGCACTATCCAATGCATTTACTAAACAGACACGACGGCTTCCAAGCAGCATTCTTTTACACGTCCTATGTACTCTGGACAATTTAAATTATTTATTAAATTTCAAAGCGGAATACAGGTGGCACCACTGCTTTCAGATTTTTAAAACAATGTTGGATTCGAACTCGCGTCGTCCGTCCCTCACGGCCGAAATATTTACCACACAGCCACTATTGCTGACAAGCAGTTTACTTTTATATGTCATATACGCTTTACACTAGATTGCTTTATTCATTTATTATATTTCACGCATCCAATAGATGGCGCCACTGTTTTCAGATTTTCTCAAAAAGTCCAGTTTCAGTTCACTGGTTTCAAACTCGGTTCATCCACTGCTTGATCCCAAGGCATTTGCCATACAGACACGACAGCTAAAACGCTGATTTCTTTTATACGTTCTATACATATTACACTGAACAGCTTAAGGGGTTAGGGGTAGTCAGAGGCGTGAAAAAATGCCATTTTTTATTAATTTTTTTTTACTAGTAATTAAGTTTATTTCACATAAGTAAAAACATAGTATTATTTCATCATACTTTAACATTACTTCACTTAAATTTCAAAAAAAAAAAATAATAATTATTTTACAAGTTATGGCGGTCTAAGTTGAACAGGTTTTAATAATGGGTCCTTGCGGTGACCATTACAGCTCCTTGGAGATTCATCTAAAATCAATGAAACAAAAAAGATTATTTTTATGGATAGATAATCTTGTGCCTGATCGAAGCTTTTTTTCTTTTTTTCAAAATTAACAAAATGGCGGTCTCTGGAAATTTTTTTGCAGATTTTCGGGAAAAAACCAACAATTAATTGTTTATAAAAAATCGAAGTTTAAAAAATAAATCCTTCCATCAGGCACTAGCTTTTTATGTTTTCTAAAAGCTGTATAAGTTTCATTCAAATCTATCGAGCGGTTTTTGAGTTACAGTGGTCACCAGTTCAAAAAACATAGTTTTGAGAAAAACGCATTTAAAGTTTTACAGTCGATTGATGTACAGTAATACGAATAATTTCAATACTTACACTGAGTCATCTATTCCTGGACCATATAAGAGTTCTTCAGCCGTTGTAGAACTTTCTAAAACATCAATTTGTTGTTGTCTACGTCGCATTCTACCTTCGCGAGTGTTGTCGTTAGCGCGCTGATCAGCTACTTTTACACGTGCACTATCGGTTTTTTCAGTATACCGATGCGAATTAGGCCCACAACTAAGTCCCAGTGTGTTCATTATTACTAATAATGACTTTGTCCCTTCATTAAATATACTCATAGCTACGTATGCAGCAATTTGAACAATGGTAAAACTAGTATTGATAGTTTTTGGGCATATTTTCCACACTAGTTGGTTGAAGCTCTCATTATTATTTTGATTAAATCCACCTACACATCTTGAAAGTAAATTTTCATTACTAAGATCTTCATAAATAGGCTTGATTGCTTTTAAAACTTCAGGAGGTAAGGGAGAATTATGCCGCTAGCTAATTGTTCTCGGAAATATTAGACCGCTCGAGAGCCTTTTATTCTTCGCTAAATAACTCGAAAGATATTTGTCGGATTCACTTCAAACTTTCAGAGAATATTTTTAAGATACTATACTTTAAGAAAATGCAAAAAAAAAAAAAAAAAAAATCAATTTTTTGAAAATTCTGACTACCCCTAACCCCTTAAATTAAATTTCCTTTTAAAAAATTCTATTCCAACAAGCTGGGTTCGATCTCATGTCCTCTGTCTCTGCATCAGCGACTTGAATCTCTCGACCACGACTAACGAGAAAGAGGTTGCATTTATATGCCCTATAAGTATTTAAAATTAAGACAGTTTGATTAAATGATACAGGTACTTCCATAAATATAGCTCCATTGTTTCAGATTTGTTTTTTCAACGATTCTGTTCCCCAACGCTGTGTTCGAGGGTTGTCTGTCTGAAGCAAGCGACATAAACCTCCCAGCCACGAATATCGAGACATAGGTGCTTTTATATGCTCTATGAGTATTTCAAAGTAGGACACTTTGATTAAATGATACAGATATTTCCACTGTTGTAGCTCCATTAATTTAGATTTTTTCCTTAAAAAATTCTGTTCCACCAAGCTGGGTTCGATCTGAGGTCGCATGCCTCCGAAGCCAGCGACTTAAACCTCTCGGTCACGACCAACGAGCCGTAGCCTGCTTTTATATGCCCTATGAGTATTTAAAAGTATGACACTTTGATAAAATGATGCACATACTTCAACAGTTATAGCTCCATTAATTTAGATCTTTTTTTTTTCAAAAATTCTTTTCAACCAAGCTGTGTTCGATCTGAGGTCGTCTGTCTCTGACGCCAGCGACTTAAACCTCTCGGCCAGGACAAACGCGCAGTATCCAGCTTTTATATGCCCTATGATTATTTTAAAGTATGACACTTTGATAAAATGATGCACATACTTCAACAGTTATAGCTCCATTAATATAGATCTTTATTTTTTTTTCAAAAATTCTTTTCCACCAAGCTGTGTTCGATCTGAGGTCGTCTGTCTCTGAAGCCAGCGACTTAAACTTCTCGGCCACGACAAACCAGCGGAAACCTGCTTTTGTATGCTATATGATTATTTAAAAGTATGACAATTTGATTACATGATGCACGTACTTCAACAGTTATGGCTCCATTAATTTAGATCTTTCTTTTTTTTCAAAAATAATTTTCCATCAAGCAGTGTTCGATCTGAGGTCGTCTGTCTCTGAAGCCAGCTACTTAAACCGCTCGGCCACGACTAACGAGACGCCCATGCTTTTGCATGCCCTATGAGTATTTCAAAGTATGACACTTTGATTGAATGGTACAGATACTTAGGAAGATATAGCTCCATAGTTTTAGATTTGTTTTTCCGGCAATCCTGTTCCACCATGCTGGGCTCGATCTCAGGTCATCTGTCTCTAAAGCTAGATAAAGCTAGCGACTTAAACCTCTCGGCCCCGACAACTGTATTTCAAAGAATGACACTTTGATTAAACGATACAGATACTTCCACAGTTATAGCTCCATTATTTTAGATTTTTTCAACGATTTTGTTCCCCCAAGCAAGGTTCGATCTCAGGTTCTCTTCTCTGAAAACCAGCGACTTAAACCTCTCGGCCACGACCAACGAGCCATTGCCTGCTCTTATATGCCCTATGAGTATTTCAAAGTATGACACTTTGAATAAATGATACCGATACTTCCATAGATATAGCTCCATTTTTTTAGATTTCTTTTTCAAACATTCTGCTCTGCCATACTGGGTTCGACCTCAGGTCGTTTGTCTCTGAAGCTAGCTACTTAAACCCCTGGGCCGCGACAAATTAGCCACAGCCTGCTTTTATAAGCCCTAGGCGTATTTCAAAAGTATGACTCTTTGATTAAATGATACTTTCACAGTTATAGCTACATTAATTTAGATTTTTTCTTCAAAAATTCTCTTCCACCAAGCTGGCTTCGAGATGAAGTCGTCTGTCTCTTAAGCCAGCGACTTAAATCTCTCAGCCACGACAAACAAACCGTAGCCTGCTTTTATATGCCCTATGAGTTATCTCTAAGTATGACAATTTGATTAAATGATACTCATACATCCATAGATATAGCTCCGCTATTTAAAATTTGTTTTTTCAACGAACAATTCAAATCACAGTTTAATATAAAGAAATTTTTAAAAATGGAACTGCTATTGAAAATTTTTACCAGATATATCATGTGTTGGAACATGTATTCGGATTTGTGTGCTTGTTCCCGAAGAACCGCTTATAAATCCACGTCTGAGAAACGACAGACACAAGGGGGGGGGGACAAATGCCTTGGGGGAGGAATTTTTAGGGGAACTAGCGAGTATTCACGTTCCTCCGGAGAAGACTACCCAAAATACCAGATATATTTATCGTAAAATTTACTGTCAATCAAATTTTATAGTAAGAGTGAATCTCCCCCCTTTTAGCTCGACCCCTCCCATGAGAAAGCGACAGCTACGCCGGTGTAACATGACCAAAAGACCGACGACTCCCTTAATTTGACACATATAATACCGCTATTACACTCATAGGCGCCATAGCAACTGCGTCCTTTGATCTTTCTGTCACACAGTTTCCATGCTCAATTATTTCTTATCGACGATATATATATTAGGGAACTGATAATCTACGACCCACTCATTTTTCATCTAAGCAATAGCTTAGCAAGCTATTTTCATCTTTCAGAAACAATAACTTTTGATTTATTAAGAATGCATTGGGAGCCTATTGGGAATAAAATCAGCGCTCAAATGCTCCATGCTCTAATTCAGTAGTTTAAAGTGGAACAAGATGTCTTGGCGAAATTCCTATTTTTTTTAATTCGTCTATTAATAATCAGTCATTTTTTTTATTAATTTACAGTACATGGGTCACTCTAAAAAAAAATGTTACAAATCGTGTCCCTTGCATTCAGTGGCACACTGTAAGAAATGCCTGTAATGTTACCACACATGTGGCTGTAAAATAACACAGCACAAGTGCTGCAGCTTTGGAATACGGCAATGTGCGCTGTAAATCCATTCACGAACTGACGTAATGAAGTTGATAAGCCAATTATGCAGAACCTTGCACAAAAATATTACAACGTGTTGGCGTTAAGTTTACCACCCATACGTTGTGCTGTAAGCCTGGTATTTTTTTTTTTTTTTTTTAAGTGAATTCTGTTGTTTTTATTATGACTTTTACGTGCGTTTTTGAAAAAGAAGATCAACATTTTACTCCTTTTGTTTTTAACAATTAAAAATGATTAAAAGGGCGTTCGAAATATGAGCCTCTTATAGCTCAAATGGTGCAAGTCCATTTTTTTTTTTTAGTTTTGATATTTTCAAGTTTTTCTATTAGGATTATCATAGAAAATTCAGTGTTATGCATCAACCAGTGCTGCTATTTACAAGGTTGCTAAGAGAGTTACAACTTACGCCATTTGTGCTTTTAATAGAATGGCCTTTGTTGAACACTTCTGTGACTCTCATATATACATAACATTTAGTACTTTCTCAAAATCTCTCGGCCCTCTAAGTAAATTTTTAAAAAATAGTATTAAGTTGATAAAGTTATAAAAAATAAAACTATATTCTGTCAATAGGAAATCTAATGAAAAATTATATTTCTGTTTGTATCTATGCACTATAAATAATTAAATATATTCAGCATTGTGCTTATTATATTTTGTCCCCAGAATTTTGCTTTTTTTCCATGTTCGCTGTGTTACCAAATTGTTCATAGCTGAATTTTCCAACACGTATGACTTTGCATATTAAATAGTTATTAAATGTTATCATTAATTTCTTCCGTGGCTCGAACTGCAAGGCGTGAAAAATCAAATGTATAAGATTATAATTTTTTAGTTTTTATCATGGTTGGAAATCTGTAACGCACTGTAGATATAAAGAATAGAAGAAAGGAAATTTTTAAAATTTGAGATTTACGCAAATGAATACCTTTCACAGGTTTAAAAACATATATTTTTACGTGAGTCGTTGTGCATTATTTTTTGCTTATAGTTTAAAATTTTTAACAATCGTATAATAAAACAGAATGCTACATTTTTTACAGTATAAACTCAATTTTAAAAATGAGAGCATGTGCTGTGATACAATTTTAGAAAAAAACACAATTAAAAACCACGTTGCTGTTTTATGATGTGTTTTTCGCATTATATAAAACAATAACGAAAAAGGATAGAGTTTTTTTTAAGAATAAACAATGTGCATTCCAAAAATTTCAAACACAATGGTTTATTTTATTGTAGAGTTTATTCACACGATGCCATTACTTGTTTTATAATGCAATAGTACATCTTTTAATAATCAGCGTTCTGTAATTTTTCTTTTTTTAATATATAAATATATCTACCACTTAGAGAAACAGACATTTACAAAATATAACAGTCTCTTTTTACAGTTTTGCAACTTGAGTAAAACATACACATATAACGGAACAACATCTACTCTATTTACAAATTCATATCTAAAATATTCCTTCAGAGAAACCGAATACAATTGTGAACTCGAGTTCAATTCGAAATTCGAACATATATTTGAATTTACTTCATCTGTTCAACTCAAATGTTTCAAGGATGTGATTAAATATATCTGACAAAATCAAACATCCTTATTTCAAAGACTAATGAAAGGATTTTCATAAAAAAATATTAATAATTAAAAAATAACTACTAAAAATGAAGTAATTTTAATGACACTTTTTTTTCAATACTTTTTACAAACGTAACATATTAAAATTTAACGATGCCAATAATAATATGAAAAAAGCAATATAACAGAACGTAAAAATTACATTCAACTCATAAAACAACCTAAGAGATACACTCCCAAATTAAAAATTCTGGATTAATCTCTTCCCTTTGTCTACCCGTTCCTTTCTCGCCTGATTTATATGCCTTTTCCGAACTCAAAAGGCAGGTAAATTACCGAATACTGTGCTAGTAAAGAAACGCCTTGCGTATTTATAGCATCTTCTATTTAAATAACTCATACAAAAAAAAGGGCAAGGGGAGAACAAAGTCTTCATTTTACGGCCAAATATATCGCCATCTTCAGGTTTATACGTCCTCCCTAATAAATTAAGGGAGAAAGCCGCTCCTTTGTTTATTTATGAAAGAAATATATATGGTTAAAGTTATGACGCGCTTTTTAAAGTTTCACATGTATTATTTATTGATAAAAATATTTACAATGTGTCTAAAATACACAAAATTAAGAACAGTGGACTATTGATAATATTTCTTTTTATATTCATTGATTTTTAAAGAGAGAGAAACTGGAGAAAAATTCTAGTATTATTAAGCCTATTAGCAATTTTGCCCGGGCCATCATCGGCTGGCTACGTGGCCGGTGATAGCCCGAGCAAAACTTGCTAGTAGGGAAGTCCACTCGGTAATATAGTGTGTCCCAAAATTTACGCAAGATTTTAATTAACTGGAAAACACATTTTTTTTAAATTGCAGTTCTATATTGAAAATAAAGTACATAGGGATAGGATTATCTATGGAATAGAGCATCGGACAAATGACCTCCACGGCTTTGCTACCACAAACTCTACTCACTCTTTGTAGACATTTTCCTCCTTTAATTCACGAGTGGGTGTGGGCTTGTTGGTATAGACCTTTGACTTAAAAAAAACCCCAAAAAGTGAGAAATTCAATAGTGTTAAATCACATGATTTTTCTCATTATTTATCCTCAAAATCGTGAATCAAACTTCCATCATTTTCGAAATGTTGTTCAACAATGAAAACGCGTTGTTCTTTCGTATAGTAGTGCATTTTTACCAAACCTAAACAGTCAACTATCAAACTGTTTTCCTTTTTTGGTTGCTCACACTAAATTAATTTACTTTCTGTTTGATTCAAATCTTTTGTAAATTTTGGGACAATCAATGTTATGGAAAATGCTTATTCTGATACATTTTTTTTTTATTGTGGAGTCCTTTGACTTATTACAAGATACGTTTCCTTTAAAACAATTTATTTAAAACAGGATGAAAATAAATAAAAAATGACACTGTGATACACACACAAAAAAATTAACATTTTAAGCATAACCTGCAAAATATCTTGCCATTAAATGTATTATTTTTTAACTCTACTCCCGTTTTCTTTTTCTTCAGTGGCAAGTTCACGCAACGCGATGGACAAGATCAATCTCTAATCCATCATAAATGGAACAGGATCAGGCAACACGTGATTTCCATTACATGTCGTTAGGAGGGAAAAAGGTCAAAATTCGAATCAGCTCCAGTGACCGATAGGTCGTGCATTGATTAATCGTCAGCAAATATCGACAACCTTTTTACTTCGTTTTTTTTTATAGGGGTTATTCGTAGAAATGGGTATCACATAAGTTTCTACAGAATGTAAGAGTTTAACTTAGAGTAGTGAGTGTGTAGTGATGAATTTGTGTAATAGGATTTATACTGATTTTTAAATCTAATGGGTCTAATCTAAATCGTTCAACATCTTTGAACAATTCAAGTGTAGTGCAGGGCCGTTATTAACCTCTCCGGCGGCTAGGCACTTCCAATTGTTACGCCCCCCTGATGAACTTCGTGAAGTTCTCACTTACTAGGGAACATCATTGATCCTTTTTTTTTAACAAAAGTGATGTGTTATATTTTGTAATTTTGGTGGACTAGAAAGAATTTTAAAACTAGCTAGAAAACATATAAACCTTTCTTTTCCTTCAATCAAAATCTAGTTGGTTTGGAAAAATTACAGATTTAGCTGAAAATTTTTAAAATAACACCATTCCTTTAAATTCTTGGCAGACTTGGCGAAATTGCACAAACCCAGTTGGCAAAATTTTTAAAGAAGTTGATTTTGAATGTCACAGGTTTGCCGGCTTGGTCGGCGGAGCTGACCTTCAAGCCTTTAGCGGCAATCTGCGGAGTTTATTGGGGGGTGGGGGTTGCAAAACATAGCTGGTGAAAACCGATATACGACTTGGCAAAGGACCTTATTAAGGACCTCCGCCCCCCTCGTACAAAAATTACCAATGGCCCTTGAAGAGGATATTTGTTTCTGTATTATTGGTAAATCTGAGTTAATCCAGGATTTGGCACAAAATATGGGAATTCGTTTTGTGATAAGCATTAGCCGGCAAATTCGCCTTGATTAATACGAAAGTATTGGCTGTTGATAGTCATATAGTGTTACCATACCGTTTCATAAATACGATATTAAAATTTATTTTATGCACTGATATGACAACAACATTACATTTATCTCACCCCTGACAGTGGAAGCTAAGGTTTATAAAGAATTTTGGAAGCCTCTAATCTAAGGCCACTGGTACGTTATCTATTTCTTAACGTATTCCGCTACATAATATGAAGAAAAAAATTGTTCCCGGACGACGCAAGTTATGTGCATTATTGATACAAAAAGAAAATTGCAGAGCCAGCGTTTCCGAATTTCTGTTTATGTAAAAGATGGGGTTTGAAAACTTTTGCCCGTTTTCTTTTTCCATTTTTTACTTAATATCTGTTCTTGCACGGTGCGTTCAGCTTCCGATAGTGAGATAAACGAAAAAAGAACCTCAAAAATTTGTAAGATTGAAATGTGAAAAAAAAAATCTTCAAGCCATGAAAATATTCACTATTCTTAAAACAACAAATAATGCGACGGAAAAAGTAAAATGAAACATTTTTTATTAACTTTGTACAGAGATTATATAAGTAAATAAAAGAACTACGTACAGTAATCAACTTTAAGAATAGAATATGAAAAATAAGTGATTATAAAAAAAAGTATAAAAAAAGCAATCTTTTTTAAATAAAATTTTCTCAAATAATAATAATAATGATGATGATGATGATGATCTTCCTCACAATGAAGTTACTCTTTGTCTGTGTGAGTGGCCGATTAAACTTTCTGTATCTGTATCTTACATGTAAATTCTAAATAAATAAATAAGTAAATAAAATAAAATAAAGTTCTAATTTTGATGAATTTTCTATGCGTATTGTCCAATCCATGCTTGATGCACAGACGTAAGGATATGTGAAGGAGGTATTTGCAATTAATAATCCGGAGTTCATGTTTCCTTCTCAACAACAAAGATAAATCATGCAAAAACTCTTCGGTTATGATACACTTTCCAACACAACAATCCCCCCCCTCGCTAAATTGTGAGAAGCATCTTTGTCAAACAGTACTAATATTCTTACTGATGATTCTGTAGAAAAAACTATAAATGCCACATAAACCATTTTCAGCGGGGTACATTACTTCGTAAGATTACTTCTATGATTTTGAAACGTTACTACAGATGTTTATACACTGAATTTCTTTAAAAACTTTCTTTAGAAACTTTCTTTAAAAATGCAATAGGCTTTTTATTTTAATGTCACACTTTTCAATATTAAGTGTATTCACTCAGATTAACAATTGTACAGATTTATGAGTTGTAAAGGTTCCCGCGTTCTGGCCTATCCCGCGGCTGTCCATCTAACGGTCTAGAGTTTTGATCAGTTTTCTCCAGATGTAACCTGAATACGCGTTAGAGCCCCTTGAAAATACCCTCTGACAAAGAACCCCCCCCCCCCATCCTTCACAGATATCTCTTGCGTAGCTTTGCCACAACACATCACAGATTTACGAGTATTTGAAAGAACTCTTCATGACCGACATTATACACTCTCTGAAAGATTCGTCTTTATACACTAATTTATCCCTCATTTTTTCAACGAATAATTTCCGTACTCCTTGAAAACCTAATATTTCCGTTTATTCTTCTTCCCGAAATCTGAAGAAGAGGAAAAAAAATTCGTTGAATCTGGAGAAGTTTCTTTAATTGACAAGAGAAAAAAAGAAACTGATATTCGTCAAATAACAGAGATATTCTGGCAGCACTACAGGCAGAAAAATTTCTGTGAATTGAAGAAACAATTTTTGAGAGTGCCTCTTCAAACACTAATTTATTCCTCAATTTCCAAGGAATAATTTCCTTACTCGTTCGAAACGTAATATTTCCGTGAATTCTTCCCTAAAATCTGAAGAAGAGGAAAAAATTTCATTAATTCTAAGTTCTAATTCTAAGTTTCTAATTCTAAGTTAACTCTTATTCTGAAGTTCCTTCAATTGACAGGAGAAATAAAGAAACGGATATCCGTTAATTAACGGAAATATTCCGACAGCATTATTGCTGCAAAATTTTGGTGAACTGAAAAAATAAGAGCTCCCCTTATAGACGGGTTTTCTTGCATTTCATTTCTGTAGTTTTACATAGAAATGCAATGTCTTACTTCATCGTAGAAGCTATTCTATGGTGCATGTGGCTCTTTGGTGTTTCATGTAGAAATAAAAGAGTAGTTTTACATGCCTAGACGTGAATCCCCCGAAATTTTCTACAAACATGGGATATGCTTTACAATCACAACATTTTTTTTTAAACTACCTAATGTATCCACCAAGGGAAACAGCCGTACAGACTTAGGGCCATTAGAAAGAACTCTCTATAACCGAAAACGCTATAGCCGAGTTCCTTATTTTAAGCTTCTGTTGTATTTCTATGCATGGCTTATGGACCCGTAATACCAAGGAAAGAAATAACTTTCATGTGTTACTCAAGTTATGTGCATTATTTATAGAAAAAGAAATAAAACTTGCAGCTTCGGCATTTCCAAATTTATGTTTATGTAAAGGACGGGGGTTTGAGGAAAAAATTTCCTTTAGGTTTTGTTTTTTGCTGATAACTTTTTTTTTTCTATGTGTTACTGTCCAGTATCAAATAGAAGAAAAGAAGAAAGCGAAGAAATTTGTAAGATTGAAATGCGAAAATATTTTGCTACTCTGACGATGCCATGTTGCGAAAACATTTACTGTTTATCGAACAATATACTGGACGATGAAAAAAAAGAAAGAAATTCCTTTTTTGCTGTTGTTGTTGTTGCTGATGTGTCTATAGGAAAAAAAATAAAAGTTTCACTCAAAAAATTCTCCGTCTTTCACTTTCTTACCATGAATTCAATTCAGTTTCAATACAATTAGCGAATATTTTAAAAAGTATTTCCCATATCTAAATTTCAGAAATATTTTTAAAGAGTTATGAGTTTGATACTGCAAGGATGGTAGGAATTTTTAAGTCCATAAAACACAGCTCTGTAAAATCTTTCTTCTTTTGAATTCTGGCTGTAGAAATAAAAGTAAAAACCCTTTAAAAACAGAGAGTTCTCTCTTAATTGATGTAATATAAGTACTTTATATATATATATATATATATATATATATATATATATATATATATATATGCTGCATTATGCGCTAATCTTTCAGAATATTTTTCTATATTATACTTGTCTACTGTTAAATGCATAAATCCAAAAATATCGCCAATATTAGGTAATATTCTTTAATCCTAATCTCTACATGTCTTAAAATAGCTGCATCTTGCGCTTTTAAGTTCATGTGATTTAAATCTCTCCTATTTATGCATTTCAGTGATTTACTACACCTATCAAATGGCTTTTACGTATATGTTTTCTCTCCCCGATATCCAACTTACTTATTAAAATTCTAATCTATAGTTTCAATTTCAATTTTAGATTGCCTTAAAAGGCTATATTTAAACACTTATCCGGTATAAGCTCGTTAATTGGCACCATGTGCTATCTACTTTTTTATTTTTTTATATTTTTTTCACTTTATCATTGGATTATCTTGGGATTTCACTTTACGTAAGTAAGCTATTATATATTATATATATATATATATATATTGTAAGTATTTTATGTATATATATTTAATATAAATACTTCATCTTAATTTTTTTTCTTCAAATTACTATTTCGAAAGTATATTTTCACACAAAAGTGTCTTTTTTTTTTTCTTTCTAATGGCTGGGTCAGCGGCTCACTGGCATACCATATATTTTTGTAAATGCCGTACACATATTTAAATACGTTTATATAATATTTCAAAGTAGTCATATATGTATTTATGCATTAAATTACCCATATAGATCCATGGAAATAAGTAAAAATTTGCTCATTCATCAAAAGCGATCTTCTGGGGCTATGTTATAAAAATCAAAAGCAAAAGTTTATGAATGATTCAAGTTATTGATACAAAATAAATAAACAGAATTCATCGAGTCGGTTTCCGAATTTCTGTTTATGTAAAGAATGGGGTTTGAAAAAAATATCCTCCATTTCGATTTTTTTCTTCCTGTTTTATCAGTTCTTGAAGGATTTTTTTTCTTTTTTATTGCTGGAGTTCAGAAACATACAAAGATTGAAATGCGAAAAAAAATATGTTTATTCTGACGACTGCAAGCTGTGAAAATATTTACTCTATCTGAAACAACAAATAGGGAGTTGCTGGAATGAAAAATAAATAAATAAATAAATAAAAAAGAAGTAGTTGGTTATATTTTGTTAAGCGCAGAGAAAGAAACTCGTAATGTAAGACTATTGGAAACTGATCTATCATAGAAAACAAAGTTTCAACAGTTACTATTTTTTTTTTCAAATTCCAATTTAAATTATACCATATTTACTCACGTCGCAAAGACAGGGTCTTAGTAACTACCGTGAAATATCTTTACACTTAGTAGAAGTATGTATAATTTCGTGATTGTGTTTTTTATTTAAAAAAAGATAAATCATGTTTCTTCAAGACAATCAGTTTTAATCCATATTCCGCAATAAATACTGTATCTTTATAAATGCTTTGTTTCTTAACTATAGTGTCACAGATATAATGTAACCTCCCAAGTTGGACACCTCCATATCTCGGACACCTCTTAAAGTTGGACACTTTTAAAGGGAGCGCAACGTGGCCATTATATTGAAATATATTCTGCGTAAAAGTTGGAGACTTTTCGAGGGAACCGTAAGCGTCCAACTTTCGGATGTTTCACTGTAATTATGTTGATATCTCTATTTGAACAAAATTGTTTAAACATTGATAGAAAACTGAAGTTATACGCAGAAACATTGAATAAAATTTCGATGTTTTTAAGCATGAGGTTGTATTTTCTGGGCATAAATACTATGCTACAAAAATTAAAATTAGGCATTACCCATAATTTCTATTGTTTGAAAAAGTTACAGCCACTGACCAATACCGAGGTTTGTTTGTTTGCCTGAAGAGGACAGCTCACGTCACCAAATAGGGCTACATATCCTCTTCCTAGAGTTATCCTCAATTTGGATCCTCATCAAGTGGAGGACTTCTGAATATTGGCACTCTTCGGAAACTGCTAGTGGCCGCCTAAAATACTTTCGGAACCACAGGTTTAATGTGCACGCACGCCGTATGCATACGGTGTCCTTCAGTGGAACGTCGGAATCGAGCCCGCAGTTTACCTGTTGCGAGTCCAACACCTTAACCAATGGGCTACCACGGCCTCCCAATGTCAAGGTCGGAACTGTTGATCATTCTGCTATAAAAATCCCTAGTAGGCGTTCAACGTTAACCCCTTTAAAGAGAAGGACAATGCAATAACGGAGCCCAAGCCAGGAATCTAGCCCATGATCGTAGACAAGGCCGCAGCCAGAAAGAAAATTCGGGACAGGATATGCAGCACGTGCAACACTTCGAGGGATAAAATTTTTTCACCTTTAACGGATCTTCAGAATCAATGGAACAAAAAATCTACTGATATATTGACTTAACTTTCGGAGAATGGGTATCAAATCCTACATGCCCCCCCTCCCCCTCCCTGGTTACGGCCTCGATAGTAGACAGTGGTTCGAGGTAGGATTGAGCAAAAGGCAGAGTCATATGAGTTGTCCCATCATGTCTTTATAATTAGAATTATTCAGTAAGATTCAGATTACTCAGAAAGACTTACTTCTTTCGAAAAGTACAGGTTAGGGTGTCTCGGAAAATACGAATGTCTGAAAATGTTTGCTCACCGGGGTTTTTCTAGTTCCTTTTGGTGCGAAATTACAATGTATGAAATTTGAAGTCTATAGATCAATGTTTGAGTTTGCCTGTAAGGGCATAAAGATTTAATTTTTTTTTAAAGAAAATGCGGCATTTTCGGATTTATTGATTTTTTTTCAGCATTTCCCCTGCATTTGATTTAAGTTTTTATGAGTTCTTAAGTCTTAAAGAAGTACGAATTTTCATATAAATAATATTCATATAAATCGCAATCACAGCAGAAATTACTTATTCAAGAATGAAAATGGAAAAATCAACTCCCTTCACATTATTGAACTTTTTTCCCGTACTGATTATAAATTCATATTGATATAATAATATAATTCACACTGAAAGTATTAGAACATTGTTATGTACTTTGGCATAGTAACAAAATACTACCTGAAAAAAAACCCCACACAATATGCATCTTACGAATACGGCTAAATTTTAAGGTGAGTAAAAATGCAAGTAATATATTGCAAAGTAAAATGAAATCCCTATATAAGTGCACTTAACACTTAAAATTTTACAAATGCTTTAAACAGGATTTAGAGAAGGTTGGTGTTGATTTCCTAGGTTGTTCAACCGACTATAGCAAACACTACCTCTGTTCTTCATCCCTCGTAATTTTCTGAGAAAAATCCTGCACCAGCTTGACTCAAGTTTTGCTATATCGTTGGCGACTTTTAAGATTTTCAGAAATAATTTTATTTCATTATAGTCATAATCCTCTTCCCATGTCAATGGACATTTTTTCAGCCAGGATCCATTCTGCTTAAATATTTCACAAAGTAGCCATGAACTGGGCCCTACTTGCTGAAATAATTTTGTTTGTAAATTTAAATTTGAGAATACAGGAACGGCCTTTGGTAACTTTATGCATTCATTCTTGAATTTTAACAATGAAGAGCCAATTTTTTTTCTTCTCGGTTTCAGAAATCTGTTTTGAAAAGAGAGAAAATGGTATTGTCTCATCTGCCAAATACCACAAGTGTCGATTTAAGGCTGCCAGAGCAGCCTGAGTAACCTCAGGATCGATAGCTTTGCTGTTATTCAAACTATGCCAAAGCATAATGTCATTCACAGGAATACAGCTTTTGAAGCATTCAACCAGCATTTAATATAAATAAGAGAATTTAAAAGGATTATTTAATGCAGTTTTTCAACTTTTTTTGTTCATAACCCAATTGCTTATTAAATGCGTATATTTTAGCCCCATAAATTACTGTTGACATCCATCTTGCTTATGGAAAGCTCCAGGATTTTGTCGTTGAATTCCTCGAGGTGGAATTCACCTAATATTGTAAGTAAGACTTCCCGCAAATTCCTTATAGGCTCCAAGAAGAAAGAGCTCCTTCTTTTTGCTCAAAACAAGTTTTGAGAACGTGATGGCTTCCTCTTTTAAAGATTTTAGCTTCCTGTCACTAACTCCAATCTTTTTTAAATTACCTAAATTGTTTGAAACAGTTTCCCATTGATATTGAAGCTCTTTAAAATCTAAATTATCTGGACTCATAGATTGTCCGAAAATAGCCTTCACACTGCAGACTCAATTAACTTTACCACATGATGTCGACAAGCGAGGTAAAATAATTTCTTTTCCAAAAGTGTTTCTAGCCTTACACATGTTCCATTTATCCATCCATTATTTGATGCAGTTGTGTCAAAGGAAAGGCCAATAATACTTTCTGATACATCCCATTCTTGAGTCAATTGAAAAACTCTTTCTGCTTGTACTTTAGTAGTTTCGTCAGGTATATTTAGAACGCCCTAACAACTTTCCCTCCATATACTCCGACTGCGTATCCTTGAACTGAAAGTAGGGCTAAAAGTTATAATTATTTGATGGGTTAAAGCAGAAGTCTCCAAAGTGGGGTAAGCGTACAAAAGAAAATTATTGGAGTACGCAGAAAATTGTAAGAGGTATGCACACAACATAAAACACACACGCAATATATACACGGTAAAAAAAAAACTCGGAAACGTTACCCCAAAATATGGGGCAGCTCTTGTAGTTTAAAATTGCAGAAACGTTTCCGAACCATGCGGGTAACGTATTTAGAAACGTTTCTGCATATTTCGGAAAAATATTTACATATTTTCCTGCTTTTTAGGTAAGGTTTCTGGAAAAAATGGGTAACGTTTCTGTATATTTTGGTAAAATATTGAGAAACCTTTCCGTCTATTTCACAAAGGTTTCCGAATTAACGAGTAACCTTTCTGAGTTTTTCAGAAAAAGTAACATGCACTAGATGAAGCGTTTCGAGTAACATGCACTAGATGGCAGCACCAAACTCTAACGGAAGGAGCGCTCAGGACCAGCGATCAGAATCGAACCCTGGACGTTCGCGTTCGTAGGAGAGCACGTTACCTCGACGCTTTGATTGTCTTGATCATATTTGCTTTAAAAGTAAACTGACTGCTGCAAAAGTTATTTGTGGTATGGCTTGTTTTGGAAACTTAAATTTTTTTGGGAGTATTTTATAAATGGAGGAAAAATACCATAATTATAAATATAAATTAAAAATCTTAAATCTTTTTTTTCCGCAGAAGATAATGTGCTGTTTTATTTAAGTATTCATCCGTTTTATTCAAGTATTCATCCGGCGACGTCAACTGCTGACTGGTCACAAATAAATTTCGCAGTGACCAAACAGTGGAGTTACATAGCTCACAAGTTACCAGACTTTTATTTTCGCATGGGCAAATCGGGACTTTGCCCAGGGCCCCCAGTTTCAAATATTGTTCTGAAATATTCTTTTATATGTCAAAATTTTATGAAAAAGAAAACAAATTTTATAGCTGGGGACCCCCAAATTCATCAATGCCCGGGGCCCCTGTTGGTCATAATCGGGCCCTGCAAGTTACAATGCGACAGTCCTGTGGCAATTGTGACCCTCTGTGACGTCACAGCGACTCTTTTGTGACCATCTGTGCTATTAGGGAAGACGCGTTCACTCTTATCTCTCTGTCTCTTGGCACTTCGCGCATGCGCGCGAAGTCCCAAATAAAGATTTTCTTTCCCCGTAAATATTTTACGCCGAAATGTGGGTTATGTTTCCGAAATCGTGAGTTCGAGTAGAGCATCGGTAGGTTACGCTATACTTTCGGAAACCTTTCTGCTATAAGTATGTAACGTTTCTGATTTTTTTTACTGTCTAGATATATATATATATATATATATATATATATATATATATATATAGTTAGGGGGGTACATTTATGATTATTTTCATAAAACGTACGTGGTAAAAAACGTTTGGAGACTGATTTAAATGCATAGTAGGATCGCTTGTTTTTCTTCAATATCTGCGTAAATTAACTCTTTCTTGTTGTGATTGCACTTGTTTTAAGTTTAAAATACTTGTACTTGTTCAAAACACTATATTTTTATACATAGATAATTTTGTTTAATATAACGAGTAAAAAAAAACTATTTCCTTAAGTTGAAGGAACATAAAACTTTTTAAATTATTACGAAATTTACGTTTTTTGTATTTTTTAAAAATATTTAAGGCCTTGCAGGCAAACTCTAACGTTGACCTAGAGACTTCAAATTTCACACATTTTAATTTCTCAGCAAAAGGAACCAGAAAAACCCGGGGAGCAAACATTTTCAGATATTCGTATTTTCCGAGACACCCTAGTACAGGTACCTGTAACGCGGCGAAAATGGAGCGTCACATAAGCTGTCCCATTATGACTTCATAATTAGAATTATTCAGCAAGATTCAGATTACTCAGAAAGATCCCTTCTTTCGAAAAGTACAGGTACTTGTAATTCGGCGAAAATGGCGTGTCACATAAGCTGCCCCATCATGTCTTTATAATTAGAATTATTCAGTAAGATTCAAATAACTCTGAAAGATTCCTTCTTTCGAAAAGTGCAGGTACTTGTAATGCGGCGAAAATGACGTGTCACATAAGCTGTCCCATCATGACTTTATAATTAGAATTATTCAGTTAGATTCTGATTACTCAGAAAGATCCTTTCTTTCGAAAAGTACAGGTACTTGTAATTCGGTGAAAATGGCGTGTCACATAAGCTGCCCATCATGACTTTATAATTAGAAATATTCAGTAAGATTCAGATTACTCAGAATGATTCCTTCTTTCGAAAAGTGCAGGCGCTTCAAATGCGACGTAATGCATTGACTAAACTTTCGGGGGATGGATATCAAACCCGACATGGTCAGACTCCCCTTGTTAAGGCCTTGATAGTAGACAGTGGTTCGAGGTAGGATTGAGTAAAGGACAAAGTCACATAAGCTGTCCCATCATGTCTTTAGAATTAGAATTATTCAGCAAGGTTCAGGTTACTCAGAGAGATATCCTTCTTTCGAAAAGTGCAGGTTCTTGTAATGCGGCAATAAAAACTCAATTAATTAAATAAATAAATAAAGTTTCAAAAAACGGGTGGGGGTTACACACCGAAATGTCCAATATACACGCACACACATGCGCATGTGCATTGCTGTATAACCATAAATACACATGCGAGCAACACGCTATGTTTTATTTCCTTCTAAATAAAATATATAACCCAAAAAAAAACGACTAATTCATGCTTTAACCTGAAATCAAGTGCATCTCTTCATCATCTAAAACTTAAACTCACACACACAAAAAAAAAAAACCATTTTAAGATTAACCGATTTGTTTTGTAATTCTCGTTCCTTCGATTATGCATCTGTTTTTATTCTGAAAGAATTCCTATTACGTGAAAGTCGGAGGACTGCGTAAATATATCATTTATGTTATCTGTAAAAGTAAGATATTCCTACTTGAATAAAACATAAACTGAAAGAAATGGAATTTCCATGAGAAGCCATAAGTTTCTGCAAGTAAATTTCGCTTTTATTTGCCGGAATTTGAAAATGATCGACACTCTATCTGATTTTTTCCGCTTGTCGAGAAGAGTGTTTTGCGTCGATTTGTCACATTTATAAGTGGTATTGACAACGGCATTTTCCATGGAACTGATGTTTTTTTTTTTTAAGTCTGAGATAAAAACCCATTTCGTTTATTTGGCAATCATATTTTTTTATCGATGCTGCTTTAAAATTAATCTAAGAGAGCTGTATCAATTGATGGAGCCGATGCCCTATTTCGGATCCTTTGTATACAATGCGCAGTTACAGTTTGAGTGTCGATGTCGGTTTGAAAAGAACAAAATAGTAGTGCCTCATCGTGCATTGTTTTTAAACTCTACCAAAATTGGGAAAAGTACGAAATGTGAACTGCTGGAACGTTTTGTTGAACCAATGGAAAATTCGTTGATTTAACAAGGAATTCGATGAAGCTATTTGAACCAATTAATTCTGTTGAATCAACAAAACAATTATGCTGGATTAAAACAATGTTTTGTTGATTAATATGTACATATATTCTTCTTCAATGGCTTGACAGCCCTGGCCTTCTCTAGAAGTCCCTTCCAGGCAATCCTATTGTTGGCAACTGTTTTCCAGTTTTTAACCTTTAGAATGTTCCGGTCTTTTTTATCAGAATCAATCCATCTTAGTGGGGGTTTACCCTGAAGCCTAGTTCCCATGGGCTTTTCCAGAAAGGCTTTTTTTGCAC
This sequence comes from Cheiracanthium punctorium, assembly GCA_038373885.1. Classification (NCBI taxonomy): domain Eukaryota; kingdom Metazoa; phylum Arthropoda; class Arachnida; order Araneae; family Cheiracanthiidae; genus Cheiracanthium; species Cheiracanthium punctorium. The sequence goes on from JAWZYV010012280.1 coordinate 295,000, forward strand.
AGCGATCTTCTTGCTTTCTAGCCAGATGATCAGCCCTAAGTCAAGCCCATTTAAGTCTCTGTAATTTGATAAATTTTACAATGTCGGGTTGTTTATAAATCTTGCAGAGTTCTAAATTAGATCTTCTTCTGCATGATCCCTTCACTTGGACCCCACCTAGTATGGAAACTCAATATCTTTCTCTCCAAAATTCCCCAGACAATTATTGTGTTGTGACTAGAGGTGGCCATTGATTCGATGAGTCGAATCAGTGATTCGAATCTTAGCTCAGATTTCCTGAGTCAATAGAATGGCCATAAACTGATTTGAATCTCGAGTATGGACGAGAGGAAATCATCCTGGTAGCGAAGAGAAAGGAAATTTCTTTTCCCTTTGCAATTTGGAGAGATTTCTCTCAACTGAGTCGGAAGCTGGGAGTTGGTTGGTAAGTTGAGAGTCGATTGCTGATTTGGATGAGCGACGAGGCTGTGAGCTGTTGAAAGAGTTGAGGGTTGATTACTGATTTGAAACAAGGGCAATTCCGTGAGGTGCTTGCTGAGTTGAGGGTTGATTACTGATTTAAAATAGCTACTGATTCAGTGGTTCGATGGAATAGACTCTTTAAATCGACTTTAAACTTAGTACTGAGTTAAATCTTTGGTGTTTCAATGAGTTTTGGGGATAATTGTATGATTCGGTCTAGTGGATGCCTCTTTTGGCTGTGTTTGCTAGCATAGACGTGACATCGGCGGCTTGGAAGTGAACGTGCACCCTCAACTTTGTTAAGAAAAACATTTACTGTAGAATTTTTAAAAAATCGTTTACTCTACGTATGTCCCTGTTAGCAAGCTATGGATTTTCTTTTGAGAAGAACTAGTCAGAAATAAAATACGCATTCCTTAAGAGATATAAGGAATGCGTAGTCCTCAGTAAATGTAAGGACTACGCATTCTTTACATGTACTGAGTTTTTCGTTTCAGGGAAATTGGTAGATCCAAAGGAGACATGTGCCTCATCAGACAAATTAAGTGAAGACTGTGAAATATTGACTTATTTAGTAAATTCAACAACATTTTTTAGAGGAAGGAGAGAAACAAAAAGCATATGTGTTTCCGGACCAAGGAAGGGGCACGTGTCCCCGCGCCCTCAGACAATTTGGGTTTATACAACAAAATAACGACTTATTTGTAAATTCAAACTTATTTATTAGAGTAGAGGACATAAAAATATTGTAAAATCAAGCTTTTTTTCCTATTTAGAAAGATATTACTTAGAGTTTATACTTATACATGAGGATCGTCGATCTATTTTGATGTGCAGTTCCATCTGACAGCAGCTATTGTAACTACTCTTTCAAAAGATCTATAAAATTTTTATAGCTCAAATAATAAAGACACTGTTTGCTGCATTTCCTACTGATCTTTTGAGATTTTTAATTTTGAAATCTAAATATTAATTGCTGGACACACTATATTAAAATGTTATGCATACCATGCACAGTTTTGATAAAATCGTTATCATTTTAAATATATTAACGACGATTTTAAATTTAAATCTTTCTCCACAAGTTTCCTAAAGAAATGGCTTCGAGTTTTAAGTATATTCATAACCAACTAACTAACTCATTAAACTAGCACACAGGTAACCAAAAATCAGAAATTTAGGAATATACTGAAAATTATTAAAACGAAAATCAATATTTCAGTTTCCCATAAGCCTACGAAATGGTGGCTAAAACACTTTAAACGTTTAGCTTCTCAGTTTTGAAAGGCTTTATATATATATATATTTTTTTTTTCCTAAGATCAAAAAACATTCTTCTATCTCGTGCTTAGTATTTTTCAAATATTTTTCTACGGCCTTTTGCAATATGATAAGAAATACTCACCAAACGAGAAGGGTTAGGTAAAAAAAAAAAGAATAAGAATCTAATATTGAAGGACTTTTTCTGCTCAAGTTTCAAAAATCCAGATTTACGGTTTCCGAAAATAAAAACAAGGAAAACAAAAGTTCGTTCTTTTTACTTAAAAGCTTGTTTTGAAAAGTTGCGCCTCATACATGCACGCCATTTGTCAATATATTAATATTGTTTTAAAAGAATTAATTTTGTCGGAAAAAGTGCTTTATTTGAAAGCATGTGATTAAAAAAGAAAAGAGCCATTTTTATGTACGAGCTTGTTTTGACGTTAAGGAAAGAAAACCGTCTATTCTGCTTTTATTATTATTACTATTATTATTATTATTATTGAGCTGAAAAGCTATAATCTTAGATTCAGCACTATCCCGACCGTTTCAATAATTCTGGGATTTTGACTCAAAGATACATTTTTTTCAGCATTCATAAATTTTCTAAACAAGGATTTATGTATATGATAAGAATCTGAAACAAATTAGAATATCATTTTTGAGGATAGAACTGAGCATAACAGCTTAGAAGTAATATTTTACTATTTATAATCATTCATCTTAATGTTATATTTTAAAAATTTAAACTACTTGTGAATTTAAAAAGAAATTGTTTTCAATTATTTTTGCTCGAGTCTAAAATTTTTGATGCGTTAAAATGTACGTAAATATTTAGAATTACAATTTCAGCATTTAACCTTCCCCCCTTTTCATAATTTCTTTTTCTAAGTACTTCTAATTTACCGTGTTTTTCAGGTATTAGAAAATCACGTAAGAAATGAAAAAAAGAAAAGCGGAAAAGTAGCCTATCAGGAATCAATTACAAGGATATTATTATAATAGCTAAAAAAGAGTGGTTTCAAATAATTAAAATTAGCAGACAGTTTATCTAATACAAGGGTTTTTAGGATTTGGGCATATTAAAAGTAATCTTCTATCAACAAAATAATTATTTTTTGCATTAATGAAAATTGCATTCCATACACTTCATCTTTTCCAATTTTAAAATAAATAATTAATTCTATAATTAATTTCCACATATTAATAGCATATAATATTTAACACATTTTAACATCTTAAATAGACTTCGTCTTCGCCAATTTCAAAATGAATAATTAACTACTAATAATTAATTCCATATTCTGTTTTCAACATGACAGTTATAATAAGGATATGATTATAATACAGTAGAGTCCTGCAATTCCGGACTAATAATATCTATCTTGAAATCTTAATCCATATTCCGTATTTTTGCTTGAAGAATGGAACATTGGTTAAGTTTTGTTGAAAAAAAAAAAAAAAAAAAATCTTCGGGACGGTGAGTCTTTAGCTCTGTCTCCAAATTCAGCATCAACAATTCTTTCCCTCCGATTGTGGGTCTGATGTCTATACACACAGTCTCAGCATCAACAATTCTTTCCCTCCGATTGTGGGTCTGATGTCTATACACACAGTCTCAGCCCCCGATTCTACGTGTCCTGGTTATTTATCCCTATCCTATATGAGATGCCATGTAAACATGGGATTTCTGCAGAAGAAAAATGTGCTCTCTCGCAAGATAACGAATAATACCTTAAAACAGAATTGCTCAATTACTTTGCGTCTGCTTTAGCTCCTCCAATAAAGTATGTGCATAAACAAGTGAGGACACGTTGAAAAGGTTCTTCTTAATAAAACCTCATTCTCTGAAGAAATTAATTGAGTACACACTGAAAAATATGTTTTGTTGAATCAACAGAAGTTTTCTTAAATTAACAAAATTATCCGGTTGAAAAAGTCAGCGAAATTTTTCTTAAATTAACAAAATAATTTTGTTAAAATAATATTGTTATTTCAACAAAACATTTTGACAGTTTAACTAAACAATTTGGTTAAAAGAAAGAAATGTTTTGTTTATTTAAACCAAACTATTTGTTTAAATGGTTAAAATCAATTTTCATTTCTTTATTTGTAAAAATTTCAATTTAATGTTAAATATTTCTAGGAAGCGATAATGCATTTTAAAATATTTAGGTTAAGTCCCCACCCCCATTTTAACCAGAAATTGAAAATGTCCATATATTTAAATTAGAAAGGTTGACTCCAAAAACAATATTTAACAAATTACGAGCGTATTAAAATGCAGTTAACTGTCTGCTTATTTTTATATAATCTTTTTTGAATACAAATTCTCGAACACTGTTCTATGTAAGAAGAGCAAATATAAATAAAAATGTACCATTACAGTTTTTACTTCGTTCTAGCCAATAGAGGATTGTGGTTTTTATCAACAAATAAGTTGCGTTTGAGGAAAAAAAAAAAAAAAAAATCAATTTCGCTGAAGGAATACGCGAGTTGAGAAAATTTGCTCATAAATCAACATTGTTTCTTACATTTGCTTTTGACGCTTAATATAAATTCTTGTCAATACAAAAGGAAATAAATTACTGGTGAATGATTTCTCTTTCTCGGTATTAAAAGCACAATCTCTCAGCAAATGTCTTTTATTAAATACACCAACAAAATAAATTTTCCATTTTTTCTAGTTTTCATGATTTTTAATCTTTATTCCGATGTTATTTAAAATAAATGCATGGGTGAAATAGGGTTTTTTTTCTTTTTTTCTTCCTTCTTTTCCTACTGATCATATTGTTTAAGTTTTCAGCAATTAACATTTGCATCAATGACTAAATACCAATGTATTTTTCAAATATCTGGTACCCCGGTACCCACATCGAATATCTACTCTCTCTGTTTGTTTCATTACATGTTACCGATTTTATAATCAAATAATAAATTACTGCACGACAAGAATACTAAATAATAACAATAATAAATAATTTAAAGGAAACTAAATAATAATTAATAATTATTTAATTATTGTGATTGTGTTTGCTTATGTTTGTTATAATAATCATTTATAAGCTGTATGTAATCTGTAAGATACAATAATGGGTATCTCAGTATCTGGATTTTGAATAATGATATCGGAAAATACAGCGCATAAAACTCAACAATAATATCTCCCAAAAGGAGTTAAAATTATGTATAGTCAAGATTCGTGTAAGTAATGAGGATTAAAATCTATTTTACATAGGCTTGATTAGAAATGATTAAATTACCATGACCCCGCCCCCAAAAGGTATCCGGGTATCTGGTCATTGACACAAATGTTAAAGATATACAGGGTGATTCAGAACTCTTGTATAAAACGCGTAAAAAGTGGTAGAGAGAACCAAAACGATTTAGACTACAACAGAAATGCGGGGTAGGAATTGCTGTCTCTATGGACCTGTTAACCCGTATATGCAAAGTGATGCAGATCTGCATCGTATTTTTCACGGCCGGATTAGAGTAGAAGTCAAATTTCTTACGACAATTTCACCTGTAAAATATAGTTTTTAATAATAAATTATTCCTATCGTGGATAATAAAAATTTCACATAATTTTTTCAAACTGCGTGTTTTTTGGAAAAATTAATTAGTTATTCGCAAAACTGACATATCAAACTATCAAGCGAACGTCTTTAAAATTCGTGCATTTAAGTGTTACTAATCATTTTGGGATAATAGCTAACTTTTCGAGGAATGTTCGTGATAATCTAAAGGTCTTTCACAGAAGGCACTTGATTCAAACTGATTATTAATGGTATTGCTTGTTAAAAGCAGTAATTATTTATTAATTACAGAATTGATCATTAAAGTGATTAATATCAGTTAAATGAAAACTACGTTTCCAACCCCCGATTGTTATGTGATTCTGTACTGTTTCCCTCGACACCTTACATGTTTTTAGGTGTTCTGAATCACGCTGTATTATACAGTTATATTAAATTTAATCTAAAAAAGCAAATCTGGTAACTTTTTTGATAATGAGAAGTCAGTATCGGATCACTCTTTTTTTTTATGGAAGAAAGTATTTTGCTCCAAGATTGTAAAATAAGAACTCAGAAGAGACCGAAAGAAAGTGAAATTTAAAAAAAAAATGAAGAAATTTAAAAAACCCGAAAAAATAGAATATAAAGAAAATGGGGGTGGTATACAAGTGTATGTCAGTAAATACCAGATCCGTTATACAAAGAAAATGTGATTACAAAAGGTTTGCACGTTTTTGGACAGATAGAAATAATAAATATGGAAATTTTCAGCTAGTATATACTAGTATACCGGTATGCAGAAAGCCGATTCTTCTACTGCTGAACTACTTTAGTTTATAGGCTTATTTTTAGAAGGGTATAAATACAAAATCAAAACTAAGATTTTGAAACTGACATCAAAAAATGCTGCGATCTTCTTATAAGCTGTTAGCAAAAACTATTCAGCAAAAGCTATTCATTATTTGATTTACTAATTTTAACTGTTTTTTTAATAGTCATTGATTTATCATAGTATTCATTTGTAGATACCTTACAAAGGCTATAATTAATGTAGCTTACATAACCTAAAAGTCATTATAAATAACAAAGAATTATTTTAAATTAAAAGTTACAATCACATACATCAAATGTAATTTTTACACACATGAGATAAAAAAATCTATTTAACTGCTTTTTTAAATAGATTTTTAAAAATAGTTCTTTATAATATTTTTTAATTTACTGCACCTTCTCGTCTTAAAAAAATAACAATTATCTAAGGCCTTTAAATCCTAATATTTTGTCCAGAAGAAGCGTCTGAAAATAAGCATATTTAAATAAATAATAGCAATTATTTTTTTACTTTAAGCTCAAAACATTCGCATTAGCACTTTTTATATTAAACGTGCCTAATTAGCTAGTTTCATTCCGTACTTCTTATAATTGTTGTTTGCCATATTTCATTAATAAAATTGCCTCTTTTGTTAAAAATCATCTTTTTAACGTTTCTTTTAACAGTTTTCTACGAAATTGACCTGATTTTGATTTTTTTCAAGGATCTTAACACATTTTTTTATGTTTCAGTTCATTAAGCTAGAATATTTTTTTTTCTGTTTTGATATGCATTTCCTTTCAATTTTTTATGCTCGATAAAGTTTAGTGTCTCTAAACCAACATACTTTTAAGGAGAATTCATAATTGGCTTATGCTTAATGCATCTATGTTGTTTATTTTTTCACGTTATGAAATCTGAGTTTTTACGTAGTTAGTACTTTTACTCATTGGTACTATGTTTTGTTTGTTTTTCGAAATAATTAAAAAGCTCAGAGGTTTTTTTTCGGCTTCATAATTAATATTTCGTTTTCTAAGATTTTTTTGAAGCATGGAATTTTGCATCATTACTGAGTCCGTGCTAATGCAAGCAAAGCAAAAAGTACTTGAAACACGTAAATGTACACGAAAATATAAATAGTTTTGTTTAAAACTATAATTAAAACATTTTGTTTATTTATTGAAACAATTTTATAGCTTAGACGCATGGAAATAGTATTTTTCTTTTCGCTGTATTTATTCACTGATTATTTTTCAAAAAACGTTAAAATCCACAAAAATATATCCCCTACCCCTAGTGTGGCTTTTTTAATTAAAGTACGTAAAAAAATAATGTTTTTCAGCTAATAAAAATGCTAAATAGATAGCTTTTAGAAGAAAGGTAGAAATTTTTAATTGTTGATTTAGAGCTGAATAACTCATCATTTTATTCATAAATCGCATATTTTAGCATCTTTTTAAAAATCTTATTACTTTGGGAGTGTTTATGGAGTAAGTTGATTAGATGACCAGTCTTAAAAATTCAGAATGTTCGTAAAGATTGACTGTCAGAGCGTACACCGATCTCGAAATCAAACTTGTTAATTATTGAACATTGACGGTACATTAACTTTTTTCGTTATGCTAAAACACTTCATAAACCTCGTTCTCATATATACAGATTTTGTGGTATCTTTCATAATGCATGAAAATACCATTGTTTGGTGCCATTGTATGGGACTGACAATAAATTGTATGGTATATGGTTACCATTGTAGGTTACCACTATATTATGGTACGTACCATGGGTTCCATTGTCGACACTAATGTTTTTCTGACATAGATTTCCATAAAAGTTTGATAAAAGGGTTATTTTCGAAATTGGGTGCCATATGGAAATTTAAGAAGCAAAAATATAATTTAAAAAAATAAGTAGTTTTTTTTCATAATATAAAACATTTCTTGTTTCTGAACGTTATTTGAGTATTATTCATGCATTTTTTTCTTTTATTTAATTTTTTACATTTTTACATTATAAGACTTGATGAAATCTGTTATGTCAATACGTTTTCTTCGAAATTTATACAAACTTTTAGCACAAAATAATGAAAAGTGATATATTAATTACATAAGTACAGAGTCCTCTTGCCCATATAATAAAGTCTTTTCCATTTAAAAAATATTTTTCAATTTTTTCCAAGTTTCTGCTTGTCATGTCTGGTAACAAATTTATCATGTCTCTTACTTATTATAGTCACAGACATGATCGGTAACAGGCATGACATTTCAAAGAACAAAAATTCATGACTCTAAATAATTCCACAAGAACATGAAAAGATATATTAATTTAGACTAAAAAACTAATCTAAATTAATAAATTGAATTAACAAATAAATAAATATATTTTGTACAACTAATAGGCTTTTGCTTTTTCAGTCAAATGAAAAAAAAAAGAAAAAAAAAACTCAAGATGCCTGCTTTTATTTCTTTCTTGACCACATTCTAATGATTCATTAGGTGTTGCTATTCTCAAATTTCAATTTTGTTGTTTAAAAAGTTGAAAATAATGTATGGTAACAGACATGAGATCAATCTCCGGACATAATTAATTATCAAAATGCCATATTAAGCCATGGCCTTTGATATAGCCACTAAGCCAATGGACTTCGCTATGGCCACTAAGCTATATTTAATTATCAAAAGTCTTGTATTTTTCTTAAAACCCTTAAAAAAACCTTTTCATAATGTAATTTAAACTCTATTTCACAATTCTGAAGCATGTCGAGACAGAAATTTTAGTTTCGAGGCAGTAATTCTACGTAACACTTTTCATGTTCCATGATTCGGACAGCTATATTTCAGTACCTTCTCTACTCATTTCTTTTTTTTTAATTATTAAATAGTATGTATTTTAATCTATTGTTTCCGTACTGGAAACTGACTGATGAAAACCATGATAAAAAGAAAATCATTCAAATTTTCTTATAACTTGTAAAAAAAAAAAAAAAAAAAATTACACGCTTACAGCAAATGGCACCTAATTTTGAAAATGACCCAAAAACCTTATTTTCAACTACTCTTCGGCTTGTGAACTTGCCTCATCTGTGATTGGTTGTGTCGAAAGACTTCATTGAATCCCTATTCCTCCATAAAATATAGTTCTGAAAACGTTTCCTCCTTTTTGCCGAGATGATGGCATAATAAGTCTATAAATATTCACGCATTTTGCTAGGGCATACTTATAAAAATTCTATCGAGATTATAAGCAATTTATTTTCAGTTTGGATACTAAAAATATATATAGAAAAGTCAAAATGAGTGAAAGCATTCTAAGAAACCCCCCAAAATCTGATGGTAAACAACTTGGTAGTAGAACCTTGCTAATATGATGGATATCTTTACAGACTGTTGATGATATGAAATTAAGCGACTTGAAGACCCGCTCTTCTTTTTATGTCTGTCTTTGGATCTGCATCGCGTGAATTACACTCATACAATTGATGTAGTAAGAAAATGTTAAGACTTAAAAATGAACAAATTTTGTTAAATATTTGTTTCGAGTTTCCAGAAATCTTTTATAGCTTTAAACAAACAAATGGATAAGACAGTGGTAAGACGGCTGAAAGGTGAGGCTTTCGGGCACGGCTGTAAGATCTAACAGTCTGTAATTTTGGTCGGTTTTCTAAAGATGCAAAGTGGATACACGTTAGAATCTCTTAAAAAAGTCCTCCGACCAAAGCAGGTGTCCTCTTGTAGGCTTTCCATAGCACAAAATACAAAAACATACATAAAATAAATTTGCATTTTTTATTTTATTTTATTTTATTTTATTATTTATTTTATTTCATATTTATTTATTTATTTACTTTTTGTATGGAGAAAATAAAAATTTAAAACGAATTCGCAACCATAAAGTTAAATTAACTGTTATACAAGCCGGTCCCGAAAGTTGAACGTGTTCAAATGTATCGATTTTGGCCTTAATTCTGGGCTTTGATACTTAATGTAGGCACTTATAAAGGTGTTCTACATGAAGAGCTATCTTCGCCACAGGACTTTTGAACAGCTTTAAAAACAAACCAATGTTCTTCAACATTCGAAAAAATCGTGTAAATGTATTAATAATGCACCCTATGCACTATGGACTTACATTAACGGTAAAGCTGTATGTCTGGCGCAACTTTCAGAAAAAATTCATAAGCACAAAAATTGCCTTCAAAAATGGGCTGATGATTTACCCATTTGTATGTATGTTTAGCATTTTTTTTTCTGACAATTTCGAAGTCTTATAAATTCATTCACAACGTTAGTTCACAATGTAACTTGTAATGAGACATTCTAACATTTTCCGATTCTCTAGCTCAATTAATTTTTTTTTTAATCTGTTCGAAAGTTGCATGATTTTTTAAGTGAAACAGCTTTAAGTAGGTTTTTAAATAAACACATAGTATAAAAACTGAACTGAAAAACTGGCTAAAATCTTATCAGCTAACTTTCTCATGCCGAACAATAACAAAAAGCGCATTCCTTGAACAGAATTTCTTTTTCAAATTAATCGACACGCAACAAGGTTCCTGAATAAAATACGAGAGGAGAAACAAGAAATTACTACTGTTGTCATAAATGCGTATATATTTATTTATTTAACGGATTCCGAAAATGACCAGAGCAACATTTATTTTGCTGCTTCTGATGTACTTGTTGGGAGCACAACAAAGGATTATAGGTACTAAAATAAAATAAAACGGCGCCTAAGAAATAAAGCCCTTTTATTCATATGAAATTTTACTAGGGTTTCGAGCTGAAAGCTTTCTTATCTGCATGATTTATAGGCATTTTCTCTTTTTGTTCATGTAAACTGTTTTAACTGCAATATTTTATGTGTAGAAGGAACAAAACCCATGCAAGAAAAGTTCTTTTGCAGCGATATATGTTCGAATAGAAAACTTCCTTTTATTCTTTGTTCCTTCTACATATGTGCATATAAATTGCGGGTATATATCTTTGAGCCCTGTAAAGATGATATAAAACAAGCCATACTTACGTAAAAATTGTTTCATATTACGTAACCCTGATGTATCCAGGATCGACTGGTTGTTTTAAAAACAATTCCGAATAAATAGGTATCTAAAAATTCCTCCTGCTTTTACTTATCGGCAGATGAAAATTTGACTGATTTTGATGGCTGAAAATAAAATTGTTAACGCATAACTTACCGCCTTAGTCCTGTGGAAGATTTTGAAAAGATAAAGCAAAAATGTAAAATTGTTTTCATTCTTCTGTAAGCAGTTGAATACGGAAGGGAGGAAGGGATTATTATCGAATTTATCACCCGTTGGCAGCGGTATTTTATCTGTGAGTGGTGATAGTGGTTGGGGGATGAGAAAAATTACAAGGAGTTACAGGGTGTGTTAAAAAATTAATATTATATATATATATATAATTATGTATTACAATATTGTTGGAATGTTACAATTTTATTAATAAGGTAAAACAGTGAAATGGAGACGCACAGTGTTACTCAATCCTGTGATAAATTATGTTTAAAAAAATAAAATTAATTCCAATTTTTTACATTACCATTCCTTGCAGGAAATTATTTAAAATGTTCGCGCACAGATAAAGTTTTCCAGAGAATTCCAGCAAACAACGTTGAATTAAAACAAATTATAACTGAAGAAATTTCGTCGATAACATTGACAATGTTGCGAAGTATGTCAATAAACTTCGTTCGACGCGTTGATGATTGCGTTCAAAATGGTGGTGGACATTTTTCAAAATGTGCTTAAAGTAATGATAATGTAAAAAAAAAAAATCGAATTAAGTTATGTTTTTCAAAACTAAAATTATCACAGGATTGAGTAACTTTGTGCGTCTCCAGGTATGTTTTACCTCACAAATAAAATTGTAACAGACTAACAGTGTTGGAAAATATCTTTAGCACTGATACAAGATTCAAGCAATTATACTTCAGTGTCACGTTACATCTAGAGTTATCAAGTTTCCAACAACGTTTTTCCCCCTGAGAACAGGTTTAAAAGCTAGGTGTTAGAACAAAGTCGATTAGTCATAATATCATTAAATATTCAATAAAATAATGTTTAAACAAACTAAACATTACTGAATAGAATTTTTAATCGTGACATAGCCTCACCATGGCACAGGGATTATGTCCCTGAAAATGGTAGACTGCCGAAGTGTGAAGGTCCCGGGTTCGGGTCTCATCGCGCGGCTGTCGATCCAACGTTCTGGAGTTTTGTTAGGTTTTCTCCAGATGTAATGTGAATACACCTTAGAAAGTCCTCCTACCAAGGTACCCCCCGTCCTTAGCAGATCGCCCTAGCGTAGCGTTGGAATAATCTCGCAAATATCAAAAATAATCGTGACACATTCTACTGAGCATTCTAATGAAGTTTTAAACAAAACTGTACATTTACATAGAACATAACTCTCTGTTCACGGAACAATTTATCATTATGCAAATGCGAGTGAAGTAAGATATTATCACGCGACAAAACAATTCTATTCTCTCCGATCTACTCTTCTTTAAACACTATTAAACTTGAAAAAAAAAATAGCAGAATTCTTTTCTCGATGCTTAAAACCTGGCTTTCAGTAAACAGGTAATACGTATTATTAAATGAGATGGCATGCATTTTTTTCTACACAATGGTCCGTTCTTTCTTTTTTTTTCTCTTTTTTTCTTCTTCTCTTCTCTCATTTTACCCCAGTATTTCTGTGGAGAAAAAAAAAATTATATATATATGTTCCACTTCAAATTTGCTTTTTCCTTATTTCGTTTTCTTTTCCCTGGATTCGTGCGATAAAAACCAGGTAACACGAAAAGGCAAGGAAAAAAAAAAAGGAAAAAGAAACGGTTCAAGAGAAATGTAATATTGAGTGACTTTTTCTCGGCTGACGCTGCAAAAATAGAAAGATTTATGATGATTTTTTTTCCTCTCGCTGGAAACAATACGAAAGCGAAAAATAAATAATAAATATAAATAAAACGCTCCTTTTCAGTAAGTGATTTTTACTCCGGCTCTTGTCGTACGATTTTTTAGGAGCATTCATCAACTTTAAAAATATTGCTGCAAAGCAAGCGAAAGAACAGGCAAATCAATCTAACAGGTTGGAGGCGCTGTTAGAGACTTCGTAATACCATCACTTTTGAAAGCATTATCTAAAGTAGTAAAAAATATTGTGTGTGTGTATATATATATATACATACATATATACACTGCCCTCCAAAAGTTAAGGTACAACCTGTTTTTCCGAAGTTGACCATAAAAAAAAGGCAGCAACAAGAAAATTAGTATTTTATTTGCATAATAGTTACAAATTTTACCAAAACATATGCAAAAATGACAGTCACCACTTTTACTTTTAAAGAAATGGATACTTATACAAGAGTGGGAGAAAATGTGCAAAAACTAAACTTTTGTATTGCCGGCTGTAATTTTTGTGTGTGCTTGTTGATTGTAAGTTTTGTCATTAATTTCGTTCAAGACAATCTAATAATGTTCAGGAAAAATCGCTTACCCGATCCCTTACGGTGGAAGTCGGTTGGATGGATGGAAATGTGGTTGCCACAAGCTGATTCTGCTAGACGTCTCAATGTGTCTCGTAGTGTGGTCCAACGGCTGTGGAATCAATTTCAAACCACAGATTCAGTGTCTAGAAGACCTGTTCCAGGCCGACCACAAGTTACGACACCTGCAGAAGACCGTTATCTAGCACTTTCGGCCCGAAGAAGGAGAACCACTACTGTACCTCAGCTCGTCGCATCGGAAGAAGGATCTCAGCCACTACAGTACGAAGACGCCTTCATAATGCATGTATGTATGCAAGACGACCATTTGTGTGTGTCCCCTTGAACGGACGGAACAGATGTTCTCGTTTACGTTGGAGAAGGGAACATGTCTTCTGGACCAGACAAGAATGGGCTTCTGTACTCTTCACTGGCGAGTCCCGGTTTACATTGCAGTGCGGTTCCGGGCGTGTACTGGTCTGGAGAGAACAAGGCACCAGATACAACCAACCCAACATTGTTGAAAGACATAGTTTTGGAAGTTCTGGAATCAAGGTGTGGGCAGGGATCTCTCTGGGTGGTCATACTGACCTGCATGTGTTCTATGGAGGACATTTCAGTTGTGTGAGATATCGTGACGAGATCCTGGATGCCTATGTTCGGCCATATGCTGCTGCTATTGGCAATGATTTCATCCTGACGGATGATAATGCCCGACCTCACCGAGCTGTGCCTGTTGAGGATTATCTTGAGAGTCAAGGTTTGGAGCGAATGGAATGGCCAGCTCAAACTCCAGACCTCAATCCGATAGAATATGCTTGGGACTACCTTGACAGACAAGTGGCTGCTTCAAGTCCTCCTCCAAGATCGTTGGATGAGCTGGAACAAGGACTAATCCGTGCGTGATCTTCGCTCCCTATTGAGGTGTCCGACAACTTAATTAGCAGCATTGAGAATCGATGCCGCCAGTGCATTGCAGTTAGGGGTGGACACATTCCTTATTAGAACTCATTTTTGTAATGTTTCCACCACATTTTTCCACAAAAAGCTTTGATAAACTGTTTTCTCCAAAAGTGGACTTTTCTACCAAAAGTGTTCTTTTTCTTTTACACCATGTTTGTGTTGAATTTATGTAAATTTCTATGTCGTACTCAATGAAGAACTATTTAGTGCTCATTTAGTCCAAATTTTTTGCTTCTATGTTCATTCGTTTCCATATTATTCACAAAAAACAGGTTGCACCTTAACTTTTGGAGGGCAATGTATATGACGGATGGTTATACATCAATATGTATTTTATTCACGATAATGTATAAGTTGAAGAATTACGGAAATTGACATTATTGAATAGGGGACTCATATTGATTATTTTCCAAACAGGGGCTCCCAACATTGCCGAGTGGATAAGACACAGAGCTTAACAGATGGCTGAAGTGTGAAGGTCCCGGGTTCTGGTCTGTCGCGTGGCTGTCGATCTAACGATCTTGAGTTTTCTCCAGGTGTAACGTTTTCCAAACGGGAAAAAATTCCACCGCCCAAGGCATCCCCTCACGGCAGATGCCCCTCGTGTATGCTCTCATAATACTAGGCACCAAACAGATAAAAGAATATAGGTTCGCAACATTATGTCATTTCTATCAGACTTTGGATATGTGCCTAAAATATTTTCAGAGTAAACTCCAAGTTTGCTTAATACTGTGGATAGTTATTCTTACACTAGCAAATGAAACCCGTTATGGAGGCAATTACAACGGGCACGAGGTATATTTTTTTTATTTTTTACATACGCTATAATTTATTTTAGGTATGCATGATTATATGAGTCATATGCCGTAATTGTCTACACTATATACCGTATAACGTAACCAATTAATTTCTTTTTTACGTCTATTAAATTACATACACTTCTGATGCACTTTATCAAAACTTATTTCATTTGATATGAGTTTACAAAACTTCTTTTGGCTTCAAATCCGGAGATATTTTGCCAAAACTCGCCAAGATTGACAACAGTTTTCGAGATTCTTGGGCATGGTCCAAACAATGACTGTCTCTGTTCTCTTAATGTATTGAAGCTAGCCGGCTATAGACCTTAATATAATCAAAGTATTGATCCTGTAAAGAAATTTTTGATGCACTTCATGCAAATTTATTTAATTTGAAATTGAGATATAATCTTCAATAGTATTAAGGTTTGGAGTTTTTTTTTTTTTCCAAATATAAAAGATATCGCTAAGCTCTATTCAGTTTTTGAAACATACTTTTGTCACCAAATTTCGAGATTTATCGCCAAAAGTCGCCAAGATTAGCAAAGGATGGCAAGATTTTGAGCATAACCCAAAGGTGATTGTTTGTAGACTTGTGTGACTATAATCTATTGAATCTGACAACAATTTATTGAAAACATTTTCTGTGACCAAGAGCGGCCCTAGCTTACCTGGCACCTCCGTGCAAACGTAAAAAAGAGGGGGGGGGAGCTTTTATGCTCTAGATCAGGTTTTTCTCAGTTTTTTAATTCAAAATGGCTCCCCTACTTGATGCTTACCTTGCTTATCGTGTCGGGCCGCTCCTGTCGGTAACCCTGTAAATGAACTATTCAATCCAGCGGGTCTCACCCTTTTAACATCGCCCCCATCCCCAACAAAGGCTAACTTACGGCGGCGCCGCCCCCCCTCACATTTTTCAGCATACATTCAGTTTTATAGTCTTTGACAATGAACATTTAGTCGAATTTTCTACAAATAATGTTATCAGTAAAGTTTGAATGAACATTTTAAGCGAAAATGGATATATTTTTGAGTAAAAATGACAATAAATAAGATGATTTTTTGAAAGAATGCATCACTACTTGCTCTTTTTTTTTTCTCGCCCCCCCCCCTGCAAACGCTCTGCTCCCCTTTGGGGGGGCGCTCCCCACATGTTGAGAAACGCTGATTAAATCGATTGCCGTCAAAGGTAGAGATGCACAACCAGATGTTATAACAGCCCTAAATATAAAAGTTTAACATTCTACGACAAATGGTTTTCCATGTATGCGAGTTACGTACATATACTTACGTTCAGATGTCATGAAAAAAGTAGTCAAAATGGAATCGCAGTTGGTCAAAATAGATCATGCATGCATACTCATCAAAGTAAACATAGTTTGTGTTTACATCTGAAGAAGGATGAAGGTTTTTTTCGACCGAAACGACCGTACTGTGAATTAAGTACATTTCTATGCGTGATATTATACAAAGTTTTATTGATCTCTACTGTAGAGTAGTTGAATTTGCTTACATATTTTTCACTGTAATGCAATTTTTGCGAGTTCTGCAATGTGATATGCTTAGCCGAGCCATGCAAATGAGAATACATCTTATGCATCGCTTTCTCCGAGATAATTTAAGTCTATATTCAACAAATGTAAATATATATATATATATATATATATATATAATTCAATTTAATATCGTGAAACGAAATATTGGCAGTGCGTAGGTATTGATTGTGGGCCATAATACTGCAGAAACATTTTTTTTTTCCAAAGTAATTTAAATAAATTTCTTCCACAGAAAAACTTGTTTCATTGAAAAAGAAATCACATTTCCCGTCGATGATCCTAACGCAGAAACACGCATATAAAAAGAGAGTTGGGTTGAAAAAATCCCCTTCCCATTTTTTAACCCTTGCCTCAATGCTATCAAAAAAAAAAAAAAAGGAAAGAGAGAAACTAAGTATTCAATTTTCACTATTCCCGTATTTTACGACTTTTCCACATTTTTTCCCTCCTCTCGGTGCAATTTTGAAAATAATATAAAATGTTGGAATAACTGTAATAAAAGTAGCGAACACGCGTATACATTCTGATGGATGTGAGATTTAAACAAACCAATTTAAGCTGCTGTAAAAAAAAGTTTTGTTTTTGATTTCTGTTTCGATAAAACATAATAACAGGATCATCGGATGTGTGTTTGCATACTTTAGCGTGTATGTTTGGGTGATAGAGCCTTTAGAATACGAAAAATAAGATATTTTATATCCATTCTTTAGCAAGTTTCTTTTACGCACGTTGTACCTTATAAATGTATGCTTGAAGATAACCTATTTCCTTGCTTGTTTCAATCTGAAAAACGGTCCGAAGTATTTTTTAACATGTTTGTTATGCTTGTCGTTTTTCGATATGGGAAATTATGTTTTAAATCTCAATGACACTGACGTAAGTGTATGGGAGGCATAGGTGCCATACAAGGAGGCATGTGAGACCTCAAGCCATTGAGCCGTCGGTATGGTACGGATTTTTATAACATATTGAAATCTTTGTATTGTTTTTGTACTAAAATGTTTAAAAGCTCGGGGTAAGCCCCCTCCCGCCTGAAAGTACTATATAGTCGCCCATGATGTGTGGAACTTATTCCTCTCAAAAAGATTTTAGCAAACTCTAAAAATTTTTTATTGCAAGAGTAATAGACAGAACCCTCAAGAGCGGCTAAATATAATCTTAAAATTATCCTAAAATCCTAGCAATTTAAAGAAATAAAAACGATACATTCACAAATTTTCAATTAATTTAAACATATAAATATATCATTGATACCTCTCCAAGCAATTGTTTTCGTTGCCCTCTAAAATTGTAAATCCTTTTAGGCCTCTTTGTAAAAGACCTATAAATGCAACATTCAAAAATATTATAACATTACATGTTAACAAAAAATTATGTAAATTCCATGAAAAAAATATATGATGTTTTAAGACAGGCGTGTATCCGTCTGTGGAGGCTGACCCCCCCCCCCCCACCTGAAATCTGACACTTTGTTTAACTAAATATTTTAGGTCATTTTTAGTGCAAAAAATTCTGAACAGATTTTTATTACGAACAATCACTAAAAAATAAAAATTCGGATTTAAGTTTCAACTTATGCGTTGTTCAATTCGAAAAACATGTATAAAGCAAAAAATATATTAAATGAAAGACTAAACAATTAAATTTAACAAATGGTAAGAAAAAATAATAATGTCACGTGTTTAGTCATAGAAATAATTTATTGCTTCTGTGTTTCTAAAACTTATCAAAGAGTAAACAACATTAAATTTTAATATAAGTAAAACACTTTACAATCAAAGCTTTGAACATGCTTTTATGAACTCAAAACTTATAAAAATTTCAAAAACCAAAGTAAGCATCTTGGTACGAAACTTAATAAAAGTTCTTAAAAATAGTGTTAAACACTTTTCACTTCTAGAATAACACTTTGAGACCACCCCAGAAGTTATTTTACTTAATAGAACAAGACGTACATTTGCTTGTCTGTTTAAATTGCAATTCAGGTACGATGAATCTGAAGACAGTACTTAAGTAAAAAGGAGAAAAAAATTGCTTTTTTTTCTGTTTTGAGTAAAGCGTGTTTAAACTTTTTTTAACAGTAAAGTACCACATAAAATGACGAAAAAAAGATCCTGAACTCCAGTTTCCGCTTGTTTCTATTTTTAATCTTAGTGAAACATTTTATCTTAAATTCAAATAATTAAGTTGAAGCAGATGCTTAAATTTATTTTAAAAGGAGTTTTGTAAATGTAAATGTATGTATATATTACCGATGTATATATGTAAATATATATATATATTACCTTTAAAACATTAGTAATATTAAGCATGAACAATTTATTTTTTTTTAGATCTTTAAAAAATAATAATAATAAAAGATTTGCATTTAGTATACTTTTATTTGCATAAATATGAAAGTTTACTGAAATTGAACTTCTTAGCTCTAATTGGCTATCAGTTTTGTTTATTTAATGCTTCCAGTGGAAAAAGTTTCTTGAGTTTCTGATTCAGCCTAAGAAGTGATGTAACTTCAACTCAGATATCAACATTAAGTTGTGTCCAAAAAATTTATGAAATTAATAATGGAACATTACAATAAAATTAATATGTTTTTTCTCTGCGCTGCTTTCTCCGCGAACAAATGAATAAAAGAAAAATCAGTGTTTACATTTCGCGATTTACAAAGGGCGCCGCTATCTGTCCGCCATCTTACTACTGTCGATGCACCCTACCCTGTTTCCTTAGTATTGATGCACCCTGTCCTTTTTTCTTCAGTGCCGATGCGCCCTGCTTTTGATAGAGAGAAAAAACAAGTCGCATCTTTTCTAATAAGATGTTAGTAAAACTGCCCTTCTTCCTAGACTGCCATTTTTGATAAATCTGCTAAGGTGACCATATATTCGAATGTAGTATTGAGGACAATTCTGAAACAAAATCGGGGACATTTTATAATTAGTGAAATAATTAACACATCATCTAATTATAAAACAATGTAATAATTAAAAATTGTCCTCAATAGCTTCTTTACTTTTCGAGGACAAATCGCAAAAAAACACAGTAATTGGGGACTGTCTTCGAAAATTGGGGACTTATGATCGCCTTAAAATCCGCTCTACTCGTTTTGAAAAGAAATGGGCTCATCAATCAACACTGACTAAATTTAACTAGAATTGAACTAAGTAACATAAAATTGACAGACTCCTTTTCTTACTTATAAAGAAACAAATATATTATCACTTATTACAAGTAGCGTAGTTTAAGTATGTTATCAACTAATATTGAACATTAAACCTAAATTTCAGAATACTCATTACCTAAATATTAAACATTTCCATTTCCAAATGAAAGAAATTTGTCAAAAGCCTCCAAACACTTTCGACCAGCAGGTGGTTTTAATTAAGAAAGAAACCACAGAATTTCCAAACTATTAATTTAACCATTTTAACTTTTGACTATTGCAGCAGATGTTTATTTACGTCTCTAAATGGCCGTTTTAATGGCTCATTTAATAATTCTGCCCACGCGACATTTTGCAGTTTGCCTCGGCTGATTCGAATTTGAAAAGATTCTTTTAGCGAGAGAATGCATGTGTGTTAATTTAAATGAGAATGGCATTAAGGGAAAATGCAAAAGCACGAAAGCAATTAGTGTGAAAATTTGGATATTTTCTCGGGGCAAGTGTACCTTTACCTTTTGTCATGTTTCTGACTACATATATACAAAACTTATACAAACTAGTTGGAAATCATCAAACCTGGAAATGTTAGACAGCATGTATGTGTGTGATCCATGAAACTTTCTTTTCTTGGTTTATAACCAGAAAAAGACTATTTTGAAAGCAATGTTATGGGACAGATTCGAACAGGGCGAGAACCAGGACACTCCAGTTTTCGAGGAATTAAGATGCCGTCTAGAATAAGAAAATCTGCTGTAAGACAACGTACTGGTGAAACAGATATCCTCTGTAGATGAATCTCCTTTGCCATATTATAAATATGACTAGAAACATAATTTTTACGCTTCAGGTATATATATTTCTTTTAGAATGTGCTAAAAAATTACATACTTACAAAACAAAGAACCAAAGAAAAGACATTCTAAATTGGTTTTCTTTATTTCAATCACTGCAAAGATAATGTATACCATACCTAGCTGAACTAAAACGAAACTTGGAATTTTTAAATAAAACTGAAGATGACTGAATTTTATCATTCTTTATAGCACCAGTAACTCCCAAACGCTTGGAATATTTATTAAGCAATTTAAGTTTATTTGAAGACGGGCCCAGATTTCAAGCATCGGGTGAGAGAGTTGACTAATTTCTTGATAAGCACGCAGCATGGAAAGATATGAAATACTATCGTAACGTAAATAAACGAAATTTACATGAAATTGCATGGTATAAAAAAACATTAGGGCAGTGTTAACTAATGCCAAACTTTAAGGCCAGAATGTTATATCCCGATATCCATCCCTCCAGTTACGCCTCTACTTTTAATATAATCAAAGTATCTGCTTTTGTTTCGCTCAATTCAACATCTCTTCGAATTCAACTTGATCTCTTTCTAATTTACTTTATCCCCAATAGCACCATGACCTAAATGCGACGTGCAAGACCGTCACGGGGAGTCACAAAGAAGTCACCTTGACTGTCTAATGTCCTTCTGAGACAACGTAACAACTTGACGTCACCATGAAGTCACACTGTGACTTGTGCACGACAATGTGACTTCAATGCGACGTTACAGCGCCGTCACATTAACGGCACGGTGACTTAAATGTTTATAACTGAAAAAAAAACCTTTTTTTTTTAGAAATTCACAAAATTACTTAAAATTTACGAAATCAAAAAAGTAGCAAGAAATTAGTACTGCAAAGTCATAAAAATTCGCATGGTGCTTTCAAAAGTAGCAAACATTCTGAAAAGTCGCAAGATCTGGCAAGACGTCACAAGCGATCCGTCACGTGGACGTCACAAAGAAGTCACAAGCTATTGTCACTGGCAAGTCACACTGTGATTTCCAGTTGATGTCACTTCTGGTCACCAGTGTGACTGCGACCAATGTGACTCACAGGGACGTCACGGCGAACTCATTGTGACGTTCAGTGCTATTAGGGATGTTATTCTTATCAGTTTAATGTCGTAGTCATAAACAACTGTTCGTGTAATAGACATCCCTTTTTTATTTTTAGAATAAATCTTTCTACATTCAGTTATCTAAGTTCAGTAAAAAACAGTGTCTGAGGTAATAAAGATTCCAATGACCTCAGATTCTGGGGAAAATCCACTTCTTAATTAATTCAGTTTAAAAACTCAGATGTGTAAGGGGAGAATTTTCTTATTAAAATATTAGTGCACAGGATGAATAGATAGTTAATAACATTAGTCTCTCTGGTAGATATCTTTTAAGCAAAATAAAATTGTTACTTGTCATTCATGGAATGTTGGAAAACACATCCTAGCTCCCTGTCTGCTTATCATATAGAAAGGGCTATTATAAATCATTGCCAGTCTAATCATGGAAATTCAGTTTGGATTTCAGAACCCGCATTACCTAAATTATTGGGCATTCCTGTTACTAATAAAAAAATCGAACTTGTTTATGTATTGGAATAAATATAACAATAGTTCGAAAAATATCTGCGAGAAAGAAAGTTAGGATTAGAATCAAAGTTTTCAAACGTTAAATGCAAGGGACTCGCTTTCGCCAAATAAGCCCAGTTATGCCGTGTAGCTCTGGATGCAAAACAAAAACACCATCATGAAGAAAAAAAAGACAAAACTTTCTCAAAGCAAATTTTTCTCGTGTACTGGCAAAAAAGTCACTTTCTGTAAAAAAAAAAAAAGTAAATAAAGAAAAACTTTCCCTACAACTGCAGATATAACAATTGTTCTATCTGCTTCCTAAATATACAAACAAAGAAAGAGGAACATTCTAAAACCGAATGCAAATTCATGAAAAACACACCATTATGCAAAATAATGCTTTCAAGTGTTTCCAAGAATGATAAATGGAAAATTGCTTCAGTTTTGTTATTCGGAATTCACTTATAGCGTTTAGCTGCCTCGGAGCATAATAGATGCATGGCATTTAAAAACAAACCAGCAGGGGGGTAGGCTCACCAATCACCAGGCCAAAAACGTATACACAGCACTCTGCAGCAAAATACCATCGTTTGTTTTTAACCGTAACTACCGGGAGAAAGGGCGCTCGCCTTATTTATATTGCTATCACTGTCTATTTATTATTTTAAAACCCAAATGTTTTATCGCGGAGTTTTGTAGACTTCAAAATCATGATAAAACATTTCTTATAATGTAATGTTCCACACCAAAGCAAGTACTGCGGTAATTTGAATATTGGATTTTTCGTTTTTTTTTTTTAATTCCGATTTCGATGATTCATGAAACAAAGAATTTTTATTTTTTTTTTTGTTTTGCAGAATTGAAGACTGAATGTTTTTCTTTTCAAATGAAATTCAGACTCCTCCTTTTTTTAATATGTGGGGAGGGAGCTTTTTTTGATGCATTTATCGCCATGGTGAGATTATTGTTTTATTTTTTACTGAAACATAGTTACATTTAGAAATGAGTTCGGGCTCGCTTTATAGAGCCCGAGGACTTTTAATTCGAGCCCGAGCGATATCATTTAAATCGGAGCTTGAGACCGAAATTCCAGTTAATTGATAAGCAATAGTCAATTACTTCATTGATAGGATATCATAAATTTTGCCGTTTGTGCAAATTAAAGACAAATATACTAGCAAATTCTTAATGCACTTTCTAATTCTTTATATTCAGGTTTATCAAATAATAATGATAAAAGTTTATTTCTCTCATGAATCCCTTTTTAAAATCTGTTCACAAGGAGTATATGTTTAATAAAGGAGACATTTCATAAGAGCCCGGTTCGGGCTCGGTCTGAGCCCGTCTCATATTTATTGCATATTAATTCTTGTGAACTCTACTGCCAAGTTAAGAAATGTAATCGAACGCAACTAAACAAATTTGGTTCATAAAGTTGCGGGCCCAGCGACACTAAAGATTAACTATTCGGATACTGTTTGTGGGGTTACGGCCTATTATCTGCCTGAGGGATCCAGGCCGAAGAAGAGGTCTTTCTAAGGGGTATTAACCCGCACTTACACGTAGATTCCGAGAAAGGCACGGAAAACTCCGAACGGCTAGGTCGACGCACGCGACCTGGATTTGAACCAGGCGCTTTCCGTCTCAAAGTTGAGAGGGCTATGCGCTCAGCCACTGGTCGAACTATTTTCACGGGTCTTTTAAACCAACAAATAATTAAATTATAATTTTAACACAAGGACTTATGGTGTGAGCTTTCAGATTCAGATACACCTAAGGACTTATAACGAAGGCTAATCCTTTAAACTTATGATCTTAGGCGTAGTTTTACATCGTTTTTTCCGGCAGAGATCCTTTATACCGTTTTCTGAATGCTATAAAAAGAATAATTTAGTTATTTCTTTTAATTAGTATCGGGGCATGAGTAATTCTGTACTTATTACTCGGAACTTATAAAAGGGGAAGCCGGGATAGGTTGTCAGACACATTTTTTAACAATATACATTGATAAATATTGTCGGAAGGAGACAAAATTCTATAATAATAAAAATGGATGTTTGTGAATCTGTATGTGTGCGATCGCCAGAAAAATCTACAAGACGCAGAGCAGTGAAAAGTTGAACATATGCCCATGAGTTTTATGTGTTTGGATGTTTGGATGTTTGTTACTCAATTGTTAGCAAAAAACAGCTGAACAGATTTAGATAAAATTTGGAAAGAAGATAAGCTTATATGCATACATTATATATATATATATATATATATATATATATATATAAGTTTTTTACAAACAGGAAGTTAGACTATCCCTGGCTACCTTTCATGCATGTATCACAAATAGTTCTTTTACAGGCACAGTCATAAGAATTACCTATACTCTAAACCAGTGGTGCGCAAACTATTTTCATTTGCGACCCCCTATTTTGTGTAAAATTTTGTCGCGACCCCTGGATAGACAGTAGACATTTTGTTTAATTGACAACGACGTTACATTGAAATTCTTTCTGGGATTTTCTCTTACAGGGTGTTTTTAACCCCTTAAGCGGTTTGCCCGTACAGTGTACGTGCTACCCAAAATTGGCCTCAACTGGTTTGCCCGTATAGCGTACGGGCATCGATATTTTCTCCTTTCCTTTTCTGATTTGCCCGTATATTTCATTATTGTGAAGAGATTATTTAGTATTAATATTTTTCAATAGATGGCGTGGCTTGACAATGTAATTGAAATACTTTTCATCCGGGTTTTTCTTCCTAGCGAGAGAGCGGGAATATTTCATCATATGCCTTTTTTTGGAAGCAATTCGGTAAAAAAAAATTGACAGCTTAAAGGGTTAAAAGAGTGTCGTGATGTCATCGATTGAAATAACGCCTATTTAAAATAGCGCACCAAACTTATAAACCATCATAAAAATGTTATAAAAGTTGTAACATCATAAAAATCAGTTAATGAATCAGCACATAATTTTATGAAACAATGC
Organism: Cheiracanthium punctorium; assembly: GCA_038373885.1. Classification (NCBI taxonomy): domain Eukaryota; kingdom Metazoa; phylum Arthropoda; class Arachnida; order Araneae; family Cheiracanthiidae; genus Cheiracanthium; species Cheiracanthium punctorium. The sequence continues at coordinate 320,429 of JAWZYV010012280.1, forward strand.
TTTATTGATGCATATGGATATAAATATTTTTTAATGAAAACTATTTATAAAAACATTACATCATAAAAAGTCAATGTGAAGTTATGTGCTCGAAGTAAGCAGCCGATACCGCAGATCACTATGCCATGATAACGGGGTTTTGAAGCCCCGTGATAGCAATTGCGAATATCGCGCTCGTAAAATAATATATGACAGTTTCTTTAGTATTATTTCCGTTCTTTCAAATGAGTAATTGCAGATTTTTCATAAATTTCAATTTCTTTGAATTTGGCGACAATTAAAAATTTTCTCGCGACCCCCTGTTTGCGCATTGCTGCTCTGAACCGTCAAAGAAACAAATTATTACAAAGTTCCACAAAAAAAGTATTTCTTTTAAATTTAGGTTAGCTGTCGTGATGCCATGTTATGAGTGAAACGGTTTGGCAGTTCTACTCCAATTGGATAAAATATAATCACGTGTGTTAGAAAATGTATGCTTCCTCCCATGCGAAGAACGGTTACTCAGCTTGTTATTAATATATACGTAGTACTCTATAAATAAATTCTAAACACATTTCAAAATGATATCTTTTTAAACAACACCCTATGATGAAGCTTATCACAAAATGTAAACATTTGCTAAGAAATTAAAACATCTGAAAAAATATCTTAATAATTAATCTCTTGCCAGAATCATTAATCATTATATCCATGTGGGACAGAAGTTCTCATGCTTGCATTTTTATGATTTAAAACCTCTTATTAAATAAATAAATAAATAGAAATAAAATCTTTTCTTTCCTTTTTTATTCACTTAATATTTTTATTGTCCAATTAAAACACTTTTATCCATCCGGAATTTTTTTTTCTTGATTAACTTGTGACTGTATGAAGGAACGGAGGATGATAATTATGAATAATTCTCAGCGAGCTATTTTAAACATTAAAAAAATAATAACGATAACTGCTCTCGTGAGAGAGGAACTCAAACATAAATCAGTACCCGCTCATTAATGTAGCTGTAGCTGATAAAAGTAATTTTATAATGGTGTTTTATTCGACTCAAAAGTTTCTCTTCACAAACACAGTGTTACTATGCACAATATATGCTTCTACAAAAAAAGACAGAAGTTGAGATAAGAACAGAGAAATCATATCCCATATTTAATTAGAAGAATATACAACGTATTATCAACTATTTTATGTGGCATAATTTAGACTTAGAGGCGTCGTAATGGCATATTATAGATAACCATAAGCTTGTCTTGCGATGATGTATCTCTAAGGCTTTTAAGTAGTTTCATCTTTTTTTTTAAACTAAGTGGAAGTCCCTCTCCTGATTCCTCTATTTTACAATGATTATAAATTATATAGACTATAAACACTTTCTGATTTGCATTATATTAATAGTTATTGAATTTAAACTTCATTGTGAAGTAGTATCAGTCATAAAAATAAATATAGTTTTAATTTATTTGATAAAAAGAAAGTCCGACACCATTTACTGAACAAGGCCATTGAAACAAAACCTGATATACAAAATACAATTGGAAGATGCTTAAACTTTAATGTTATGAGTAAAGTACTAGATGCAATTCATTATGATTGAAGAAAGTGCCGCTGTAACTGGCAAACAGATATATCCATAATTCCCAGATATCTTAAAATGTGCCTATTTTTAAATGTTTACTTTCTTTTTATAAGAAAGTATCTCATGCAATAGAATTTGAAAACAAGTTTCCGTCACAAAATTCTACTCTTATTACACTATAAGTGGTGTCAATCAAATTGATGTGGACACCGTAACTTCTCGTACATCTATTAAATTTTTTTCTAAAATTGTTTTCAGTTTACATTGTCCACTTTGCTCCAATAGATGAAGAAATAAATCCTGTTACCACCTTTTTGGGACCCCTGTACTCTTTTCTGATGCACTACTTTGGAGTCTAAACAAATGAAAGTTGTTGCCGGTGTTTATTTGTCTCTGTACTAATATTTATAAATGGCCCGTGCGCCATTTTTGAAGTTATGCAAGTATCCATCGATAATATACCTTCATTTACTGTTAATAGAAGTAGCTGAGCGTTTCACCATACAATGGTGCTAAATTACTGCATCCTTTTTACGGAGAATCGTTTCTTCATGTTTTGATGTTATTGATCAGTTTAAGCACCAAATCACGGTTCAACGTTTCTTCATAAAACTGTTGCAGCTAATGCAGCACCATTTTATGGTGAAATATTAGCTACTTGTATTAACAGTGTACGAGAAACTTAAAGTCTTAAATCAAATGTTCTAATAAAATTATTATAATTATTTAAAAAAAAACTTTATTAAACCACTTTTGCTTAAATCATAATATTACTTTTAAAAAAATTTAAAGTATACAATCACTTCTGCTGAGATCATATATACTTAGAAAGAAAACTTAATATTTAAGATCTCTTCTGAAATTACAATAATGTATCAAATTATTAAATTACTTATTCTATTTAATAAACGGGATATTCGGCGTCCCGCAGTCGCCTTTCCCGGGACGTGTCCTCTAAAGTCCGAGAAACGGGATGCGCCGGCTCTCACGAGAGGGTTGGCAACCCTAGTTGCAGCAGTCCTGTATAGCAAATTTTAAAGCTCTTCGGCCAATCATCTTCGCGTTATGTGGGATACGGACAAAGCACGACTGCTATCTCAATATGGTGATGTTGATATAAAAGAATAAAAAACTGATATATTCTTAGTTATAGAGATAGCTTCGAAACTAGTCGAAGTGGATTAAGAGTTGGTCAACATGTATTTTTCTGTTAAAAATCTGAATACTGAAATATTTCATGCTTTGGTGTAAATTGGCATAACATTTCTTTTTTTGGGGGGATGGGGGTTGCAAAATTTTTCCAACTGTACAAAATACCCTTTTTTTTAAAAATTTCTTTAGTTTTAGGGTGGTGGTATTTCCTCCCTTGTCCTCAGTAAGTTACGCCTATGGTCATGTTTAGAATACATAACTCATTCACTTCGTGCAGCGAATTAAAAAGTATTCTTACGTTCTTCAACAAATCAGCATCCATCATTACAAGCACACAGATAACTAAGCGAAAAGGAATTCAGCTCATTGCAATAACTTTTGTAGTAGGCATGTGTAGGCATGAGATGTAATAGTATTTTTCATACATTTTTATATGCTTAAACAATTTAAGGAAAACTATTTGACATCTGGAATTAAACTGTCCCTGGTTCGGGTCCCATCGCTGGGCTGTTGATCTAACGATGTGGAGTTTTGGTAGGTTTTCTCCAGATAGTGAAAAAGCGTTAGAACCACTTAGAAAGTCCTCCTATCAATGCACCCCCATCCTTGACAGATCTCCCTAGCGTGACGTTGCCATAATCATACAAACAAATTGGAATTAAACGACAAATTTAAAACCGTTTGGAAAAATAAAAGATCTGGGAATGAAATTTTACAAAAAAGAAATTTGCATGCTTATGGGAATGAAAATTTAGCCCTGGTCCACCTTTAAAACTCAAATAAAATACTGACGCAGAGAAGTAACGAAAAAATTGATCTAACTGCAACATTTGCAATATTAAAATCTTAAAAACGCTTTCCAGACTTAAAACTAGTGCGCATGTATAGTACTACCAAAAACCACTTATGTCATCATTTTGTATTAAAATTTATACTAATAACAATAAAAATTATAGTATGAGCTTTAATAATCATAAATTCGATTAAGCTGTTTCTAAACATTGTCAGGTTGAGGTTTCTAGCTATATATAAATAAATATAAAGTACCCAAACGATATCAGGCTAAATGCTTACTAAATATATCGTTTACGTTCGATACTATTCTTACGTACTGTACACTGTTTATTATACTCTTTATCCAGGCGAGTAAATTTCGTTCTTTTTAATCCGTAATGTCATTTCCGACTATTTCGCCAGTAACATACTGTCTTTAGCTCTCGGCTATCTCATTCTGGATATAGTTCCGATGCAGCATCAGCGAACAGAGATGATTAAATACGTCATGTCTAACTGCTTACATGGAACAGGCTGCGGCACGTCAATGTAGACTCACCAGTGACGTATTCCCGAACTGTATTAACATAAGCTACTCACATATTCGAATCTCTATCCTACTGAAATATCCTGTGCTAACAGCGGTGCATATAATTTCTACCACATGATTAGAATTACGCAGATATGAACATAAGGATTATAAAACTCTACCTCCTACCTCTAGAGAATTAAACAAATTACAAGGTAGTATTTCTTTTTTTATTACTACAATCTTAAGCGTAACTTACTATGGGCAAGAGGGGGCAATTGCTCCCTCAAAATGGAAAATATTCAGACATAACCTATTTGAAAATAATATTTTCTACTAGAGGGAACATTTTGCCTCCTCAATTTAACATGTTGCCCCCCCCCCCAATATTACATACCAATTTACGCCAGTGACGAGATTGTAAAATGTGTGTGTTTGACTCTCAGTATCTCGTTACAAACTGCAATAATTTTACAAATGTTGAGCATTTTGGATAGCATTCGTAGAATATGATTTGGTTTACACATATATGAATTTAGACATTTAAAGGTTGCCATGATAATTCATCTTCTTCCTCTTACATTAAAGAATTAAACACATTACAAGACTTTTTTTTTCACAACATTTTTTTTTTTTTTAAATAACCAATGTGTGTGGCCAACGTACGTGATTCAGTATACTCCATTCCGAGTTGCATGAATTCTACAAATTTTCAACGAACATTTTCTGATTAATGCAGTTTTCAGAAAAAAATATTCTAAAAAATGAAATTTTTATTAAATATTGTTTTTTTTCCATGAAGCATGCTGTGCGATACTTGCACATAAGATTTTCTTTTATATTTGAACAGGCTTGCTGGTCTTCCGTTTAATATATGTTTTGCAACGTTCGGGAAACGATATTATTTGAATCTTGTTTTCGTATAGCATTTCGGAGAAAGGGAGAGCAAAATGCAGAAATTGCAAAATTCGTCATAAAAAAAGCTTGAATTTTATCATTTGTTACAATAGAAATCCAAATTTTGAACAGGGAAGAAATCCCGCCAGATGCCTTCACACAGGAATGCTCTTTTTATCTCAAAGATCTTTACATTCCATTGTTTACCCGTAGAATAGTATTAAAGTGTAATATATTATCACCACCGTTAAAAAATTCAGCTTTTGTTTATTCTTTATGACTTTATTAAATGATACGCTTAAAACTTCAAATAGAAAATCAAACTTCTACTCGAAATAGAGTAAATTAAGAACATTTTTTTTTTTAAATTTTACATAAACTTCAGAGAGGTTATTTTTCTTCCTCAGAACATATTTTCTATATGTTCTCGCAGCATCATTTTAAAATTTAGTTTAAAATACCTCACGAATATTGTAATATCTCTGAAGTAAGAACTACAATATGTACCCCACCTATTTTTGCTTTTCTTGTTTCTATATTTATTTTATTTTATTATTAATTTTAATTTTATGATAAAGGCTTATAATTTTTAATCTGCTTAAGGTACATTTTTATAATTGTAATAATAAACGATAAATCTAAGCTTCTAAACTCTACCCCACCAGTGGCGTACACAGAAATTCTCTTTTGGGAGGGGCTAAATTTTGAAAAAAGATTATTTCATCCAAACAAAATATACAATAAAGCAAAATTTTAGTCTAAACCAGGGGCGTAGCCAGAAATTTTTCATGGGGGGAGGGGTTACGATTACTGCAACTCAAATATATGCATACATGTGTGTGATAAGGGAGTGAAGAATATACATTTTGAATGGCAAAAAATTCCTCATGGGGGGTTATGAACCCCCTAACCCCCCCTTGGCTACGCCCCTGGTCTAAACCAATGTAAAAACTTTTGGCAGGGGCTAAGTGATTAAAAAAAGATCACTTTACTTATTTAAAGTGCATTATGAAGCAGAATGTTACCCTTTAGCAATCTCTTTTGGGGGACTGAAGCCGCCTAGCCCCTCCCTTGAATCCGCTACTGTACAGCACTCTCTTGATCTGTTATTTATTGAGAGACTTTATGTGATGAGAAACCTCACATAAAGTTTAACGTCTGGAGTTCAAAGATCGACCACAGATTCTCCCACTAAACTTGTTGACGTCCAGGCAGCGTTAATTCTTTTAGTAATTAAAAGTGGAAGTCTGAAAAAGTCAAAATTTGGAGTCCACCTTAAACTTACCAGTCACTATTTTTAAGTTTTCATCTTTAACATTTCGCCATCTATGTTTCTGTGAATATAACTAAATTCAAAATTATTCAAAAAGTATAAAAAATACTTTTCATTTTTTATCTAATTAGTGTTTATTGGAAGTAATCCTTCAATAAATTCTCTTGCAAATGCATAAGAAAAGCTCGTTAGGAATTGATACAATTTTAAAGACTCATATTTTTAATTTTAACTCGATTATACTTTTCGAAATCTGAAATGATTTTCATGCATCATGAAGATTTCAAATTTCACGATTTTTCTATGAATGCAGTACTTTTTATTTTTCTGAAAAGAATTAAATAAATAAAAAAATTCTTTACGAATTCATGCTCAACAAACATGCTAGCATTCATCTTCGATTTTATTCAAACGCCCTGAGAACGGGCACCGTTTAATTAATAGGCTTTCTCAGCACTGTGCGCTCGCTATTCGCCATTTTCGTGTTTGCAAATCATTCTATATACTGTCACTGAAGCACTGTTATTAAGAAAGGAATAATCAGCTATCCGTTATTTGTACGGACAACAAAATTGTTTCATTAAAGGCCTTTATGTCGATCCATCATCTTGTTACTGCTTTCCCTGTTGCCGTTTCGGACGAGTTATTTTAAAACGGCCAGTTAAGATCTGGAATAATTATAGTGCTTGTTTCGAAGGGAAGAGTGCAGATATGCCCATCTATTATTTTCCATGACTCGGCATTTCAATCTAGAGCCGAGGTTTTACGAAGAATGACTGGATTGGTCGTAATAATAAGATCAAACTAAATGAAGAACTTAATTAATTTTACCAGGTTTCGTGTTCAAATTCGAGGGCAAAATATTTCGGAAAATGACTATATTCATAATAATAAAAACAAAAATCTTGTAAAATTAGCAAAGAACTTAATTAACTTTACTAAGTTTATGTTCTCAACCGAGTATTTTCGAAGAATGACTAGAGTTGTAATATGGCAACAAACCGCAGGTAAAATAACTTTAGAACTTAATTAATTTCAACGGTTTTTTGTTCTAAATCGAGAGCAAAATATTTCGAAGAATGTCTGAAGTTGCAATAATACGAACAAATTACTAGTAAAATGAAAAACTGAATTAATTTTACCAGGTTTTTTGTTAAAATCGTGGGCAAAATATTTCGAAAAATGACTATATTCGTAATAATAAGGTAAAAATCTTGTAAAATTAACAAAGAACTTAATTAACTTTACTAGTTTTGTGTTCTCAATCGAGAGACGAATTTCGCAGAATGACTGTTGTAGTATGGGAGTTGTAATATGGGAACAAACAACAGGTAAAATTACTTAAGAACTTAATTTCACCAGTTTTTTGTTCTAAATCGAGAGCATAAGAATGTCTGAAGTCGTAATAATACGAACAAACTGAAACCGTAAAATGAAAAACTGAATTAATTTTACCAGGTTCTCTGTTCAAAATCAAGAACAAAATATTTCGATAAATCACTATATTCGTAGTAATAACAAAATTTTAGTAAAATTAACGAAGAACTTAATTAACTTTACTAAGTTTTTGTTCTCAACCGAGTATTTTCGAAGAATGACTAGAGTTGTAATATGGGAACAAACAGCAGGTAAAATTACTTAAAAACTTAATTAATTTCAACAGATTTTTGTTCTAAATCGAGAGCAAAATATTTCGAAGAATGTCTGAAGTTGCGTACGAACAAATTACTAGTAAAATGAAAAAATGAATTAATTTTACCAGGTTCTCTGTTCAAAATCAATAACAAAATATTTCGAAAAATCACTATATTCGTAGTAATAACAAAATTTTGGTAAAATTAACGAAGAACTTAATTAACTTTACTAAGTTTTTGTTCTCAACCGAGTATTTTCGAAGAATGACTAGAGTTGTAATATGGGAACAAACAGCAGGTAAAATTACTTAAAAACTTAATTAATTTCAACAGTTTTTTGTTCTAAATCGAGAGCATAAGAATGTCTGAAGTCGTAATAATACGAACAAACTGAAACCGTAAAATGAAAAACTGAATTAATTTTACCAGGTTCTCTGTTCAAAATCAAGAACAAAATATTTCGAAAAATCACTATATTCGTAGTAATAACAAAATTTTGGTAAAATTAACGAAGAACTTCATTAACTTAGTAAAGTTAATGAAGTTCTTCGTTAATTTTTGTTTGTTCTCAACCGAGTATTTTCGAAGAATGACTAGAGTTGTAATATGGGAACAAACAGCAGGTAAAATTACTTAAAAACTTAATTAATTTCAACGGTTTTTTGTTCTAAATCGAGAGCAAAATATTTCGAAGAATGTCTGAAGTTGCAATAATACGAACAAATTACTAGTAAAATGAAAAACTGAATTAATTTGACCAGGTTCTTTGTTCAAAATCGAGGGCAAAATATTTCGAAAAATGACTATATTCGTAATAATAAGGAACCCCCCCCCCCAAAAAAAAAGATACAATTATTAAAGATCTTAATTAACTTTATTAATTCTTGTTCTAAATCGAAAGTCGAATGTTCAAAGAAAGACTAGAGTTGAAATAATAAGAACAAACAACTGGGAAAATTAATTAAGAGCTGAATTAATGTGACCAGTTTTTTTTTTTTTTTTTTTTTTTTTTTTTTTTTTTTTTTTTCTAAATCGAGAGCCGAGTAGTTCAAGAATGACTAAAGTCGTACTAATAAGATCAAAAAGTTAATAAAAATAATTAAGAAGTTAATTTAATTTTACCAGTCGTAAAGAACACACTGGATAAAATACGGTTTAGTAATATCGTTTCGGGTGGTAATAAAGGCCCTCCCTTCCTCAGCCGCAAAAGCTTATCATTCACTGCCATTCAGGTACGGGCTGCCTCACCATGCCACAGTGGTTGTGCCACTGAAAATGGTAGATAGCCGAAGTGTGAAGGTCCCGATTTCGGAATAAAATATATGAACACAGAGACTTTTATACTCATTGGCTGCTTTCTTTTACTAATGATAATGAGTATACAACTTTTTGTGTTACTTTATACAATGAATTCATCTCCTTGATGCTTGAAATTATGTTATAACTATATTAGATTTAATCATTAAAATATTAAACTTTATTACAAACCGGTTTTTTTTTCCATATAGGTGGTATAAAGTATAGGTAATAGGTTTTTAAGAAAAGAAAAGAAAAGTATGATAAAAATACGCTTTGTCACATTTTATTTATTTCCTATCATGGTTTGTTATTTAAATTCCAAAATATTATGTCTAGGGTTGTTAAAACAGGATTTACATAAACATCGTATTAAGATATGTAATTTAGGGTGTCTCGGAAAATACGAATGTCTGAAAATGTTTGCTCCCCAAATTTTTTCTGGTTCCTTTAGGTATGAAATTACAATGTGTGAAATTTTAAGTCTGTAGGTCAACGTTAGAGTTTGCCTGTAAGGGCATAAAGATTATTTTTTTTTTTAAGAAAATGCGGCATTTTCAGATTTATTTATTTTTTTTCAGCATTTCCCCTGCATTTGATTTAAGTTTTTATGAGTTCTTAAAGAAGTACGAATTTTCATATAAATAAGATTCATATAAATTGTAATCACATCAGAAATTACTTATTCAAGAATGAAAATGGAAAAATCAACTCCCTTCACATTATTGAACTTTTTTCCCGTACTGATTATAAATTCATATTGATATAATAATATAATTCACACTGAAAGTATTAGAACATTGTTATGTACTTTGGCATAGTAACAAAATACTACCTGAAAAAAAAACCCACACAATATGCATTTTACGAATACGGCTAAATTTTAAGCTGACTAAAAATTCAAGTAATATATTGCAAAGTAAAATGAAATCCCTATATAAGTGCACTTAACACTTAAAATCTTACAAATGCTTTAAACAGGATTTAGAGAAGGTTGGTGTTGATTTCCTAGGTTGTTCAACAGACTATAGCAAACACTGCCTCTGTTCTTCATCCCTCGTAATTTTCTGAGAAAAATCCTGCACCATCTTGACTCTGCACCACAAGTTTTGCTATATCGTTGGCGACTTTTAAGATTTTTACAAATAATTTTACTTCATTATAGTCATAATCCTCTTCCCATGTCAATGGACATTTTTTCAGCCAGGATCCACTCTGCTTAAATATTTCACAAAGTAGCCATGAACTGGGCCCTACTTGCTGAAATAATTTTGTTTCTAAATTTAAATTTGAGAATACAGGAACGGCCTTTGGTAACTTTATGGATTCATTCTTGAATTTTAACAATGAAGAGCCAATATTTTTCTTCTCGGTTTCAGAAATCTGTTTTCAAAAGAGAGAAAATGGTATTGCCTCCTCTGCCAAATATCACAAGTGTCGATTTAAGGCTTCCAGAGCAGCCTGAGTAACCTCAGGATCGATAGCTTTGTAGTTGTTCAAACTATGCCAAAGCATAATGTCATTCACAGGAGCATATACAGCTTTTGGAGCATTCAACCAGCATTCAATATAAATAAGAGAATTAAAAAGGCATATTTTACGCAGTTTTCAACTTCTTTTGCATTATAATCCAATTGCTTATTCAATGTATACATTTTTGCCCCATAAATTACTGTTCACAACCATCTTGCTTTATGGAAAGTTCCAGACTTCTGTCAGTGAATTCCTCGAGGTGGAATTTCACCTAATATTGTAAGTAAGACTTCCCGCAAATTCCGTATAGTCTCCGAGAAGAAAGAGCTCCTTCTTTTTGCTCAAAACAAGTTTTAAGAACGTGATGGCTTCCTGTCACTAATAAAAAATCTTTTTGAAATTATCTAAATTGTTTGAAATTGTTTCCCATTGATACTGAAGCTCTTTAAAATCTAAATTATCTGGACTCATAGATTGTCCGAAAATAGACTTCCGCACTGCAGACTCAATTAACTCTACCACATGATGTCGACAAGCGAGGTAAAATAATTTCTTTTCCAAAAGTGTTTCTAGCCTTACACATGTTCCATTTATCCATCCATTATTTGATGCAGTTGTGTCAAAGGAAAGGCCAATAATACTCACTGATACACCCCATTCTTGAGTCAATTGAAAAACTCTTTCTGCTTGTACTTTAGTAGTTTCGTCAGGTATATTTGGCACCCCTAACAACCATGTCCTTAAACTGAAAGTAGGGGCTAAAAGTTATAATTATTTGACGGGTTAAAGCAGAAGTCTCCAAAGTGGGGTAAGTGTACAAAAGAAAATTATTGGAGTACCCAGAAAATTGTAGGGGATATGCACACAACACAAAGCGCACACACACACATCAATGTAAAATAGCTTATATTGGCCAAACTAGTAATCCTTTACACCTTCGTATTAATCTACATCGAAATCATGTTAAGAACTATCCTAGTAATCTTTCTGGTAATAACTTTGAGTATGAACATTTTCATATGCATGGGTTCAATAATATTAATATCACTATTCTATCTATAAAGAAGAACCATAATGAACGTTTATTTTTAGAAAACTACTTCATCCAATTTCATAATACTAGTTATCCGTATGGTCTAAACCAATTAGTACATAATAAACAATTAATATATTATACTAGCACTACTAACATAAATAAATATTCTCCAATCTATAATACTTTAAACTTGTCTATATATAATAAAGCAATTAGAACTTCTAGAGGTAAACGTAAAAAGTGTAATAGTCCTAAGTATTCTAATAGTTATATAAAATCTGCTATTTTAAAATTATATAATTACTATACCAGTACTTATAATTGGATTAATATACGTACTTTCATTTACTCCATTAAAAAGAAACTTTTAGTTAAGTATTTTTCTATTTTTTCAAATCTTAACATTTCTGGACATTTTTCTCACCTATTCTTCGATCTCATTGTTGCACGAGCCACTGCACTTACCGTAAACCTAACCAATAAAAGTAATAATACACCTTCTAATTCTAACTTAGTAATTACTTTCACAAATCCTGCATTCAATAACTTAAACTTCAATACAATATTTTCTAATAATAACACTTACTTTCCCATCAAAAATGTCATTATTAAAAAGTCCTTTAAATATCCCCTACCCTTTGGTAGGAAACTATTTAACTATAACTCCTTTTCAAAAACATATAACCCTTCTGATACACCACCCTGTATATGCAATGATAATCACTATAGGAACTTCATTAATAGGGATTATGGACACATCATTACTAGAGATCTAGCTATCGTAAAAGATATTAGGCTAAAAAAACTCATGCAGAAGGGCTCTAAACACCGTATTCCTTCAAAACACTCTCTTAGTGGCATTGTAACACAATTCACATATGATTTAGATTTTTACATATACAATACTGCCTTAAAATACAGCACTCCTATTGAAGCCTTCACTACCTGGAAAGTAAAAGTACTTTCATTCTTTAAGCAAAATATTGCTAAATATGTAAAATATAGTTCTCCTGTCAATAGTCAATTTCATACTCAAATAGACTTTATAAAACAGTATTTCATAATTACTTATGTAGATAAATCATCCAATAACTATGCCTTTATTTGTAAACAGTTATATCATAGCTTGTTAGCCTCTACAATTGTAAATAACAGTATCTATTCCTCTACTAATTTGTCTACTGTAGTTTGTAACAAAAAAATTCTGGCTTTTTATAAACTTCTCAACCTACAACATAATAATCTACACTATCCTTATATTGTACTAATCCCTAAATTTCATAAATCGCCTTTAAAGTTTCGAACTGTTACAATAGGATGTAATACATATAGCAATGTAGCAAGTAAACTTCTATTAAAGATACTGTCTGTTATGCATGAGTATTATATAAAACGTAATGATTACTCTATCTCTATAGGAAATAGTTATGATCTACGCAATACAATATGTACTATTAGTAATATTACCTCTTTATATACCTATCATTTTAAAGATCTATTCAACAATATTCCTCTTGACGACCTTTACAATGTAATTAATGAATTATTTGAAACTTGTGTTAACAATATTCAGCTCCCTTCCCATGTTGATGTAACACATTTCAGTTGTCTATCTAAATTTATTATCTATAATAATTTTATTCTACATAACAATAAAATATATCTACAAAATCATGGTATACCACAAGGTGGTTCAGCATCTAGCTACCTTGCAGATCTTTACTTATATTACTATGAAAAAGAATATACTAATACACACATCATTCTTAAACGATATATAGATGATATCTTACTTGTAAACACTACTAATAATAATAACATTATCTTCCCCATAAAATATCCATCTGCTCTGGAATTAATTAAAAATGATATGCTTAACAATTCTGTTAGTTTTCTAGATCTAAGTATCTCCATCACTCCTAGAAATAGCCTTAGTTTCAATATATATGATAAGCGTAAAGATTTTAGCTTTAAAGTAAATAGCTTTACTCATTTTTCCTCCTGCTTACATAAATCTGTATTTCGCAATATCATCTATAATCACTGCTGTAGAATCAAGTTTCTATGTTCTGATGATTTCAAAGTCTCCAATTTTAAATCTCTATTTCTGTCAGCTAGACAATACAACTATCCCACTAAGTTCCTAAAATCCATTATATACAATTCTTGAAAATGATGTGTCTAATGTCTTTGTTAATTTACTGGAGGTTGGGTGGGGTTTTGGTTTTAAGGTTGTAATTGGATGGTTGGGTTGGGCGGAGGAAGTTTTTCTCTTATATTAAAAAAAAAAAAAAAAAAAAAAAAAAAAGTAATATGTTTAAAAACAATTTGGATGTGTTTATGCATGCATATATATATCTGGGAAAAAAAAAAAAAAAAAAAAAAAAAAAACGGGTTTCCTATATGTGATTATTCTGTTCTAAACATTATTTTTTTCTTATTTACTAGATTAATCTTCTGTCATACAATAACTTATTATACATACTTAGTCAATAATAATAATCATTATATTTTTTAAACAATATTTTATATTTAATTTTGCTATAATATTTATTTTATTCAATCTTTTAAATTTATTATTATTCAATATATATTTATTATATTAATATACCTGGATATTCTTAAAATTTAATAATATTACCTATTAGTATTTGGCAACTCCTAAACTTTCTTCTTTCCACTTTTACACATTTATTTAGTGGCAACACCATTTTTCACCTTTTACAATTCTTAGCATTGGCAACACATATCAACTGTTCAAAATAAATTTCCATGTGCTCAAGGTATGGTATGTAAAATTATCTTTCTAATTTTTGTTATCTTTTTGATTTCTTCTTTCCTTTATATAGTAGGGTAGGGCCCAGATGTGTGGAGTTAATATCTCTTCTGATATGCCACACAACCGAAACCCTACTATTTGGTTTACTGTAAATTATAATCCACTGTTTGTGGTCCCTGAAGATGGTGACAGTGGTTATAATTTCCGTTCCATTATACTATCACAATAATTCTTGCACTTTATTTGGTTTCAAAATCTGGTTTCTAATTCTTGATAATAGCTGTTACTTTTATGCGAGATATGTCTTATTTGTAGTATGTTTTGTGTTTTACTTGTTAGTTATATATAACTAACAAGTAACGTACTCCCTAACTATATATATATATATATATATATATATATATATAGTTAGGGAGTACATTTTATGATTATTTTCATAAAATAATCCTAAAAAGTAAGTGGTCAAAAACGTTTGGAGATTGATTTAAATGCATAGTAGGATCGCTTGTTTTTCTTCAATTTCCGCATAAATTAAGTCTTTCTTGCTGTGATTGCACTTGATATACACTATATTTTTATACGTAGAATTTTTTTTTAAATATAATGAGTAAAAAAACTATTTCCTTAAGTTTACGAAAGATATTTATAAAACTTTTTAAATTATTACGAAATTTAGGTTTCTCATATATTTTTAAAGATCTTAAGGCCTTACAGGCAAACTCTAACGTTGACCTAGAGACTTCAAATTTCACACATTTTAATTTCTCACCAAAGGGAACCAGAAAAACGCCGGGGAGCAAACATTTTCAGGCATTCGTATTTTCCGAGACACCCTAATCTAATTGTTGTCAGGTAAAATTAGAAGGTATTTCTTTTTTATCAAAAATATAAAGAACTGTTTTTTATTTTAATTAATTAATTTTTTCTTGATTTTTGTACATATTCCCAATCAGAGAAAGAGCCCTCTGATGTCGGTAAAATCATAAAAAGTTTGGGAGTTATAGCCACGTAGATGATATTTTAAATATTAATCCATGAATTTATCAGCAGTATTAAATCATATTTTAAAGAAAATCATAAGTAAGAATTTGCATAGATTTTTTTTTCATCAGAATCAGCATATTTCAAAAATCTTAGAAACGTGGGCCAGTAACTAAATTAAAACTTCAACTGATTTATATTAAAATACTTAGTATTAAAACTTCAACTGAACTGATTCTTTTTAAAACACAAACCTTAAACGACCTTATTTATTACATTTATTACATTTCTGCATATTGTGATGTTCGGCTTCCGATAAGGCAAATTATACATCAACACAAACCCTGAAAGTTAATTTGTTCATATTTTAACCCTGAGCAACGAAATTTTATCTCTAGAATAAACAAGGACCTGTATAAGCCCATATAAAAATGATGATGAGTATAGAAATTTTCAAAGTTTAAAAAAAAAAAATTAATAAATAAGTAAGTAGCCTTTCAAAAAATTAAAATTTGCCATCATCGTACGCCTAAAAAACTCATCTAGTTGATCATTAAAACTCAAGTTGTAGTTCGATTCCAAAATTTTTTTCACAGAAGGGTATTCGAAATTAGAACACGGGTTAATTTTGAAGATTCATTACAACTCAACGAAAGTACAATACTGTAACAAAATGGGTGACAAATTTTTATTCACATATGTAATAGTTTTCTCAAGAACAGTAATAAAGCTTTAAATAAAGCTAAATTATTAATTGTACAAAATACAATTCTTTTATTTTGATGATTATGATCTCAACAGATGTTTTGAATATCTTTTAAATGTTTGGTGCTGCCACCTATGATCAATACTCATACTTAAGACGATGTTTAAATAATAGTCTAAATTTTAGTAAGGAAAAACATCTTAATAGTATCTTTACGATTCAAATAAAAATATTTTTTACTGTGCGTTTGAAATACAAAAGATATACTATTAAAAATATTGAATACGAGTAGAAATTGTACTTCGAGGTAAGTTAGAAAATTATTTAAAGAATTTATGTTGATATTTGTGATGATGGCCGATATTATCTATTCGAGGGATAGAGGTCGAGAGGTTTTTCTAAGGAGTCCTAAACCGTATTTACCCTAAGTTTCGGAGAAAACCACGGAAAAATCCGATCGGCTAGGTCGACGGATGTGGACTGGGTTTGAACCAGACACTTCCCCTCTCCCAGTTGAGAGCCAGTAATCAGATAAATATTTTAAAAAATTTAAATATACAGTTAAAAATTAAAAAAATAATAAAAGGGAGAAAAAAAGAAAAAATATGCATTGAGCTAAAAGTTTTAAAATATTTTTGTTCAAGGTGTATGAAAGAAATAATTATTATTAACTATCAGTTTGAACTTTTCTGTTGAGCAGCATACATGTGGTCAATTGCTACTTTAATCTTCAGAAAATAGATGTTTCGTGTTCAGATTTAATTTTAAAAATATAAAAATCTGACGTGCAGAACACATGATTACCTTGCAAATCACATTTTTGAGGAATTTTATTTGAACCTAAAGCATTTTAAATGTTTCATGCACTATTTCTGAATATGTGTATTCTTCTTATAAACTTTACTAATGAATATCAATTTTCTTTGAAGTAGATGAACAACTCCAAAATGTTGCTTAAACAATACAAAGATTTGCAATGTGTGGACTTTTATCTTTTTTGTGACCCTGTAAATAAAGTACCCAGTTCATTGTAATCAACAACAGGAATGCAGAACTAGATGTTAAGACAGTCTTTAATACAAAATTTCAACATTACAACATTTTATGGATAAACATTTCTGAATAATGTGACATACGTACATACATACGTAAGAATGCATGCATACCAAGATTACCCTGAAAAAAAAATCTTGATTATAATACTTTATTTATTGTTTGTTTAATTTAATTTAATTTAATTTAATTTAATTTTCAATATATTTTTTTCAGGGAAACGAAATAAATTCCATACTAAATTCTAAAAGTTCTCACATGTTTTACACTTACAATCTTTTTGAGACTTATATTCATATACTTTTAAGAAAACGGGGGAAAAAATATGTCATTTATTGCAATTTTTTAACAGAAAAGGTACTAAAATATTTTGCAAACAGCTCATATAATTAAGACAAAAGTATTTTTAGAATAACTACATCCAATTGTTAAAACAATAACAACAACAAAACTTTTATACAACAGGAGGAAATTTAAATTGATTCGCTGGACATGTATTTTCAGGAGAAGTTTAATATATTTCCTCTGTATTGTTGTCTACCTTCGGAACAGAACACCCCTTCATCCCTACTTATTACCATACAACTAAGATTTACACGTAAGTAAATGAGTATATTATATTTCAAAACATTTATGTGGGTTAATCCTGAAATTTAAGGCTAAACACACACATTTACCTTCTTAAAATACCTTCTTCGTATGCATTTGTTTTATTGGTTCAACATAGTTCAATTAAGTACTAATATAGTCCTCAGAAATTTAATTTATACTGTAGAGCATATACCTAGAGTAAAGAGAAAAAATTATAAAGCAGTATTTTGATTCAGAAAGCTGAAAAACATATTTTGGCAGATGATGTTCTTTTGTTTGCATTACAGAAAAGGAAATCTCTGGTTTTAAATGTTTCCGATAGATGCCGTTTGCTGAGAAAAGCATTTTGCATAATTTTTAACAAACACAGAAATTTTTCTCTACTTTTCTTCATTAAATGGAGAAGAACGAATGAAGTTTTGATAATATGATACGGCAGTTAAAAATTTTAATTTTAGAAAATAAAAATTTTAGAAGTTATTTTTTTACTGTATTTACATCAAAAGTATGTCAACTAATATGCAATATTATAAAGATGCTTAGACAGAATTTAAAAAAAAATAAAGACGACATACTTTCAGCCTTGGACAGGATTTTGCCTTAGTTTGTTACGTTCGGTTAGTTAATTAATTTTTATTTAATTTTCTTAATATTTTCTTTAATTCTGCCATTTTTCACTACATTAGTTTTTTACAAACTAGTGTAAATAATTAAGATGGGAGTAAAAGACGTATTTCGGAGTTAAAACAATGGCATTTTTCAATATTATCCTTTGAAAAAAAATTGAAATAAAATGAATCAAACCAGCACCTTTGCTAAAACTTATCTTGGTGAAGAAATGTAAGACCAAAGATGGCTTGTTTTCTTTCAGTTGCGTGCATTGTTTTCCTTTAACTGCTGGAAACGAAAATCTATTTTAATTTGTAAGGTACGTCGTCTCTGCATATTTAATTTTTGAAATTTGTTTTTTGGACCTCCTTTTAGATAACCCACAAGCCGCCACTGCTTATAAGCACTATCTAAAAACGTAATATAGAAAAGATCCTTATAGTTAATTGAAATTAGGTTCGAAATAGGCTGAACCCAGACATTACAAATAACAAAGTGGGACCAATATAAAAATGTTCAAGGGACCTTCCTGAACGCCTTCAAGAAATTCCCACAAAATAACGTTGCGGGTTTTTCAATTACAGCCAGTTTTAGAACTCGAATAACGCACATTGGCTTCTAAAAATCTCTCGCACACTTAATCAAAAATAAACCGCAAATACACTAGAAAGTGCATAAGGAAACGAAAATCAGTGTGATGTTTATGTTGCGCAGACATTAAGACATCTCTTCTTCCACCGGCAGAGGGCGCTTAATAAACCTGTGCCCAGATTTATATGGCTTTAGTTAGGTTTTCACAGCTAAAAGTGATTTTGCTTTGAGTTTGAAGGCCTGTGGTTCGGAATAGATGCCGCCGATTGCTTTGTCATCCATTACAGTGTATTTTCCAACAAGACATTTATTGTAACTAGCTGCCAAGGCAGGCCGGGACTGGGAGGGTAGGGGCCCGCCGTCTCAAGAGAAAGGGGGGGCGGGTTATTGTATCGCCAATAAATAATAGGATGTGTTAACTTTCGGGGTATGGGGTTGAGGTATTGTGTTATTATTAATTCATTATGATATTCATAAAATATAGATCTATTAATTAATATGCGTCATTCATATTAATGAATCCCTTGTTCATACGGGAATCCTCTCTCAAAACGTTTTGAGAAATACATATAAAATAATGTGTTTTGAAGCCTTTTGGGGCGCGAATGCAGCTGCAAAAACTTTTCTGTGTCAAACTTCATTAAGTGCTATCAGTATAGCACTTTTTTTATTTTCTTTTTTCTGTTTGGGGGCCCGCCCTCAGCAGGGAGGGCCCGCCGAGGGTGGGGGCCTACCCGTATTCAGACAGTCAGACACCCTGGCCAGTCCGGGCCTGTGCCAAGGCGTCCAGCTTTGCCGACCCCTACCTTACTGTTCTTTATTCTCAGGGCAGTGTTGAATAAATTTCTGGACTCATTTCAATGAAAATCATGTTTCTTTGTTTTGACTTATCCTATTATATCTCGTTGGTTTTAACAGTAATTGTCATTAAATTTAGTGAGGTTAGGGCTGCTACAAATTTTAAGTGTCATCATAAAAGACTATGATGAAACGCCAAATGGCTAAAATGTGCTTTAGCCCATGCATGGTGACATTTTGTAGATGGGCGATGAATGCGCCATGTAATTTAAATTCGATATTTTAAAGCTGTGAAAAAGTCCAAAAGATATTGTATTTTTGTGTATCCATTCTTTCTATTTTTTATAGTCTGGCTACTGCGTGAGATAGACTTACTCCCTTGGACGTCATTGAACTGTTAATTTGAATATTTGCACATGTTTTATTGTTATTGCACTAATGTTTACATCTAGATGCAGCGTGGAAGTATCGTCGATTTTTGTCCCGCATACGTTAGCGTATTATATAAGTATATTACTAAAAGGTAAATTTTAATAACTAAAATTAGCGAATATAATAAGAAATATTCATATTTCATTCTGTTTAACCAATTTCATATTCGACTGCCGTGTATGAAGAGTGATAATGGAAGAATGTCGCATTCGTTCGTGTGTTAATCCTTGAGGCAAAACAGTGCAGCGCACAATAGAAAGGATTCAACGCGATTATTGAAATGGTTGGCGGGTTGAAGAAGGATAAACTTTATAAAGGATTCGAAAGTTGTGTACACAAGACTTTTCACTATACACAGATCAAGAAAATTTCTGGTCTGGTGTCTGGTCAGATATGATTATAGCACAGGTATTGATCTGCTCAACGAAGAGCAGAAGTAGGCTTACCCAAGGTCGCGGTTTGTCTTTATCCACACTTGCACAGTGGGTGCATTCAACGCTCGCTACTACAGGAGTAGTAGATGCTATTGAAGAGTTTGCCAAAGTCTAGAATGTATCCTCAGAACAACACATAAACCTGAGATTGTCAAAGCTGGATTGGGATAGGCAGACATACAAAAGTTTATAAACTGGTTCCATGTCCACCATCCTTTCAAAATGCCTCTTCACCTGTCCTGATATCCTTTTCCAGGGGAATTATTGAAGACAGCTCAATAAATCTGATCAAGCTTTGGAAATCGAACTGTCATCACTCAAGAATATTGTTGGTTGCTTTTTAGTGAGCTCCGCTACCGGCGAAAAGACACGACAAAATCTTTGGCTAGTTTAAGCAAGGTTATAAGAGTAAAAAGTAAAGATATTGTAATTAACTCAAACCAGCTTTTCCACAGAACACTTTTTTGCAAACTGTTTATCGTATGAGTTGGCTGCTCACCCACCGTCACTGTTTGATGGTTTCTGAATCAGGAAAAGGACAAAATCATCATTTGTGCATATTTTGGATTCATTTTCATGAAGTGAGTCGCCCATTCCACTCAATGCAACATATGGAATTGATGATGGTCATCTTTTGTACTGAATTATATGACTGCGTTAACAAACCTACGGCCAAATATGCGAGCAATATATTTCCTACACATTGCAGCACTATGGAATATATCATGATGTGTTCGATGGTTATGAAAGAAGTCCAGCATAAAAGATGGAAATTATAGACATCACCTGAGGTACGCGTTGAAGACAATGTTAAAGCTCCCATATCTCAACATGAGTTTTTCACAAGTTAAAAAAAAAAAATAAATAAATAAAAAAACGGCAATCATCACAAAAGGTCACTTTCAAGCTGGTGGATGCCAAATTTACCAGGCAGTTGGCGATGTAATCCCACTTATAGTGTCAAAAACTATGGAAGTATCAACATTAGGTTCATCGGTACTTGCTTGAAAAAGATACTGATCTTCTGGTCTTGTTAACCACTCATGCATCAAACGAAATATTCATGCTAATGCCTAGTATGAAAGCTAACTCAGAACGCATATAAAGCACGAAGACCATACAGAACCAAGTAGGAGACACGAAAGAGTACATGTTGTTCCTCCATGCATTTACCGGGTACGAATCCACCTACCTCTACTCCTTTCAGAAAAAGGAAAAAAGAATGTTCTCAAATTGTTTTGTACAGACAGTGGGCTTCAAATGGATGCCTTTCATTGTGCTTCCTCTTCCTCAGATTCAGTTAAAGTGGTGGCAGAAAAGTTTTTTTCTGTCTATGTATGGTGCAAAAGCACAACCAAATCTTGACACAGCAAGATATATCGCATTTACCTGAAGACAGCAGCCAAGCAGAAAGTCAGTGGTTCATTTAACTTTGCGGTACCTCTCCGAACTCAGCTGCAGCATATCAGAATTCAGCAAGCGTATATTTATAAGTGCAATAATGGAGATATGTGGAGCTGCCACCTACAAAGTGAAATCAGAGACTTTACAATGGTAAACTGCTCCCTGTTCCAACACTACAAACTGCTGTTCCAGATAAACCTTCTCAAACTGATCATACGTAAATGAAAAACCTCGTGTAAACGAAATTGCGAATGCAAAAGGTGGGCTTGAATGTTCTTCTACGTAGGTGTGGAAAATGTGCTGCATATGGGTGTTGTAACAGCCCATTACCGACTGAGAAGCGCGAATATGATGAAAACAGTGATTTAACTTGCGCAGCTCCTTGCGAAGAGACGTTGATAGTACAAGTTAATTGAATTCACTACCAGCGACATATGAATGTTCCATATTGAATATGGAGGAATAACAATGCAGGTAATAAATTTCATAGCTTAAAAACTACTTGTCACAGAGTGACTATTTCAAACTTTTCATGAATAGAGATTGCTTTGTTTTATTAAATTTGGCTTTATTACTTTTCTTCTATTTTATTCTCAAGAAAACCCCTCTATTTTATACCCAAATATAGTAAAAAGTGGATATAAACCATATTCTTATATTGGACTTAGTGTTATAGTTTTTGCTATTTTTTTCAAATACTCTATTATTAACAATTAACAATTTGACTGCTGTAGAAATTCCATACACGTATTATGAAATAATAAATGTATATATTTACTGAGCTCAATGGAACTTTATTCGAATTTTTTTTTTTTAAACCGAAACAAAATTAGAATTTTTCCTCCATAAAAAAATAGTCTCAAGTCCATGGAAGCTCAGTATTGCATAGTAGAACATTGTCGTCTTGTACTTATATTAAAGCATTTTTGGAAAGGAATACTTAATGAAAGATTCAAGTCTCTATGTCTAATGGTTCGGGCGTAATAGTATTTCTGTGAAAATGAAGCTAAAATCCGAAATTTCGGAAAACCCGCAACCAGATTTTTGGGGACTTTCTTGGAGGCATTCAGAGAGGTCCCCTGACCATTATTACATTGGCTTGCTTTGTTATTTTGGATGCCTACCTCAAAGCTTAAATTTGACTGATTGAATAGGACTGATTGAATTCACTTTTACAACAATACTTTTAAAAAGAATTTATTACTTGTTCCTGAAGTTAATGTCAGAATATTTGAAAATGTCGTACAAACCGTCTGGACACAAATATGTTAAATAGTCCTTAGCAGTATACTTAGCAATAGTCCTTAACAGTCCTCAGCAGCGACTATAATTAATGCCTCAGTTAAACATTAATTCTTGTTAATTTCTATTTTTTCTCATTTGTTAAGTACTTTAGAGTGCTCGTTGTTTTCGTTTCAAGATGTAGATATGCGACTGATTTTCATAAGTCATAGACGATCTGAAAATGCTGACCGGGAATTCTGACTGGCTGATCTGTGAACGAGATTTTTGCGTTCGAGTATAAGAAGGAAGATGGATGGAGTCGAAACCGTGGATTAGCCAATATGTTTTTACGTTATGTGATATAAATGTGGGATAATGTGAATCCAGCGTTTACACTAGTTTGAATATATGTGTAATGCGTATTTTCCCTCGTTATGTCTCAACGAACCAGTAAAATTACAAGCAGATTTTGCCTACAGCCCCCTTTTTTCAAGCTGAGCCATCCGTAGGATTAAATCCCCTATAAAAATTAATGTCAACTTATTTTCCGTGCAGAAAGTGCCTAAAACGGTCAAGTGCAAAACGTTAATCTTCCTCAACAAGTCCAGCAAGCTCATCGTGCTGTCCATCTCTTGTACTTCAGCTTACGATCGCAACAGGCTTCGATATTCCAGAAGCGAAAATGATCACTTCAAGCGGGAAACTGCTCCGACAGCTACATCTGCAAATTAATCAAACTCGTAGAGCTTTATCAAGAAGGACGACGATGAGAACAAGTCGCCGATCACAATGGAGAACGCAATGAATATTTGGACGCAGAAGAATGAGCGACATCGATATCTGCAAACAAAAGCAGCTGTCAACCAGATTTGTATGCATAGTCCTAGTGACTAATTTTCTTATTGCCCATTTGTCAAATTAAGCCAACCGTAGGAAATAAAACCCGCTATAAAAGTTAATATTAGCTTATTTTCCATGCGAAAAGTGCCGAAAACGGTCAAGTACATATCTTTCATCTTCCTCAGCTCGTCCAACAAGCGCAACTGTTTCATGTCGTCCACCTCTTGAAGTAGCAAGTTGGTGTACAAGTTCCTGTACTTGAACTTGACAATCGCGACTGACCTCGATATTCCAGAAGCGAATATGATCGCTGCAAGCGAGAACACTGCGTTGACAGCTATAGCTACCAACGAATTGGCCACGTACAGCTTGTTCATGAAACACGACGGTGAGAACAATTCGCCAAGCACCATGGAGAACGCGTTGTATATTTGCACGCAAAAGAATGCGAGAGACATCGACATGGGCAGACAGAAACAGTTGTCGAGGTCAGTGCACAGCATCGTAATGGACCGGAAGAAATTCATCTCCTTCAAAATACTCGAAATCTGAACATCGTTCAGTTTGCGCTGCTGTATCAGCCTCGTTACGATGCTGCAGAACTGGCAGTAGATGTATACTACAAGACTAGGACACAAGTAACAGCAGTAGCTGAAAAAGTGAAGACCACATAATAAGAGTTTTTGTAGCATTTTGTTAGAGACTGTATTGAACACGATGCCGCCAAGATATTTCGGATCTGCGAGTTCAACAGTGATTGCATCGATACAGAAACTTGCAACCGTCGATAGAAAGCTAAAAAGAAACAATGTCTTTAGTATGCAAGAATGATAATTGCTCCTCAAAGTGTATTCTTCTAGCATGCTATCCAAAGAACGAATCAAGCGCATTATTCTGCGTTCTTTGGCTTGGATGATGTACCAGACAGCTACAGAAAAAGATGCGCTGATGAAAGCTGACACGTTTGTTTTGCTGTAGATAAGAATTTTCATCATGTATAACAAAGTGAAAAAACTCAAATGTGTAAGAACTGCAACAGGCGTGAATTTATCTTTGACGGCATGCCATATTGACAATTCACTAGCATGAGATTTCATTGCTAAACCCATAGAATGAATAAATGTTTTTAACCAAGAATTTTTCAGCCAGTCATGGGAATAGCGTCTGTTTTCAACTGAATTAAACGTAGAAGTTCTGAATTGCACTCTCATTTTTTTCACGGAATTTTCGTTATCTTTTAATGGTGTTTCATGATATTTCGATCATCGCTATGAATAACAAGAGAAATTGTATAAACCAACAGTTTTGTCGCTATTGTATAAAATGACGACGAACCAAGACGAACGATTTAAATATTTTTGTCATTTTTCAAGCATTTAATTATTGAAAATAAATGCTTGTTACATTGTTGAACATAAAATTTGTAAATAATTCCTTTTAATATGTTTTTAATATTTACACTAAATTTTTATAATAATCAGACTTTTCCATTCACTCCGTACGTTCATGAAAAAGAAGTGAAGTTTTCATAACCAAGAGAAGTTTGAAATCTTTTAATTTTCATTCTAACTATTTTAATACCACACAAGCAGCTTTATTTATACTGCAAAAATTGTCTATGAAACAATTACCAAAAGTAAAGATTGGATAATTCTACAGAAGTTTATAAATTGTTCAAACAAAATAGTCATATAATTTTTCATAACTGATTAGTACCCGCTAGTCAATGTTCTTTCATATTATCAACTATAAAATTTAAAATGTTTCTCAACTTTTGCAGAAGTGATACGTTATTAGAGAAGTTATGAAGTGATTCAGAGTCAACATTACAAAATAAGTTTTACTGGGCACTATTTTAATAAAAATTGAAAAAAATCCAAAAAGTTTATAGTTAGTTAATCCGTTTATTTAACGAAATTTCATTTTTTAATTAAAAAATGTGTCTGTATAGTTTATACTTTTTGCCAGGTTGTACCTATTTCAGAGTATACTTAAGCACATGATGACTTTTTGAGCACTTTTCTTTTAGATTCTCGAATTTCTTTGCACTACATCATTGATAAGAATCAATGACCACGTTTTGAAAACTATTAAATTCTGTTACCAAACTACTTCTGTTACAGACCAAAAAATAAAAAGCAGAAAAGCACTAAAATCATATTGTGACAAATAGAAAACACATTTTCAGTTTAAAAAAATCTAGCATATCCAATTCACTGCCGCCAAAAGCTGTTTTTAATCTTGTTTTGATCATAAAGTTCTAGGTTATCAAAGAAGTGTAACAGTACATTTATTTCGCATACCTCCTATAAACATGACAAATATTTGTTCAGCAAAATGCAATTATTCATTTTCTGAAACACTTAATAAATTGATAATGAACATTTTAATTATGAATGTTTTTACAGTTTCATCATTATTCATATCATACACAAAAGCTTCAAGTAACGCTTTTGTGTGAAGGATGAGTAAGCGACTACAAGAAGTTTTCTCTTTGTTCAAGAGAACTGATGTTTTGAAAATTTACGTAATCAATATTTCATAAAGTAAACCAAGGACAAGATGTTACATTTTTCTTTTATATATTTTTATTTATCGGTTTAGTCTTAAAAGTTTACTAATAGAAAATCAATCATAAAAATTTAATTTATCTTAATTGATTTTTACAGAATTTAATTCGGTGTCGTACTCCTTTACGAATTTTACATTAGAAAAATTTAGCAGGATAATCATATTACTATTAATCATGATGAAAATAAATGTAATTATCATATATATAAAGTTTCTTGGATTGTTCATAATTTAAGTAAGATTATTCGCTGAGTAGGGAAAGCAATCCCGTTCCCACGGGAAGACTATATCATGACTTAATTTTCATATTACTATTAATCACGATGGAAATAAATGTAATTGTAATATATAGTTTCTTGGATTTTTTTTATAATTTAAGTAAAATTATTGGCTGAATAGGGAATGCAATTCCATTCCCGCGGGAAGACTATATCACGACTATAATTTTCATATTTATGTAAGATATTTATATTAATTATAACATAAAATAATAAACCTGATAGTGATTACGATATTACTTTTTCCTACTTTTCTCTATTAAAATTACATTTTTTTTAATGAAATGTCAATCCCGAGGGATCAACAGATCTTAATCCGAGATTCCGCGAAACGAAAAATAGTGCGGGATTGCATTCCCAAGGTATTGGAAGTGATAGAGTTACTGCATCTGATTCTATACTTGGAAAACATTTTATTTGGGGGGGAACAGTAGTGGACGCAACATTAGACGCAATCCCGCGAAACGAAAAACAGTAAGGGATTGCATTCTCTATCGCTGAGATATTTCATTATTTTTGAATATTTACTTTTTATATTAGAACTTCTATGTAAATTGTCCACTTACTTTAATACATGAGAGACATTCAACCAAACTGTGACATGAACAAAAATGCAACAATATTTATCAGTGTTATCATATCATTCGTAGATATAGTTTACTCATCATGACCATCACAAAAAATCGTGTATATTTCACTGGTGATTGATGCAATGAAGATGTGTGTTAACATTGACGACTTTAATAATCAGTATAAGACTCATTGTATTTGACACTGATACCACACTCAAAAGGATAAGCAGTTTGAGCCCCTAGTACCACAACTAGGGGCTTTTGAAAGTTCTGAGAGCGCGAAGTCCGTAGCCAAAGGGGAATCACGGGGGTTTGATCCCCTCCCGAAATTTTAGTCAATGCAAGAAGTACTTTATTTGCGTTGATTCTGAAGATCATTTGTAAGTGAAAAAAGTTTAGAGCTACATATCCCCCCCCCCACATACACCCACACGAAGTATTCCCCAATCCATGCCGAATTTTTTTTTTCCTGCTGCGGCCTTGGCCAAGAACAGTCGGAATCAAAATAGTGTCTGACTCTACAATACTTCAAAACAGTGACAGATCGGTAGTTAGGAAGACATTAAAATTGCCTAGCACTCAAGATGGATTGCGATCAGGTCTGAATTATACAAAAGTTCCCTTGTCGAGACAACGGGTGAAGTCGAGTACCAAAAACCAGGTGACAAGAAGCTAATAGGCTAACCGGAATAAGTGAATTACAGTGCATGGTTCCACCATATTTGGATCCATCTCTAAAGCAGCTTAAGATGTGTTGAAATTATTGAAGACGGTATGCAGAATTATAGATAAGAAATCTTCAGCTGATTTTGAATTCGATGGCGTAGTCAAAAATAGAATTGCTGCTATTAGCAATAGATTATACGCAAAATGTATCACCATTTCTTTAATAAGATCTGTGTCTTTGACAGAAATTCCTGCAGCCTCAGTGAAAAGTTCTGAGGTTTTTCTAAATTTGAAAAACAACAATCAATGCATGAAAAATCTTGGAATTTAACTTAGTAGGGTCATTTTAACCTTCTCCTAAAATCAACCATCCATACGTAATAAAACCAGCAACGGAACTTGCAATAAGCTTGTTTTCCAGTCGACATATACCAAACACTGTCAAGTACAAGTCGTCCATTTTCCGTAGTTCTTTCAACAGCTGCATTCGTTTCGAGTCTGTAACACTTTGAAGGAGTGAATTCACGTACTTTGTTTTGTATTTCGTTTTGGCTGCTGCAAAGGACTTCGTTATACCAGACGCAAACAGGACGACGGAAAAGAAGAGAACGGTATACATTACTATTCCAATTAGGCTATTTGCAAATGACAGTTTATGGTTGTAAACTGTAGCTAAGCTATGCAGCATAAGAGACAAACAGTTAAATGTTACTACATAGCAGAATGCTACTGACAGAGATATTGGCCACGAAAAACACCTGTCTCCCTTTTCACAAAGGGATGTGATATGACAGAAAAATCTCAGTTCTTGCAAAAGTGAGGGAAAATGACTGGTATTACTTAAATCCCGTCGACTAATTAGGCTGATTAAAAGACTGCACATTTGACAGTAAATACAAATTATTATACCAGGGCACATATATATCCAGTGGGAAGCGAAAAGAAAGGGATACATGATTGATTTACGATACGGCACAGCCTCAGGGTTCTCACGATATAAGATTTCAAAACCGGCGATATCAGTACAAGCAGATATTAATTCTAAAATTAAGGCCAATATGAACAAACATTTTATAATCCAGTCGGAATATATTCCATTGGATACTTTTCTTTGAAATGAAAAATCGAGGTCACAAAACAGGTGTTTTATTTTCCTCAGTTTCTTTACAGCAGCGTACCATATCACGAATGAAAATAATATAGAGGCCGATGCCGACAGCATAACCTTACTGTAGTGAAGTATTGTCCCCAAAACTGATAGAGCAATGCATAATATATAAGCAAATATTACTACAGCAGTAATAATTTTTCGTTTTGCAGAATGCCATGTTGAGAGCTTGGAATGACGGGGTGTTACTGGTAATCCTACCACAAGAAAAAATAGCCTTAACCAGGATTTCTTTGAATATAACGAGGAGTTATTGTCCCAAGGATCTCTTTCTCGCATTTTAATTACCATATTAGTCACTGCACCGCCTTCGTTTTAATAGAATTTTTCTAAGCTTAATGAATTAGATTTTGAGAATTTTTCACAATTTCAATAAAAAATAACATCAGTCAAATTGCCAGTAATTTCCTAGATTTTTCGCTATTGTGAAACAGTAAGTATATTATTTAATACTTTCTAATATAGGCTTCTATATCCACATTAGTATATAACTGTAGCTATGAAAAACATTTGAAATGTAAATAATTCTTTTTCAAGAGAAGGAGAGGGAGAAATTCATAAAAAATGATCTCGACACAAATTTTTCTTTTGGTTTATCACTTGATCAATCTTTTTGTAGGAGATACATGTTTATTAAACTGATTTATAACACATTTTTTGCAGCATATTTCAGAATACTTTTTCAGTGGCAACTTTCGCCCATTGGGGATTATTTAAAATGAGCATGAAACGGAAATTCTTCATATGAAAATCTTCCAGCACAAAAACATTGAATATATTCATCATTCTTTTCTTCCTGCGATCACAATGCTTTCTATTTTTCTTTTCTTTCATGTACCTTTAAATCTTTTAAAACTGTTTACGAAAAAATAGCCATACCAGAGCACATATACATCCAGTGCCAAAACAAGAATTAACTTTCGCAGGCATTTCTCTGTACGTGCAGTAGAAAATAATGCAGAAATGACTTTCAGATGTGAAACGACTATTATCGCGTTTTATAAAATGAAAGGTTCACGATTGTTTCTTTCTGGTCGTTTTCTTTTAGGTCAATGATGTTTACCGTGCAAAATAAAGTGTCTTCCAATACGCATGAGCTATAACGATCATCCACTATTGCTGTATGGTTTCTCCCTTCCTCCCTTCCTCTCTTTCTATTAATTATATCGCGTTTTGTTCGACAGCTTTCCGGTCGATTTTAAGACTAATTTTTTGCAAACAGCATGTCATATTAATTCAGCAATTTAATGTTACGTTACACTATGCAATTATAATTGTAATAATATGTTCTCAGTATCCTAGCAACTGCCACATAAACAGTGCTTAAAAATGTATTCTATGCCTCAGAGACAGATTTTAATTGTAAGTTGAAAAGTTATTATAATTAACGGTTGTTTGTTCTTCGTTGTATCCGTATTTGCTACATTTGCCAAAATTCACATCTTGTGTAACAGAATTTTCTATAACTTTTTCTTAACCCTTTAATGCGCAGTGTTCCCGCTCTGGCAGCCCCAAACTCTGACGTTTTGACTGTTGCCAGTCACGAAGAATAGATTTGATTTCTATAAAAAATAGTTGCGGGTGACCTAGCTCCACGAGAGCTCCACCTTTACTTTTTAGCACGTCATTTCCCGTAAAAAATGGTTACGATTATTTTTAACAGCACTGACAGCTGCTGTAAAATGGCAGAATGCGAGAACAACTGTATAGATTTCCCAATGCTGAAAAAGGGGCAGCCGTTGCCATCGCTCGACTTAACTACCAGCAAGAGGGTGAACGATCGAAACGTTCATCGCGACAATAATAACGACGAGTATGAAAAACTTCAACATGAACTGCCACTGCCGCCAACATACAGTGGCTTTTTGAGTGAGCCGAAAAATCAGAGAGTATAAGGTGGCCATGTTTTCGAACGTAGAATTGAGGACATTTCCCCGATTCTGAAACAAAATTGGGAACATTTTTAATTAATAAAATAATTAACAATAATCTAATTAAAAATAATTTAATAATTACGAATTGTCTTCAATCGCTTCTTTACATTTTGAGGACAAATCGAAAAAAAAACAGAAATTGGAGACCGTCCTCGAAAATTGAGGACGTATGGTCACCTTAGAAGAAATATACTAGAGAGCG
Source organism: Cheiracanthium punctorium (assembly GCA_038373885.1). NCBI lineage: Eukaryota > Metazoa > Arthropoda > Arachnida > Araneae > Cheiracanthiidae > Cheiracanthium > Cheiracanthium punctorium. The sequence continues at coordinate 351,896 of JAWZYV010012280.1, forward strand.
CATTGTCATTCAAAACCCGTTTTAAATGTGAGGGAAGGATGAACCACGTGACTTGTGGAACGGAAGTACTCAGGCAGACTAGATTTGTGCTTTATCGCCACATTTGGCTAGTGGTACGTGTAAACTACAAGAGACATTTACTGTCTACATACGCATTGCAAACTCTCTCGGCGTAAACAGTAGCACGAAATCTTACTGGATGTGGATACTTTGAAGTATTCTTCAAGTATAAAAAGTATGTTTTAAAAATATTTTTAAAAAAGACTCTCCTGAGAAATGTTATTCCAGAACCCTTCAAAAATCACAAATTGGATCCACATGAAAAGCAGCTTTATATCATTTTTTCTTAAAAATATAACGATGGAAACGGAAATGAGAGCAGAATAATAGGGCTATCACACTGAGAAAAATCCGACCAACTTTCCTTGCAAATCAAGTTTCCGGCCGATTTTCTCCGCCGTTACCTTGACGACCGCGAGCTCCAACTTTTTCCTTTCCGAAGGAAAAAATCCGAGCCGGACGAAATTTCGGCCAATCAGAGTACTTCTTCCTGCTACGTCATAAGCAGTTTTGAGCAATGGCGACTATGTTCGAAGCTTGGCAGCTTGGCTCGATGTCAGAATCACGTGTAAATAAAATTATGGCCGCGTTCAAGTGGACTTTGGAATTAGAGATTGCTGCCCATCCGATGCTGCCGAAATTGCTGCCGATCCGATGTAAATATACCAACGCACGATAAGTAAAATAAGAACCTGCACGCCAAATCAGCGGTGCGATGACTATTTGGCGTCGGAGAGAATTTGTTTACTTTTGCAACCCTTAAAAATAACCACGCCTTCAAGTCCGGCGGAAAAGTTGGTCCAGCGCGCAGTTGTTCGGATTTTCAATTTAGTGTGATAAGGCCATTACGCCCGTGAAATCTGTTTGGAGAAGTACCTCAAGTTGGGAATGCCAAAGCGCTTCTCTATCTCCTCTATGAGAAAAAATTCGAACTTTTTTTTCGAAGTCTGATTGATATTTTTCTTGCTTAGAACAACAATATGAGAAAGAGAAAATAAGACAGTCAAAACAAACTAGAACTTTCTTTGTACTGTATAGAAATTAAAAATAAATAAAGCAAATGATATAGAAAGCATGTATGAATATTTGCGATTCATTCACGAACCTGTCTTTTGCGGGCATTCGGTATAACAAGCCAATTTCACATTCTCTTCGCTATCATTATAACCGAGTTCGACTGTGATTCCAAACTATTGAGGTCTGGGAGTGATATCCTCAAATTGCATTTCTGAAAAGTCTGTTGCAAATAATACAAAAATAATTTGACCAAAAAGAAACACTCAAAACACTGGTGTTAAAAAATGAAATTAATAAAAACTTGGTGTAAAAAACACACTTAAAAAGGTACTTATTGGTGGGAAGATCGTTTCGACCGAAAAAATCTTCGGTTTTCTTCAACCGCCACCACTTCGTCTCACATGTCTTCGTCGTCTCTGAGTGAGACGAAACGTTAATGACTGAAGAAGACAGAATTTTTTTTCGGTCGAAACGATCGTCCCAACCAGTAAGTACTTTTCCCCGTGTCACAAAGTTTTTATTCATGTCAGAATTAATGTATGTTTGGGAAGTTTGCCCGATTGAAAGGAAGAACGTAGTGTTCAAAGATTCTTTCAAGGGTACACAAATTCAGATAAACTAAACTTGTGAGTAGTAAATATATTAATAAAAAACTTTATCAACGTATGTTTTCTTATTTGATTTAATTAATCACGAAGCCATATTATATACTCAAATAGAACAGTATGTCGGAAAGTGTTTAAAATTACAGTAGAACTCCAATCCGATAAATATAATTTAAATGAATTACTCGAAAGTGTACGCTTTAAATGTTTTAATAAACATACGGTATTTTTCATACTATTTTAGATTTTTTCAAAGAAAAAAACATTCGCCCATGATTAGAATCTAAACTAAATATACGAAGAGATTGAAGCCCCCACATTTATCTTCTAATAATGCAGAACGGTTGCCCAGTATTGTCCTAGGGAAGAATCCAAAATTTGAGTTAAATCCAAAAATATCGCCACCCAGTAGAAAGAGTCCTAAGTTTTACCACTTCACTAAATTACTTGAATAAAACCGCATCAGAGTTAAAATTCACTCTATGGCTATCGTGTACAAGTTCAGATCTGAGGTAAGTTACTGTATTTCTAAATAAATAAAAATATATCATAACTGCATCATTTCTACAGTTGTAGTATTTCTCAAACATACATTTTAACAGTTACATCCAATTAAATAAGGAATAAAATATTTTTAATTAAAATTATTTATTTTACGCTTCAAATTCAAGTACACCAATCATAATCATCCAATTAATTACACAGGGACCCAAGTTTATTAACGTACATATCAATTTAATTTTATTTATTTATTGACAAACTTCTCATTTTTGTGAAACATGGTACCTTCCCAGACAGCACATAAGCTTAAATCAAGCTTGAGATTTGGCTTAAGCTGGATTTTGACTTGCAAAGTGCGGTGATGGCGCCATCTGTGAAAGAGAATGGACATTAATTGTCTAGCGTCCTCAAATTTGTTGAAAGTTCGTAAAAGATGTATTTTAACGGGGATGGGTTTTTTATTACCAGTGCCATATTACCGGCAGGGCAAACGGGGTAACGGCCCAGGGCCTACAGATTTTAGGGCCCAAAAATCTTACATCTTACACTTTTGTAGTTTTAAAATAAAATTACAAAGGATAAAAAAAAATTCAGAAGTTAAATAATTTTTTTAATTATAAAGTATGAACAATGAAAATAATTCAAATTTACATTTGTATAAATTAATTTAAACTTATTTTTAATTCTTCGAAATGCTCTATATCGATATAGCATACCAATATATGTAGGAAAATAACTAACCACATTTGTAAAGAGAATTTTTAGCGTTAAAAAATAGCAAAATTTTTCAATTATTTGTTATTATAAGAAATATTTACAAAACTGCCTAAGTATTTGTATTCCATACATGTTATGTTAGCAACTGTGATATAGCATTTCGAAGTAACGTTTAACTATCTGTTTCTTTGATTTCAGATTACTTAACTCAAAATTTGTGTTAAGTAAGTAAACCCATTCTATATTTCCAAATATGGAAATTCTTCAAAATAAAATACAATTATACTACGAAATTGATTTCAAAATCAGTCGTTTGTCTCGATTTTGGCCAGCGGCAGTACTGCTCATAAGTGTTGCGAAAGTTTTAAAACATGTGTTGCTCTTAAGTTTATATTATGTTTAATTCCCTATTAGTAGAGTCTCTAAATCACACATAAAATTATTTTAATTTTGATTCATCCCATGGAAAAATAAAAAAACAAATAACATATCGCTTATGTGTTACCACTTATCAATTGTGTGTCGCCACTTATCAATCTGGCCAGAAAACTGCTTAATAATTCACTTCAAACTTTAGTCATAGCTGCACAAGGCTCTGGTGGCTGAATGGATAACGCGCTCGGCTAATAATCGAAAGGTCCCGGGTTCTATACTAGCCACGGACACTCGGTGGAAACAGATTAAAATAACTTAAAATTGGAGCATAAAGGGGGAAAATACGCGGAAAAATAAAGTGCGCGGGCGCCCCGTGTATTCAGAAATTTTTTTGGGGGGAAATTTTTTTAAGCTTGAAATTAAGCTTGAAATGTTAAGCTTGATTCAAGCTTGAAATGTCAAGCTTAATGCAAGCTGGGCAAGTGTAAACTAGAACACTTATTTTCTCAAGCTTGCATCAAGCTTCCACGACTGGAATTTTCAAGCTTAATTCAAGCTTATTGACTTGATAAATCAAGCTTGCTGCAAGTTTGATGCAAGTTTGCTGTGCTGTCTGGGCTTACATATGAACACTTGTAAGAAATACAGAAAAGGAAGATGTGAGAAAGAAAAAAAAAAAGGAAAAACAATCTTTTGCATTTTAACGTAAATGTACACATTACAGCTTTAACAGTAAAAAATTCCTATTTTTCAGATGATTCCGCACGCGCTCTAATTTAAGAAATCATATTATGTTCAGATCAACTATAGGTAATATGTACGTTAACAGTTATTGGACTTCAATGATAGAAGATTCATCTTGTACTTTCCGAATTTATTCAGTATCTGCATTTATTTAGTTCGTAATATTCTTAAAAGCATATATCTTCTAGCACATCTCCTAATTTTCGATACCGACGTCGATACAACGAAGAATGTAGTTCTGTACCTGAACTGAAGATTATCTGGCGAACTCTGAGAAGAGTTTTTTTAAGCCATTGCCAGGATTTTATTAATCGTTATTTAGGTTAATATTGTTTTCCATATGCTGTGACGGGTTTTCAAAAATAATTATCTTATCAGTTTCCTTTCAAAAGAAATCATCCGTACGTAATTAAGTCTGCAATACAGCTAAAATAGCATATTTTACATTTATCAAAAACTGGAGGCTGTAGAGTTATTTGTTTTTTAATTCATTGAACATCTGCATTTATATGAAAATTGTTTCACCTAAAATTAGTAAATATGTTTGCATGAACCAGGAAATGCATATTACAATACAGAGTACATTAAAGTACAACAGAGGATGCAATTAGCACTTTTTTTTCCTTTAAGGTCTCTAAAGTAAAATGTCAAGATATCAGGATAATTTGAAAATAAAAAAAGATGGTCCAATGTTATTTTGAAATGACATTCTCTTCTTTTTTTAATTCACCAATAGAAATTTCAGAGGATATGTCTTTATTTCAAGTTAGCTTTTTAATGAAACTCTTGGATTTGTATAACTATCATTGAACATCTGCATTTACGTGAAAACTGTTTTACCTAAAATTAGTAAATATGCTTACATGAACCAGGAAAACACATAAATTAGGAACTAGAAATTTCTTTATTTCAAGTTAGCTTTTTAATGAAACTCATGTATTTGTAGAACCATGATTCTTCCACACTCGAATACTATGAGAGGATTAAATAGACATAGAACCATCTAGTTCTCTTTCAAAAGCAACCATCCATATGTGATGAAACCAGCAACAGAGCTGACAATTAGGTTGTTCTCCATTCGCCAAGACCCATAGACCGTCAGGTACAAATCTTCCATCTTCCTCAGCTCATCAAGAAGCTGCATTTGAACAGCGTCCTTTTCAACTTTAAGGAGCAAATCTGTGTACGTGCGCCTATATTCTGACTTAACTCTGGATACCGACTTTGATATGCCAGACGCAAATACTACGGCAGACACGAATAGCACAACATAAATAATTACAGTAATCACATTGTTCGCCAACAAGAGATTCTGGTAATTTCCAGCAACCCTATAAATCTCCATCAGTTCAGTCAGACAACAGAATATTTCGGCATAGCAGAAAGTGACCGACAAAGATATGATCCAGGAAAAACACCTGTCGAAATTTTCGCAAAATGCTGAAAGGTAGCGGAAGAATTCCACTTCTTGGAATATGGTGGAAACGTGTCTCCGATAATTCAACCGTCTTTGCTGTATTATTCTTAGTATGCTGCAACAAAAGTAGCAGTAAATGCAAATCACTATGCCGGGACATAATAATGTCCATTGCAATATAAAATTCATAGCGTACAATACTGGCTTAAGTAAAACTTCATGAAGAACAGAAGCCTTTGGTGAAGGTTCAGTGTCCTTCAATACGAAATGTGCTATTCTTAGGCAAGCACTAACAAGCATCAAATTCAGGCTTAATGTAACTAATGATTTGAAAGCACGATCATAAAAGTTGCTATTTATTTGGCCTACTGGAAAAGTGCGACTCATATCATGTAACAAAAATTTAATTTTCTGTTGCTTAATTAGCATACTGCACCATATCAAGAAAGAAAATGACATTGATATTAATGCTGATAAGTTAGTTTTTTTATAAAAATATATGGAGAAGAAAGTAAATAGGAAGATAAAACTTAAATAAATAAGTGCAATTACGATTTTGAATATTTTGTTTAATCTACACCATGGTGAGGGCTCAGATACTCGTGAATTTAGTGGTATTCCAATGAAATAGAAAAGAATTTTTAACCAGTTGTTTTTGCAACAAAACATACAGTAACTGGTGTCAAGACTTCTTTCCGGTGAGTTATACATAGTTCATTCAGATGATTTTATAATGTATATCTAGAGTGTTTGCGTAACTTTTAACAACAATGTATTACTTGCTTCTTTTAATTTCTTCTTTATATTTTTTCAATTATACACTTTTATTTTAAAATCACGTGAAATGCTTTTACTATAGAATCAATATATGTTAATTTTTATTTATTTTTTTAAATTTCGTAATACAAGGTGCGTGCGAAAAATTCGGTAAATGGTCTCATATTTTAAAAACCGCACTGGTTAGGATGCTGCGCTCAAGCAAAAGCAGGGAGAGACAATTAAACTATTAAATACCTATCGTCCAAATGACAAATTAAACGGAATTGTGCGCTATCACCAATTTAACGCAGTCACAGGGAGAAGTGGGAAATGGAATAACGCGTGAACATCGCGTTTTACTGCAAATGAGGTTAAACGGTGACAAAGACTTATGAAATGGTAGTCAAAGCTCTACAGTGGGGAAGCAATTAGTAAAGTGTGTTTTTGAAAGCTTTAAAATCTTTTGAGACGAAAAGGGATCCGACGATGAGCCTCTCATGAGTCAGCTTTTGAACATTCTCCATATTCTCCAGATCACGCACCTGCATACTTCTGCTTGTTCCCTCCAACAAATGAAGTTTTTAAAGGCCTACGCTTTGCGGACAGCGTGTGATAGCAACGACAGATCCAAAAACATGTGACAACGATTTCAAAAGAAACGTTTGCTGAGCGTTTTCAGCAGCTGTACAACTGACGTCAAAAGTGTGTTGTAATTAATAGTAATTAGTTTGAAAGTTAGTAAAGTCGTTTTGTTTGCATTTCCTATTTCCTTTCTTTTATGACAACATTTACCGAACTTTTCTTTCACACCTTGACATTAAGAAAAAGGATAATGTATTTCAAATCATCTAGATTATTGTACCAGGAGCATCAACGCTGTCATATCAAAATATTTAAAATGCATTAAGCTATTAAGGATAATGAGATATTCAGCAGTAAAGGGTTTATTTTAATGAATCACTTTGTAACAAACAAACAAAAAAGTTTTGCCATCTGGCTTAAAAATCAATAAAATATCATCGATGTATAATGCTATAAAATCAACAGTTTACTTCACAAATATAAACAAAATAAAAATTTCATTGATTAAAAATATGACGTTTTAAATTATGAATTTAGGTTTTTAGGTCACTTACGATAATATTCACAATATAATCCTTCTTATATTGAAGTGCTCGGCACGTTTTGATAAGCTTCAGATATCTGGATAATGTAACTTTAAACTATATATTTATCCCTTTTTTTAATGTGTAACGTAAGCTATTAACAACTTAATGATATTTGTTTGTTTGTGTTGCTATGGCAAAGCTACGCATGGCTCAGCTGCCTAGGATAGGGGGACCTTCGTCGGCGGACTTTCTAAGGGGTTCTAACGCATATTCAAATTACATCTGGAGAAAATCGACCAAACCTCCAGAACGTTAGATCGACAGTTTTGATACATGCCCGAACCCGGGACCTTCACACTTCAGCCGTTTACCACTTTGAGAGTTGTAGGGAACCCACTGAGTTTTCACCCCCTCTTTTAGGATGACGAAAAGATATGATGACCCACGGTGATGCTCTCCGAACGGAGAGAAGAGAGAACGCGGGGGGGACGAAGCAAGGGGCTTGTGTCCTGGGGGTCATCTAAGGAGGCGAGGGAAAGAGAAACCCTGTAAATATGATTATATCTGTAAATGTGATTATATCTGTATATATAATAAATAATTAGTCTCGACATCAGGCTCGATCAATTGCATCCACAACATGTATTCAAACCGTGGAATTTGTCAGCAGTTCCCGCTACCAAACTGCAGCTGAATGACGATTCGACGGGCGGACCCTACAAGAGTCTTATCCACTCGGCCATGGTGGGCTAATGATATTTGATAATGATACTTCTATTAATTAATCCTGTTAATGTATTCTTATTACATCATAAATGAATAGTCACTGCATGGTTCAAAAAATATACCATTTTGTAAATTATTATGATTTTGTTATCGATGACGAATAAACAGTTGTTATTTGCCCAATACTGGAACCCCATTGGACAATACTTTTTGAATAAAATTAATAACAGCTTTACTGAAATATAAAGTATGGTTTCATGAAAGTATACGAAAAAATTTAATTTGTCAGTAAATGCATAGTTTTTTAATGTACTTATGCACGAATATCCGTAAAAGTCAGTGCGTTTACTGAAGTGCCTCACTTATAACGTGATTTTCACGCAACTGAAATAGGTTCGATGCTCGTCGAGAGGATTCTATAGCCATTGCCTTTAACCCTTTGAGGCGCAACCCTTTCCCAGGCACAGCCAGCTGCGTCAAAAAAGGGACCCTAGATCTGTGGCACGCGATGAACGTTTCGATCGTCCACCATCTTGCTGGTACGTAAGTCGAGCGATGGAAACGGCTGCCCTTTTTTCAGCATTGGGCAATCTATCCAGCTGTTCTCGCATTCTTCCATTTTTCAGCAGATGTTAGTGCTGTTCAAATCGTGACAATAATCGTGACAATTTTTTTACGGGAAATGACGTGCTAAAAAGTAAAGGAGCTATGTCACCCGCACCTATTTTTATAGAAATCAAATCTATTCTTCGTGACTGGCAACAGTCAAAACGTCAGAGATTTGGTTTTTCCCAGAGCGGGAACACTGCGCGTTAAAGGGTTAAATGAAAAAATAGGCATACATGATGGCGATTCATGAAATTTACAGATAGACGGCAAGTGCCTGCCATTAGGAAAAAATATTATCGGAAGCTCGTAAATTAGCTCGTAAATAGATTCCATAGACTTCATAGATTCCATAGAAGTTTATGTCCTTTTATGTTAAGCGTAAATAGATCTATTTTAAAACGGAGAGCAAGATAAAATTAATGTAATAAAAGATCAGTAGGTTCTTTGCAATGGTGGCTGAAAGTTAACATACGACTGGAAGAGTAATAAAGCTTTGGTGGCTGACTCCAGGCATGCGATTGGAAATTTTGCAGATTTACTGCTCATAGTACATCACGATGTTTCTGCGCTACAACAAAATATAATTGAAAAAATATAGTTTTTTCATTTTATGCTATTTTATACCAATAATTTTGTAAAATGGCGTAACTTAGACATTTTATGCCAACTTAAGATATTTTTTTGATGTAACTCAAATTTTGGACTCTTCCTTAAGACAACACTAGACAAATTTTCCGCACTATTATATTTTTATAGGTTCAATTTTTTTCGGCCCTCACCCTACTGTGTTTGTACTATTGGCTTCAAGTCAAAAATACAAATGATCAGCACCAAACATAAAGCTAATTTTCTTCATATGGATGGATTCAAAGCATGGATTACTTTGATCAATATTTTCTTATTTTCTTTTCAAGAGAAACCATCTATATGTCATGAAACCTGCAATGTTGCTTAAAATCAATTTAGGCTCCAGGCGACAAGCACCATAAACTTCCAGGTACAAATTGTTCATTTACCTCAGCTCGTCCAACAGCTGCATTCGTTTCGTGTCGCATACACTTAGAATAAGGAAATTTGTATGCATGACCTTATACTTAGCTCTAGCTGTTGAGACAGGGTATGCCATATGCATTCAAAACAACATAAACAAAACCACAAAGAAACCCTGCAAACATGAGTATACCAATCAGGCTACTTGCCAATGTGAGTTTCTCATAATAGCTTGAGAGCCAATTGTCAATCGTCAACGTCATGAAACTCAATATGGTAACATAGCAAAAAGTCGCCTAGAGAGATATGGGCCACGAAAAATTTCTATCCAAATTTTCAAAAACGGATGAAATGTGGATGAAAAGTTTAATATCCTGCAGAAGTGTAGAAATATTGCCGTCGTTGGTTAATTTACACTGTCGGATCAACAAGTTTATAAGACTGCAAAAGTAATAGTAAATACGAATAACTATACAGGACACGTGCATATCCAGTAGCTGATAAACATAAGAACATTCAAGATTGGTTTCTGCAACAGAATATCTTTAGGATTTATTTCACATTTAATTATATCTATACAGCCACTACTTAATATGAAAGCATAAAGATTGCTAACATGAGTTTTATATAGTATGCGATCATAATACACACCGTTTAAAGTCCTTCCTTGAAAACTAAGAACTATAAGTGTATAACTTTCTGACATTTCAATACAGTTCTGTACCATACCAAGAATGCAAACTTAGCGGATATATATGTCGACAGCATCGTTTGACTGTAGTGGAATATTGTCCCATATACAGATAGTGTAATGACACTTAAATATGCACGTATAAAAAGAATAATAATCATTTTTTTTCAAATTGCCGTAATGGTGGCTGTGAAGTATGATTGCTCATTGATAGTCCTTCTTCTAGAACCAGTACATTTATCCAGGATGGATTTATAAACTTATTTGCATAAAAATGTTGTTCTGGGGTGTAAATTTTATTATTTTCCATTTCCATAAACTTGAATAAGTTTAATCATTCAAAAGTGCACAAAAATTATCAACAGTTTCACTAAAATTAATTAGATGAAATATTTGGCTGATGATTTTCATTAGTAGATATAAAATTCTATAAAAAGAAATCAAGACATATTTTCTTTAAACTTAAAAAAAAATTTAGAGCTAAAATTGAGTTTTTTGTACATTGCTTTTTGCAAGAGAAACACTTGCTTAAACTTGAAGACTCTAAAAAGATAAAGGCAAAGTATTTTATCCCGAACTAACGCCGTAAATACACTAAAGCAAATCCATAAACCATTCCCTCATTAAGTCTCATAACTTCGTCTCAAAATAAATATTAAGCATACTGGACTGTCTTCATTGTCCTTAAAACATCATATAAATAACATATATTACATATGAAAAAAATTTTCAGTTATGTTTTGTAAATTATAGACGTCAAACATTGCCATTTAGATTATCATTTCTAGTGGGGTCGATTCTGGTAGAGTATAATTGGTAAATCGATTTAAGTAACATATTTATCGAGATGTATATTAAGAAAATACATCTCGTTCATTTACTGAATTATTTCAATACTTCATTGATTTTCGCCTAATAATACAGAACATTTTAGTTACTTGGCAACAGATAAGTATTCATTCAGATCGATTCAAATATAGAAGTCCAAATGTTTAAGGGAACAAGTCAAATTTGAATCCCATCAATCTGTATCATATATAAAGTTCTCAATTTGAACAATAAAAGTTTATGTAGTTTTCTAGTAAGTTTAAACAGACATATTTCATATATGCAAAGCCCTTTTACCAATTTTTGTATAAAATATACCTGATTAGCCTGTCGAATATTATCCATGCAGAAAGCAATTATTTTTATTTCTACATGTACAATAATTCCACTGTAACTGGACACGTTGTCTACAAAATCTTTTTTTTCACAATAAGGGAGTTTCTTTAACATAGTAAAGTTCTATGATGTGACGTTCACTTCCTATCTTATTGAAGCTTTAAATCGTATTGGCGTGAATGGCTTAAACTGTGTATTAAGTACGTATCTTCATATAACGTGTATGTTCCGTCAGTTCGTGAGACATATAGCAACGATGATCAACAGTTCTCACGGCAGGTATTCGAAACTTCACCGCTAGGGAATTTTTACTACTTCAGATATGTTGCATATTAAATTGCAGAGTATTTACAAATAAAGCAAAACATTTCCCCCTTCTCATTGCACCGATTTAATTTTTTTAAGTGAAAAAATTGCCACTGTAATTCGCCGTGATTATGAGAGTTTAAGAAGTTGTCCCGAGCTGAATAATTTTTGCTGTCGTCGTATAAAAGCTCACAGCATTTTTTGCTGACACATTAAAAATCTTTATTTCGAGCCCTGGTTTGCACGGTATTTAAATCCGAGCTTATTGAGTTAATGTGAGAACAAAAAACAAAGCTTTTGTTAAATGCAGAACAAACAGGAATAACAGAACATTACAGAATTATTGTGATAATCTTGAGAGCAGTATTTAAAAATTTGAATGATCCTAGTCTCTCGTATACGCGTTCAACCACTTTTAGGCTAGCAAGTTCTCGATCCCTCACTCTTTGATATGTAATCTTAACATCAAAATCATGTTGCCTTCAAGGTGTGATTAAAAAGAAAAAAGAAATCTGATGATTGGATAGAATTTTGTACATGTCAACCGTTCTAGATGCTTTCTTCAGCAGGTTCATCATTATTTAGGAAATCCGGACAACACTCAGATGATAAAATTTCAAGAGTTCTCTGAGATAAGCAATCAAAGGTTATGTTCGCTAATATTTTAAGTGAATCCTCTGCGTAACTTCTTGGAAGCACAGAATTTGATAACGGTATAAATAACATACATAATTATTACAAAATTTTATTTTGATTGCATACATACTCTAGTTTCCACTCTTGTAACATTTTAATGTAACATTTTTATAGAATGAGAAAGTATATGAAATTTAATATAAAAGCAGAATAAATAAGGTAATTTCGGGGGTGGGGGAGAGGGAAGTTGAAGCGAGAAACAAGTCTGTTGCTATTATTTTTTATGTATCAACAAATAGCAATAATGACTCTGTTGTAAGGAATCTTGTCCCACTGTGCACATGGATTGTGAATTTATCTTAATTTGTCCCCTTCACTCGTGTTTTTTTTTATATCTCGTGAGTATTTAACCTTATGATTAAGGCCCTGATAATGTTCCGTTGCTCATATTTGAAGTTCATAAACGGATGTTTCATTTTAAATAACTCATTAGTGAGTTCCACATTCTTTTACAAACCCTATAGAGGCGGAAACGGCCATAACCTTGCAGCAATGCAAAGATGAGCCTGTGTAGATTGCCTATAAAATACCGTATTAGCGCCACGTTATAATCGGACTAATACGGTACATGTATTATGATTTTACAAATATTCTTACGCTTTTTTATATTAATAAGGAATTATTATTTTTTAAAGAAATATAATTCACATTTTATTATCATACAGACAATGCCTCGAAACTACAAAAATAAAACGGATCGAGCTTCCTCGTCAGAATCAAGTTTAATTCAATATAATAATCAAATTATTGGTTATAATTGAATTTGTGGTGTATGTAAAGGATACTTTTCACCAAAAGTAGATCTCTAGTGTGATTAGACTAGTGCAAATGCAAGAAATGGTTGCCCGAAAAGTGCAATGTTGATGATTTGCTCTGAATAAAATGTTGTGTAGTCTAACATTCAAACCTGTACATTTGTCAGGTTTCGCAAAATAATAGTGAAAAAAATAATTCAGTTAACATATTTGTTTCTCTTTAGTTATCTTTAATTCAAAGGTAATGATCCAATTTTTGTCTAATTTTTCATATTTACTATTGTGTTGTATCTTACTCCATCACTGGTCGCATCTTACCTGAATATAGCGAAGCATGCCACTATTTTAGTTTATTTAACATTAAAGTTATCAATCGTGTACTACATACAGGGAAGGAAACTAACAAGTATAGATACTAAATAAATATACAAATAAAGAGAATGGTGAATGGTGATTTTTTTTTCATTATTTTTATCATTTCAATTTTGGCTCTATTAAGCAAAACATCCTATCATATGGAAAATTACCCCTGATTAACTTATGAGTAGTTTAGCAGAGCTCAATAGATTTATATTAAATTTTCATTATCAGGAAATAATAAAGTTTGTGGCAATGTAATTTAACAATGAATTTTATTTTATTCAAAATTAGGGATATCAAGCACCATAAAAATGCTAAAATTAAGCAAAATAAAGTTAGGAACGATTATGCGTAGCGATCGTGTACTATAATCACGTTATAATTTTAATAGTTTATACGAAATGAATTTTGACCGAATAATTTGTAAAGAAAATTTTGCTTTTGAAAGCACCACATACCTATGGTGCAGAACTATACTGCAGAAAGTAAACATTAGGAATTTGAAAAATGCATAAATTGTTACTACTAACTTGCTTATAAAAATAATTAATACAGTTATAGCTGTTATGCCTTGTTAGGATTATTATATAGCAAAGCAATAAACTAGGTTGAAACTTGTTAGTTTGCTTAGATTACAATTCAAGTAAACTCTTCTTAGCAGGAACGGATTACTAGGCTTTGGGATCAGTCCATCAAAAGTGAGCCCGAGATCATCCCATTATCAACTTTCTTTCATAATGAGCCAGCCATATGTGATGAAGCCGGCAACAGAACTCGTAATTAGTTTAGGCTCCAGACGACAAACATCGTAAACTGACAAGTACAGATCTTTCATATTCCTCAGCTCGTCCAACAGCTGCATCAGTCCATCACAAGTGAGCCCGAGATCATCCCCCTAGCAACTTTCTTTCATAATGAGCCAGCCATATGTGATGAAGCCGGCAACAGAACTCGGAATTAGTTTAGGCTCCAGACGACAAACATCGTAAACTGACAAGTACAGATCTTTCATATTCCTCAGCTCGTCCAACAGCTGCATCAGTCCATCACAAGTGAGCCCGAGATCATCCCACTAGCAACTTTCTTTCATAATGAGCCAGCCATATGTCATGAAGCCGGCAACAGAACTCGGAATTAGTTTAGGCTCCAGACGACAAACATCGTAAACTGACAAGTACAGATCTTTCATATTCCTCAGCTCGTCCAACAGCTGCATCAGTCCATCACAAGTGAGCCCGAGATCATCCCACTAGCAACTTTCTTTCATAATGAGCCAGCCATATGTCATGAAGCCGGCAATAGAACTCGGAATTAGTTTAGGCTCCAGACGACAAACACCGTAAACTGACAAGTACAGATCTTTCATATTCCTCAGCTCGTCCAAAAGCTGCATGCGTTGCGAGTCGGATACGTTTTGAAGAAGACAATTTGCATACATGATCCGATATTTTGATTTTGCTCTAGCGGCAGACCTAGATATGCAAGACGCAAATATAACGATAGAAACAAAGAGAACTGCAAACACTGCTATAGAAATCAGAGAAATTGCGATCTGCAGTGATTGAGCATAATCTAATGTCAAGTCACTCATCAGTACTGTCAAGAAACAGAATATTGCGACGCAGCATAGCGTAACAGACATAGATATGGGCCAAGCAAAACATTTATCCATATCTTTCAAAAGGAATGAAATTTGACTGAAAAATTTGATTTCTTGCAGAAGTGTAAATGTGTGACCGTTATTACTTAATTTTCTTTGTTGGATTACCGTGATGAGAAGACTGCAAAAGTGACAGTAGATGCAAATTACGAATCCAGGAGACAGATGTGCCCAATAACTGATCATAACAACAGTATACATCACTGACTTTTGTAACATTGTGCCTTTTAAAAATAGGATGTCATTCAGAAATATTTGTATGCATGCAGAAATTGACATTGAAAATATTATTACGATAAATATGAATTTTACTACTCGCTCCCAATATATTCCATTTCGAAAGCTTCCTTGAAAGGTGAAACTGATGTCACTTAATAAGCATTTCATGTTTTTAACCTTCCTCCGAGTACTGTACCACACGAAAAATGAAAATATAGTAACCATCAATGAGGAGAGCATTGTCTGATTATAATAGAATATTGCTCCCAAAGCATTTAGAGTAAAGACACTTAAGTATGCGCATATAACAAGAATAGTAATCACTTTTCTTTGCACAGATTTCCATGCATTGGTTTTTGAAATGCATGGCTTCATTGAAAGCCCCAACGCAAGAAAGTAAATATTTAACCAAGATGTTTTTGAAATATTGCTGGCGTACATAATTCGCTCTCTCGAGTTGGTTGCAGTGTTTTCCATTTCTGTAATCATAAATAGGTTGAAATTTATTTTATATGTACGTTCGACAATAATCCACTTGATCAGACTTTTCTTGTTCAAATGTTATTTTAAGGTGATTAACATTTTCTTATGCCTTATCTTATTTTCTAACAATAGTGATCTATGCAGTAAAATAATTTTGATTTTTAGTTTTATAATGAGACGATTTTTGTTTTAAACTTGACTCTTAATTTGATTTAGTACGTCAGACGTAAATTACGTAATCAGAATTTTTGTAGAGAAATCTTCTGAAGATTATTGCAGTAATCCATATGTTACAAACACTGTATTTTATTCTCTGAAATGTTGTGCATTGACCAAGAATTTAAAACACGCCGTTAAGTATTATAAGCCATACGTAAAAGACATATTTACATTATTTATATTTAATATCTTCCTATCTTCAGTACGCATTTTAAAAAGCTCTATCCTTAAAAATAAGCGTTGAGCACGGGGACTTTCCGAAATATGATTAAAATACCGCATAGGAGTACTTGCTTACAATTTTACAGAAGGGAAAATAAAGGCACACTAGGTTTTCTAAAAGGCGGCTAAAAGAAGACAATCTTCAATGCATCTAAGTGAGCAAATTCAAACAAATCATCTGTTTTGCAATATAAAATTGTTGGCCTTTCTTTTAAAACAATGACTGATGGATTGTGTTTGCTGATGCAGTAATCGATATGCACATATTTACATGAAAAGAATGAAGTTCCGTACAAGTTTTAAATTGTCAAGTATTTTCATTCAAGAGCATTATTGATTGCTCTATTTTATTTCAGCTTTTTAGGAAGATTATATTTATGCCATCAATCATATTAACAGTTCATTGATTTATTTAATTTATCTTATTAAAACAGAGCATATTGAGTAACTTAGCAACGAATGCACAAAAGTTGCGAGGAAAATTAAAATTAAAAGCTTATAAAATTTTTTCGAAGTAATCAAACAAATCTTAATTTGACTATCATGATGGATCATATTTAGTTTTTAATTTGAAATATTGGAAATTTCAAGTTAAATTTATTAGAAGACATTCATATACGAAATTGTATAAAATCAATAATGAAGTATCAAAATTTTCAATACTCTAACGCTAACGTATTTGTTGAAAACTAATGAAACTTTGATTTTGTTTTTGACACCATCGTGAATATAAATATATATATTTACATCAGTGACGTAGCCAAGCGGGGGGGGGGTTAGGGGGATCATAACCCCCCCCCCATGAGGAATTTTTTGCCATACAAAATATATAGTCTTCACTACATTATCACACACGAGTTGCAGTAGTCGTAACCCCCCCCCATGAAAAATTTCTGGCTACGCCCCTGATATACATATAAGTTGTATGGTTTTTGAATTTTCCCACTTAGGTTTTGGTTTAATATGAAAATGTACTGAACACAATCATGGAGAACATTAACCAATGCAGTAAAATGTTACATTTTAGTTTCATTGTTTGTAAATTAAAAATTGATTATACGGTTATGAGGTATTTAGTATTCAGTTTATATTGCTGTTTTTTTTTATTTCGAATGCTCCAAAAATAGTATATTTAGGAAAGCTGAATTTGATTTTTATACTTATTAAAATCTCCTTGAAGCTTAACTTGATTTTTGTTTTAGCGTTTTGTATGAAAACCCCGAAGCGAAGAAAAATCCTGAAAATTAAAAGACAAGATCATTCCTCAATCAACTGAAACTCCTTTTTCGCTTCTTTGCGTACATTGGTGGAGATGGAAAATAAGAATGAGGACAGGCTTCAGTTTATGGGAGAAAAAGCAGTAACATGTAAGCATGAGATTATTTTATACTGCGGAAGAGGATTCTGTAATTAATTTTGTCGGATATAGCGTAGGGAAATAGAGATTGTTCGTTTTTTGATGGCAATGTATTTTAAGCTGTACAAATGCCCCCTTTCGGCATGGCATCATAATTCACTGAAAGAAAAATAAAATATTTCCGGCTACGCAATTATCTCAAAAGTTTTCTATCCATCCAAACCAGTAAGTTGACAGAAAAGGATGCACTGCGCCATTTGAAATCATGCAGTGAGGCATGTTAAGCGCATGCGCCACGATTTGGCCACACCTGGATTAGGCTTTCACTTAACTGAGCTTTCTCATTCTATGAAAAGAAAGTTTCCGTTATGATGACAGTTCAAAATAACTGCAGTGTTTCATTAAACTGTAGTTAACAAGACATGGAAGAGAATTGCGTATCAGCAAGATTAAACAAAACTTTAGGAACGCGTACATAGTTAGTGATTATTTTCTTCCGTATAAAGTGCCAAATTTTACATTTAAACTGACTGCGGTAAAAGATGCTGTAGGAGCATGCACCCAATTATTTATTTTCCTTTATTACCATTAATCGTCAATATCATTACTTATTTAAATACCGCTACCAGGCTTGAGGTAAAATAAATTAGAAAGAGAGCGAGGCAAAAAACAGCCAAACTATAATACACAGGCCAAGGTATGGGTTAATACCCCCCCCCAAAAAAAAAAGTAAACTACTTTGCGGGAAGGAAAATTTATGCATAAGTCATGTCCTTCAGAACAGTTTTATAAAGTCTTTCCTTGCTGTAGATTTTTAGTTTAAAGCCTATTAATCAAACAATAAGCAGACTAATTTTTTATACTCAGTGAAGTGATTTGAAATCTTTTAGGGTAGGGGATAGTTAGCTTATCAAAGACTATGAAGCATACTTATAAATAAAGTTTTAATCAAAACATTTCATGACTGTTTTGGATATTGGTGCACAATGAAATATTCAAAACAGAATGCGACTGTCGAGAGCATCGTTTATTGAGCGCCGCTCTTTCGACTGCTGAGCGAACTCTTTTTTGTGTGTTTTGTTTTACTTTTTTATACATTTTCTCCCGTACTTGTTACTAAGAAGTATGTAAATTGTACTAGTGATCCTGCTATCGTCAAATGTGACTTTCTAAATGTGGTGAACATTAAAATGCAGAGCAGAGCTAATTGACTTCATTTATGGCATTAATTGGCGAAATATTTCTTTAAGCAAGCTCGGCCCGGAATAGAAACTGAATTTAAAAGAGAAAATGTACGAGCGAAAACTAGGTTTTTCTTCCCTATTTAATGAAAATTCAAATTTGTTAGGTAAAAGTTTCTTTGGGATTTCAAACATTAAGATTTGGATAGTAGAATCCTGGCTATTGCCAGAAAGTTCTCGGAATAAACATATATAAAATAAATAAAACTTTTTTTTAAAAATGTTACTTATAGCAAGATACGATCGTTTCTACTGAAAAGTTATTCAGTCTTCATCAGTCAAAGCTCTTCGTCCTACAAAACAGTGGGAACTGTGGGAAAAGTTTCTTTCACAAACTTTTTATTTATTTTAACGTTTGACACCAGTATTTTGAGTGTTTTTTTCATAAACATATATAGTCTAATTTTGAGATCTATACGCTTAAAAATAAAGACTTAAACTCGATCCGACAGACTTAAAACCAAGACAAACTTGTCCCGGTTTTAAATCTTTTGGAGTTTATTTTTGTTCCTCCGAAGCGAATTCAGTTCTTTTTTTTTTTAAGCGCGTAAAAATGCAACATTCAATAAATATTTTCAAATTCCTACAAACAACATTTTTTTACACGATGATTTTAGTAACGAAAATTTTAAAAATTGTTAAGATTTCTACGACTTTCATTAAAAAATTATTCCAATTAAAGAAATTAACCCATAACACATGGTAATTCAATGCATAGTATTTCCTATTCGTTCAATAAATTTCTCATCCCATTTCCCTAAATTAAGGTATACCAACAAAAGGTGAAGTTGGACATATCTAAAGAAACACTAACAATTATTGTGTAAATGGACTTAGTATGCTGAAAACTAATATACAGTATCCACTTACCTAGCCACGAATAGCTTCCATCTATTTATTACAAAATAAAAATTTCACAGCGGTATAAAAATTTCTTTATTGAAGGATCTATTTATAAGTGTTTTTCACACACATTAGAATACAGAACTGTATACAGATTAAAAGAAAACATGCAAACAATTGCTCACAGTTTTAGCGGCAAATTTGTTCAGACATTTTATAAAATACTAGCTGAAGTATCCGTTCTTCGCACGGGAATGAATGGACTTTTTGATATTAATATTTATTGTGATTACTATTTATTGTAATAAAGAGATATAGCAAAATGGATATCGCGTTATATTGTGTTCAATAATCATGCATACTGAATTTCAAGGCAATCGTTTTTACGGTGCAGAAGGCGATGCGGCGTAGCACAATCTAGTGGCGAGTTTTAGCAAAACGGATACGGCAAAAATATTCTTCGCATTCAGATATCGATGTATACGAATTTTCATGACGATCGGCTGAATAGTCTTGAAGTTCATGTGTAGACGCGCATCTAGTGTCAAGTTATAGGAAAATGGATCGTGCCAAACTCTTCCCCGTGTTCAAATATCTATGTATACCTATTTTCATAGCGATCATTCGCACAGTCAAGAAGTGATACACTGCAGGGCCATCTAGTGGTTAATTAAAGTAATGATTTGCTACAGCGCCGTCATGTGGCGAGTTATAGCAAAATGGATAACGCCAAAATATTCTCATTGTTCAAATAGCTATGTATACTGATTTTCATAGCCACCGTTTGAATGGTCAAAAATTTGGCCTGCTGCAGCGTCATCTAGTGGCGAGTTAAAATAATAATGCATTGCAGTGCCATCTAGTGGTGAGTAACATCAAAAGTAACGCAGTTAGAATATATTCTTCGTTCTCAAATGTGTAAGTATAAAAAATTTTATGCCGATCGATCGAACGGTATAGAAGTTGATGCGTTGCAGCGCTATTTAGCGGTAAGTTACAGCAAATGGATAGTGAAAAATATTCTCCGTGTTCTAATATTCGCGTGTACCAAATTTCATCGAAATTTGTTGGACGATATTCGCATAGCAAACGGCTAAACGGAATAGAATTCGACGTTCTGCTGCGCCACGTAGTGAAAAATTAGAGGAAAACGGATAGCATAAAAACCTTCTCCATGATAAAAGACTTAAGTGAACCAAATTTCATGGTGATCGGTGAAACGGTGCTGGAGTTTTTCAACCTCCCACACACATACCAACATTCATTTTTATCTATAACCAGTCTTATTATACGTATATACCAGTCTCAAGTAAAATCCAGTTTCAAATCTAAGCCTCGCCAAAGTGCCAGCATACGCCATTTTGCAAGAGTTTTTTCAGGGAATCATTCGAAGTATTGACTTAGCAGCAATCAAAATGGGAAATGGTTCGACCGCCAGGCATTTATTTGAAAAGTGGAATCCCTTAATACAGCCGCATTTTTTAAATTATCAACTATAACATGTTTTATTCATCGTTACCTCGATGTACTAAATGCGAAGATTTCAATTTTCTGAAATTTGGCGGATTTCCCCCAAGTTAAATCAATGTACTGAATTGGCGAGAATTCTGAAGCTACATCGCTTGAAATGCCCTAATAACTGCATTATTTCTGCACGGATAGTTAAAATTTAATGCTGTATTCTAAGAAAACGTATACACTTGTTTTCAAAAATGCTATTCCCTTAAACTCTCAGTAAATTGCGCCAAAAAGCCTAAAACTGTGCAAGCCGCTAGAACTCACTCTCTAAAAATCGGCCTATCAGCCATTTTATTTTTCGCCAAACTAAAAAAAATTACATATTAGTCTCGGATATCTTCGATCCTCATTGTTTTGCGTATAGAACATTTCATTCCTGCTCTCATTTCTTATGTGCACACGATATTATAATTAAAAAAATAACCTAAAAAATAAACTAAAAAAATCATTATTATTCTTTTATTTTTACTTTAAGAATTTAAAACATTTTATTCGGCAAAATCGCCACACATGGCAGCCAAGATGCTTATTTCACACACTTTTTTCACTACAGGGGTTAATATTACGTAAAGCTTTCTGCGTGGAGAACATAAAAAATCTCTTAAATTCCGGGAACGGAAATTAAGAGAACCATTCAGGAGGAAAACGTTTTTAAGTGGAGTTTCAAAGTTTTAAAGTGGACTATCATTTATTCTATATTATTTTACATATCTGTGTAAAATTTCAGGCTGACAGGTCCATTTTTGTGGAATTGTATACTACCCAAATCAACAAATTGACAAACAGAATTTCATTTTTATTTATAAAATAACCTACGCTTGTTTTTAAAAATACCCTCTCATTAAATTGCGCCAAGCGCTAGAATCATAGAAAATCTAATACACTTTCAGATTGTAAATACGCACTAAAGTGCTATATATAAAAAGAGGTATAATCCATGGGTCTTCCCTATTTTCGTTCCTTCTTTCATTAACTTGGAAAGTGTATCATTATTCATGAGTGTGATTAAACAAAATTAAAATTGATATTTCTAACATCCTTTTTTCTGGATGTAATACATTAGATGCAGAAAAGCTGCTCAGAAAAATGCACAATTCCAACTGAATGAAAATTTCAAAAACTTATACGCAGGTGTATTCATAACCCAAATAGCAGACGATTAAATTACGATAAATAGCGCCAAGCGTTAGAATCCTCCTCAAAATCGCGAGAATGCTGAAGATAGATAGCTTGAAATCCCTTAATAACTGCATTATTTTCGCACGGATCATTAAAATTTAACGCTGTATTCTAATAAAACCTTTGCACTTGTTTTCAAAAATCCGTTTCCTTAAGCTCTCAGTAAATTGCGCCAAGCCGGAAACTGTGCAAACCGTTAGAACTCACTTTCTCGGCATTTGAGCCATTTTAGTTTTTCGCCAAACTAAAAAATTTTAACATGCCTCGGAAATCTTCAATTCTTATTGTTTTGCGTATAAAACATTTCATTCCTGCTCCGATTTCCCATGCACACGATATTAAAAAAATCGTGTGCACACGTTCCCATGCACACGTATTAAAAAAAAATATAACCTTACGAATATAAACTAACAAAAAAAAATCATTATTATTCTTTTATTTTTACTTTGAGAAGTTAAAACATCTTATTCGGCAAAATCGCCACACATGGCAACCACGATCCTTATTTCACACTTTTTTCACTACAGGGGTTACAATTACGGAAAGCTTTTTGCGTGGAGAACATAAAAAATCTCTTAAATTCCGGGAACGGGTGGACTTTCAAAGTTTTAAAGTGGACTATGATTTATTCTATATTATTTTACATATCTGTGCAAAATTTCAGGCTGATAGGTCCATTTTTGTGGATTTGTATACAACTCAAATCCACAAACAAACAAACAAACAAACAAACAGAATTTCATTTTTATTTATAAGATTAATACTTTAAGAGATCACATTTTTTTATGCTCTCTTTCATTATGCTCTATTTTCGTATCAATGTATAATGCAACACATTTTGGGCGCCCCAAAACCTCATACCAAGGCTTTATTCCTTAAATGTTATTCGTAAATTATTGTGTTGCTCATAGAACAAAATAATAAATTACGAAGTTGCGTAAAAAAGTACAGATTTTTATGGTATCGATTAAAATTTTCGGGAGATGTGAATAAATGCGGGAAATGTAAATAAATGTGAAAGTTAAATTATTATAAGACCCCCCCCACCCCGTGCAAAAAAAAAGAAAAACTGTTAGTAAAATGCACTCCACACATTAATTAGGCGGTAGGCGAAATTTCAGCCTTTCATCATAATAAGGCTCAAATATATACTTAAACATAGTTGGTAATGAAGTATACAATACCAATAATAGCAAAGTACTCTGCATTCATGCAGTGTTTTCTTTCGTAATTTGTTTTCAGCTCCGTAAACGCAATCTTTCGGCGTGATTTGTTTTCTCTTCGACAGCCATGGTAAAATGGTTTTAAATCAGCATACATTTTTTTTATACCTCTTAACCTTGTTATGATTAAACGCTGAAATTTTTAGTATCACCTAAGAAATGTATGGGGTACATTTTACTAAGGGGGAAGTTTTCGTTTTTTATGTGAATGCGGGTGTGTGGGTGCCCGGGGGGGGGCATCTTCTGGAAATTTTTATCGACACCGTATGCACATATATATACTTTTTAAGCTTTTCACGTAACTTTGTAATTTATTGTGTATGTCCGCGATCAATATTTTTGGATTCAAATCTTCGGTTAGTTTTTTTTGGAACACCCCTGTATCCCAAACAAAGAATATTTCAACTTAGTCTGTCTCCTTATTTTTTCAAAGTAATTATTTCAGGCGTTGTAATGTACTATAATCGGCAGGTGAAGTTTAATAAATTCTATTTAATGGCTATATTACTAATTAATCCTACAATGCATGATTTTTTTTAAAATGGGCTGAAAATAAAATTGTAACTTCATTTAGATTTACTTATGCTAGGAAAAATATTTGTTAAAAAATTCAGCATGTAATTTCCCAGAAAAATCATAAAAAATATTCAGATTCGAGGCTCCACCCTACGCTCGTAAAATCGAAGAAAGTAATATAGCCCAATTTTACTTTATTTAGTCCAATATTACCATGTTTTAATAGTTTTGTGTTTATTTTCATTTAGCAATAAAAATTAGAAGCAATTAAAAATTCGGCTAAAATTTGTTCAGTGAACTGGATGCACTTGTTATAAATCTATGCTTGTTTTCTCAAAAAATAATGCTGGCATATATTTTAAAAACTAAAATTTATTTCCATAAGATCTTACATTTATTTTAAATACATATTTTAAACAAAAACTACAACATTTTCTTTTTATTACAAAAAAAATGAGAGTGTAGCCAATTGGCTACAGTATACACTGTAGGATTAAATGTGTAAATTATATGTTTATTACATTACCAATTAAGGTGTCAAAATATTACATTAATTCAAATAATCTAAATCACATTACATACGGATTTTGTACATTAAAGAAAAGGATGCCACAAATAAACTGCCCATTTTTGGCATATTAAGACTGCTTAAAAAAAAAAAAAAAAAAAAAAATACGATTACACATTTACTAGGAAACGTGCCTCTAATCTACTATAACTTCAAATCTGCTCCATCGAATTTTATAGTTATATCGTGTTCTGGATATTTGATTAGACGCGACAATTGCAGAACATTTCCTACGGTTTGTGTGAGATTTTCAGTTTATAATAAGTGGTACAGTGAACTCCGCTTAATGTGATCAGTTTGGGACACCGTGATTTTGATAACAATAACCGATTGATAACAATAAACGATATGCAAAATTAGATAAATTTACCCCCCCCACACACTCTAATTTACACGTACTAAATTTCAAAATAAAATGGAAAAACTCACCTTATGTTTATGCACTGTATATTATCCTTTAAAACACAAGAATTGTATAGATAATTAAAAAAATTTATCAATGGTTGTTTGTCTACAATTTTTTCTTAGGATGTTATTAATAAATTGTTCGTAATCATAATGTTTTTAAAGTCATCGGAGCGGTGTTGAACTCCACGTTTCAACACTTGTAATGCATGTCTCATTTCAGTACTTGTAGGAGGTGGAGGTGGCTCAATATCAACAGATTCTTCATCGGACTCATCAGTTCCATCATTCGTCTGTTTTCGTATGGCAATCTGACAGACTTCAGATTTTGTTTATGTGTAAGCTACTGGGATGCTTTGATCTACTTCCACCCATGCCTCGAACTCTTCAGGGGTCATATCCGAAGGAATTTCAATCTTTTCTTCAGATTTCTGATCATTTTTTTCGCAAGATCCTGCATAGGCGAAGCAGTTTCTGATCGTTTGAGCAGAAACTCGATTCCAGGAAGCTGTTAACAGGTGCACCGCATCAAGAACGTGAGTTTTCTTGGTCAAATTATTAGCTTTAAGATTTTGTGTGCACTTTTTTTCATCCAGTAATCGTGCCCGCATTTCGTGGCGATAATATGCTTTCAAAGCACGAATAATTCCTTGATCACAAGGCTGCAAAAGGGAAGCAGTGTTTGCGGGTAAAATAACAACATTAATATGCTTCAGAGTGACATTTAAAATGTGTGCAGTGCAATTGTCCACAAGGAGAAGAATATCTTGTTTTAGCTTATCGTCCCACTTACGTATCCAGTCATTAAAAATGACTGTTGTCATCCAGGAATTCTTGTTGGCATAGTAGTCGACAGGAAGTTTTTTAACACCTTTAAAACAACGAGGATTCTTACTTTTCCCGATGACTAAAAGTCTCTGTTTTTCTCCAGACATACAGACGCAACATAAAACAGTGATACGTTCTTTTGAGATTTATGTCCTTTTAAGCTTTCATTTTTAAATATGTTCTGGTAGTGCTCTAAAATACAAAGCTGTTTCGTACACATTTTCTGTATTGTACACATTTTCTGGTGAATATGAGGCAATTAGTTTTGGCCACTCGTCTCGTAGCCAATTTTCCGCTGCTGGCTTATCGGCATATTTCTGTTCTCCGTGAATTCTCTTGTAAACAATATTTTCGTGTGTCTTCCATCGCTGAAACCTACCATTTGTTGCAAACAAAATCTTTTTTTCCCATTTGAGCAGCTAAACTTTCTGCTTTTTGTTGCATAAGGGGTCCGTTGACTGGAGCATCACGTTCTCGAACATTTTCAAACCAAAGTCTTAGAGCCTTTTCAACTTGCTCATCTTTACCAGCTCTATGTGGAGGGGGTGGGGGGAATTCCAGGAAAGTGTAATTCCTCACTCCTTTGTTCATTCCCCATTTCCCTAGGTGGAAAGGTGGAAGAGGGAAAATTCTGGGAAATTCAAACAACAGCAAAGGGAAAGAAAAGAATGGGTTTCTTCTGAACACATTGTGAATATTCCTTTGCCAGTTAAAATAAGGTTCGAAAACTTATAACATTAACCGATGTAATTATCACATAAAGCGATAATTTTAACATGCGAATGAATAGAGAAAATCGGGACCAAGTGATTTCAATAACAATAAGCGATTGATAACATTAACCGCGATCACATTAAGCGGAGTCCACTGTATTATAAACTCTAATAATGATTAAATTACGAGGAAACATTCTGTTTACATAGAAAACCAGACTACAGTTACAAAATACCATATCAAAATTAAAATGTGATTTATTATAAGGTTAAGCTCCTTTTTTTTCACTCCTATGTGTTTATTTAACTGCTTGTGAAATGACACTTAAAAATCTCAACAGCAATAGATAAACTTGATGCGGATTAGAAGAGAATAGCGGTTAACTTGATGCTGATTAGAAGACACTAGCGCTTGTCTTTTTGATGAGTCATTAAAATAACCTCCTCAGACCTGACATAAATTTAATACATTAAATTAAATAAAATCT
The DNA here is from genome assembly GCA_038373885.1 of Cheiracanthium punctorium. NCBI lineage: Eukaryota > Metazoa > Arthropoda > Arachnida > Araneae > Cheiracanthiidae > Cheiracanthium > Cheiracanthium punctorium. The sequence goes on from JAWZYV010012280.1 coordinate 379,179, forward strand.
GTTAAACATTTTTATTAGAAAACATAATACGCGAAATCGACAGTTAAAATATGTATTTTCAAATAATTTTCTAGTAAATGCATAATTTCCTGCCACTATTTCGGTAGCCCAACCATGAACGAAGATTGTCAAGAAATTATTAACCATAAAATATGCCTACATGTTCTTTCCAGCAACGCAATTTTTATTTATTTATTTATTATTTATTTTTGTATTTGTGGGGGTTAAAATTAAAACTTAGAAAATTTGATTTGCATTTGAATATTTATTGTGCAACTATAAACAAACATAAAATTATGATCTGGGCTAGGTTAAGTTAATGCTCTTTCCTATACGAGTCACCGAAAACATTTGTGAAAACTTTTCACTTTTACATGAGTTGAAATTATTTTATTAAAATTTTTTTAAGCACTATCATTCATTAAGGCCAATATGATTGCTAGTATCACATGTAAAAAAATTAGAACAGTAAAATAAACTGGATTCTGATAGAAATGCCAGCAATAAATCTATCATGGTTTCTTTCTGAATTCTATGCAATTCATCGTGTAGTCATCGATTTCCTCCGACATTCCTGTTAGTAAACATAATGTTCTTGTTACATACGACCTTACTGAGAAACATACCATTATCCATCCAGATTAGGCAATTCAATACATCGCAAAGTAAACAGAGGAAAAAAAGAAAACTATGACAAGGAGAGGTAGAATTCGATCACAAAGTGTTCACGAGAGTTCTGGCATTCCAATATAGTCAATTTCTCCCTGTTTCTGTGACTCCTGGTCTAGACTTGCGCAAACAAGAAAATCATCAGCACTCTTGGGGCCCATTTTGCACTTCCGGCAAGCATTCACAGAGAGGACACCTATCCTACTCAAATTATCTACAATACAGTCATAGCCAGTTTTTAGTCCAAAGTTTACAACTGGAAGCATTTTCCAGCTGTCTTACATGCTGCCCCTGGGTACACCTATTGACTTCACTGCCTTTTTAGATTTGAGAGTACTATCTATAATTTTCACAAAACGTATATTTTGAGTGACGGTGGATGAATAGATTTGTAGATTTTCTTCACGAAGGACTGTTATTAAGGAATGTAATCCTACATTAAGAATATTTTGTAATGTTAGTTAAGCTACAATATACCTCTCAAACAATACAGAACAAACAATTAACAGAAAATAGAAAAAGCCCGATTTCATTTCACAGGGCTCAACTTCTAGTTAAATAACAGTAGAAATCTCTTCATTTTACATTTAGAATTAACCATCCGTACGTCATGAATCCAGCAATGGAACTCAGAATGAGCTTGTTCTCAATGCGGTACACGCCGTAAACTTTCATGTGCAAATCGTCCATTTTCCTTAATTCGTCCAAAAGCTGCATTCGATTTGAGTCGGTGTGCCTTCGAAGAAGTACATTCTTATACATTCTCTTATACTTCAATTTAATTTGAGCGGCCGACTTGGATATGCCAGACGCAAAGAAGATGACAGAAACGAAAAGAACTGATTGCAATATAATTGTTAAAGCACAGTTTACAAAAGCAAGTTTCTGGTAATATCCTGCAGGTAAGTCACCCATGATTACTACCATGGAATTGAATATTGACATATAACAATATGTAATCGACAGAGATATTGGACACGAAAAGCATTTTTCTAAATTCTCGCAAAGATTGGAAACATGATTGAAAAATCTCATTTCTTGCAAGAGGGCAGGAAACTGACCGGCATTGTTCAGTTTTTTTTGCTGCATTAGCATAATAATAAGACGGCAAAAATAACAATAAATGCAAATTAATATGCCAGGATGCATAGATGTCCAATAGCTGATCAAAACTAAAACGTAAACGATTGATTTTTGCAATTTTTTCCACCTATCTCCAATAAACGAAATTTCAACACCTGAAATTGCATAAATTTCTATACAAGAGGATGTAAGAGAAACAATTAAGATCAGTAGAAACATGCATTTTATGATGTAATCATATAATTTATTCTTTATGAAGCTTACTTGAAAAGTGGAACCGATGTCCCGTAAAAGGCATTTTATTTTCTGCAGTTTCGATAGAGTACTGTACCAAACGAAAATTGACAACAAAACTGAAATGAACGATGATAACATCATTTTACTGTGGTAGAATATTATTGGCAGAAGTAACGAAGTAAATAAGCTGAAGTGTGCAAATACTATTACTGCGGTAATAAATTTACGTCTTAATGAATACAATGGTTTTGAATTGCGGAATCCTAACGGTATCCCTAAAATGCAAAAAAATAATTTTAACAGCGATGTTTCAGAACCAGGTAGGATAAATCTGGTAGAGATAAGGCTTCGTTCTCTCAAACTATGAGCATTGTATTTCATAATTACAGTTTTAGTTTTAATAGGCATTTTATTGGCTGTAGCTTACTTAAGGTAACAAACAGCTGCTATTATCTGCTGTGATAATACTTTTGAGTATGCTTTAAGATTATTTTCATCTTCAAGGACTTTAATATCTTTATTTTAAAGTATTAATAAACATACATCAATATGATATTTAAGTGCAATTTTGTGAAAACATTTATACCTTTTCTTTTGGGGAGACAGGAAAAATAACGCTCTTAATTATCTTTTCTTTTTCAGAAAGTACAAATTCTCTGCCTACAATAAAATATTTCATAAATTTTATAGTAATATGAAATTACGTATCTAATGAAGGAATGAAATCAAAATTTTTCACTGAGCATAAAAATCTTAACAATCCCTTGATTTATAGTGTAAGCTTTTCGTTTCCATTCCGAGATAAATGTATATTTAACAGTACTTTCTTACAATAGACACATCTTAGTATACTGTCCTCAGAAAGTTAAAATATGTATTGTAAACCCGAAATACTGACGAAAATAATAGAAGTAGAAACAACTGTAAATAATTTTTAATATTCGTATAAATTGCATCCGCAAACTGTTCCGCATTTCTCAACCAGTAAAATCCAAATGATGCACAGTTCTAATATCTATAGTTGGTTATAAATTTCATACCAATTATTGATGAAAAAGTCACATAATTATAAATATCGATGGTTGGTGAATGATTAAACAATACGTCTAATTTGAATAATGTACCGGTAAAATTAATCGATTTTAATTCTCTTAGAAAGAACATTTTTTATTAATTTAGTAATGCAGTATTTCGTGCTTTATGTTTTTACACTAATAAAAAAGAAAGTATCTTTTTTGCTGTCACAACGGTCATGCCAGTGACACTTAAAGAACTCAATTTTAATAACTGTCATGATTGATAATAATGAAGTGCCGCACAGCCAGCTGCGTTAAAAAAGGTCTCTTTTCTGTGGCACGCGATGAACGTTTTGATCCTCCGCCATATTGCTGGTAGTTAAGTCGAGCGATGGCAACGACTGCCCTTTTTTCAGCATTGGGAAAGGGTTGCGCCTCAAAGGCTTAAAGTTGAACGATATGTTTTATGCAAACTTTTACAGAATAGTAAAAATAATTGTGTTCAATGTTAGGATAAGGGGACTTAAATTTTTTTAGGGTGATCGACATAAGATAGTAAAGGTGACAACCATTTTTTTTAGTTTTATATTTTTTCAGATAACTAGAAGGAGTTAAATTTCGGAATCTGCTATCTTAACAGAAAAAATGCGTTTCAGATTTTTTTAAAAATCATTATGGTAAAATTATGTTTAATAATGAAACTTAAAATACTATTTTAGCGAAAACGAAATCTACTGTATAGATTTGCCCCTAAAAGTTATCTTCACAGTATAACCGTTGAAAAATATCAAGTTCCACCCTACAACCGGCACCACATTATCATGTAAACTTTTTCCAGAATAATAGAAATAATGTGTTTAATGTTAGGATTGGGAGACTATGCGAATTTTTTCGTGATAAAATGGCATTGATTGTATCTTTAAACCTTTTAAGCAAGTATTAGTATTGGTAGATTTTTAAAAATCCGACTGTTTTGAAAATAAAGTCTAGTTTTATGCTAACTGATCAGGAAATCGCGATTATATGGTTGTGGCTTTATGTTTTTAGAGATTTACGATAAAATAAGTTACAAGCGAGTAAATAAAATTACAGTTTTAGATCTAAATATACATCTGTAAAAGAACTACAAATTAAGTTATCGGAAAATAAGGTCTTACTTACTGGAAAGCAGATCTTCTGCTGTTGTGGTGGAAAAAACAACTATTTTAGTCATCAAAATGTTACTTTTTAATACTTCCTAACAACGTTGTTAGCACTTTACAACAAGGTTGAAAAGTGTTTATGATTTCGGTTTGCCTGTCTGTCCGTCCGTCTGTCTGTCCGTGCTCTAACTTCCGTAAATATGCATCGATGTCTACGAAATTTAAATATGTTATTCTTATCTACAGTACCATGTACCATATTGAAAATGGTATACGTAGCATTTATAGTTTTTATACAGGAGCTCTCAAAATATTCCCAATATATTGCGGTCTACGTAGGTTGCTATTTATATTTCTGGCCTTGGCAACAGAAAGCGTGGCTAGGCGATCGTAGACGATTTAAATCGAAAACTAGATATTTGTAAAAATAAATTCTTTTGAACGATTTGCCATTTCAGCTTGATTTGTGTTGTTTACAGGAAATTAAAAAATTCATCTCGTTAAAAAAATGGAGTTGACTTATTACCATTTTCGTGCAATTATTTTTCATAACTTTCGACGTGGATTGTCAATACAAGAGTGCTTCGATGAACGTAAATCTTTATGCAGCGATGAAGCACCATCCTACATCACTGTAAAAAACTGGTATAACGAATTTAATCGTGGTCGGTGTTCGATTCAGAACGAATTCCGTGCAGGTCGTCCAAAATCGGTTGTTGTGCCAGAAAATATCGATGCTGTGCGAGAACAGATTAAGCAAGATGTCATGCGTCAGGTGACAAGCGTGTGATTAAGCGTCATGTGACATACCGTGAGATTGAGTTGTCTTTGGACATTAGTATGACAGGCATCAATAAAATATTACATGAACATTTGGCAGTAAAAAAGATTTGTTCGCGTTGGATCCCGCATAATCTGAAAAACGCTCAAAAGAAGGCTCGTATCGATTGGTGCAAGGAAATGCTGACTACACAAATTGACATACGCAATACACAAATGCTGACAAAATACAAAGTGCATCAATGGCTGTGTATAACATGTACACAGGTGACGAATCATGGATCTATGCACATGAGCCGGAAACAAAACAAGCAATCGACTGTATGGGTCTTCCAAGACGAGCAAAATCCAACAAAAATTGTTCGAGCAAGAAGCACATAAGAACAAGTGGTTGCCTGTTTCTTCGGCATTACCGGTCATGTGGCGACAGTAGTGTTAGAGCAACTCAGGACCGTCAATTCTCAATGGTACACGACTATTTGTTTGCCACAAGTCGACAGAGAAATTCGAAAAAAGCAGAAGAAGAGACGCATAACTCTTCATCATGAATATGCGAGCTCTAGCACATCGGCTCAAACAAAGGATTTTCTGAAATGCCAAAACATCGAACTGGTGGGTCATCCGCCGTGCAGCCCTGATTTGGCACCTTTTTTATTCGATTTGAAAGACTTTTTTATTCCCGTACATCAAAAATAAATTACATGGACAAGGATTTTCGACACCCGAAGAAGCGGTTGATGCATTCAAAACGCATGTTTTGCATTTACCTCAATCGAAGTGGAAAAAGTGCTTCGAAAATTTGTTCAAACGCATACAAAAGTACATCTACATGGAGAATATTCTGTAAAACAATAAAACCAATTTCGATCATAAATATTTGTTGTTTCACTATTCGGCCAGAAATATAAATAGCAACCCTCGTATGGGAAGGTTTTCTTTAAAGCGTATCATCCTAGTACTATATACACTGCTCAAAACAATTAAAGGATATTGCGGTTTTAGGTGGATCTTGTGGCTGGGAAACTTTTCAGCTGATTGATGCATGGTCGACAGACGTAGTAGGTTATATGACAGAGGTTCCCAAACTGGGTGCCGCGGCACCCTAGGGTGCCACGAGCATATCTCAGGGGTGCCGTGGAGATGATCAAGAAAAGAGTTTTGGTGGAGTATAATCAAATAATTTCCTCAGAACCGGTATCCCCAAGAAAGTGAGCCAAGCCGATCACTAAGTGGGCTCAAACAAAAATATTTCAGTCAAGTTCAAGACTGTCCTGTAGCCTTTCTTTTATACGAACTCCCTGAAATGGGGGTATTGTCAAAATTCTATATCCCTTTCCCAAGAGAGTACTTTCTGGATAGTTCGCCCTATAAACAAACAAACAAAAAATAACGTAAAATGCAACCAAACTGCTTCATTCTAAATTTCATATTCATATTGCTTTAAAGGAAATCTGCCGCGAAAGTTTTTAGCCTGAAAAGGGTGCCGCGAAATGTTTTTACCCTGACAAGGGTGCCGGGAAATGATTTTAGCCTGACAAGGGTGCTGCGGCGAAAAAAAGTTTGGGAACCGCTGTTATATGAGAATAAATTACACATGTTTGGCAGAAAAAAATGCATTTTATTGCGCATTTGTGTAGAAAAGGAAAAAAAACACAATTTGTGCATATGAGAAAAAAATAATAAGAAAAGGTGTTTTCTTCAAAGGAAATCATTTTCAGCAGGGGGTATGGTTTCCACGGACGGCCAGCAACGTTGAACACCTTTGAGGCATGAAGTCAATGAGGCTATTAATCACGAGTTGGGGTATTCTGTCCCACTCTTCCAGAAGAGCTCTTTCCAGTTCTTGGAGAGTTTGTGGGGGTGGTTGGCGGCCAGCAATTCGTCTTCCTAGAGCTTTCCAAACGTGCTCTGTTGGATTCATGTCTGGAGAACACGCTGGCCATTCCATTCGTACGATTCCTTCCTCGAAAAGGAAATCCTCCACCAGGTTAGCACGATGTGGCCTGCAATTATCGTCCATTAAAATGAAGTCATCTCCGATTGCTGCAGCGTAAGGGACTAAAATAGGTCTGAGGATCTCATCCCTAGATCGGCGGTCAGTCAGAGGTCCATCTCGAATGATGTAGAGGTCTCTGCGCCCGTCAATGGAGATACCACCGTACACCAACACTCTACCACCTCCGAAGCAGACACTTTCGTGCACGAACGCAGGATTATTCCTAAAGCCACGGTCACTCCAGATGAAAATCCGCCTATTATCAGGATGAACTGAAAAACGGGACTCGTCAGAAAAAAGAACATTGCTCCATTCATTTCTCCTCCATTTCACATGCTCTGTTGCCCACTACTGCGGTCGCGACGATGCCTTGATGTTAGTCTAACACATACCATCGGTCGGCGAGCATACAGACCTACACCATGGAGCTGGTTTCGGACAGTCTGAGTTGAAGCCGAGTGGTGCCAGTAGCCGAGTGAAGGTGTTGTTTTAGAAGAGCAGCGTTCACATTCCGGTGTCTCCGAGCCGTTAACACTAAATAACGATCTTCATTGGGCGTTTTTGCCCGTCTACGGCCTTTCCCTGGTCTTCGACCTGCACTTCCAGTCGTCAAAAACCGGTTCCAGATCCTGGAAATCACACTTTGTGACACTCCAATGGCTTGCGCTACTTCGGCTTGAGTTTGGCCCCCTTCTAACCTACCGACAACTCTTCAAGCTTCTGAATCGGTTATATGACTTCGCTGAGACATCGTACTCATCGAAACAAAGCAGTCACTGAATGCCGATCATCCTTGTCTTCATTGTCTTTTATTCAGTTGAAAGTCCAATTTCATTCGCTGCCGCTGAAGCGACGTTTTTGACGTCGAACTCAAAATTAGCATACTCCACAGTTTGAAAATCAGAAAAATTTGCATTTTGATAAAAATTGCCATTTATGGATATCTGAACACGGAGAATATATTTACGCAATCCATTTTGCTATAACATGCCGCTAGGTGGTGCTGCAGAGCGTCCAATTCTATTCCTTTGGACCGCTTGCTATGAAAATACCATTGAACCAATTTTGATGAAAATTGCCATTTAAAGATATTTGAACACAGAAAAGGTTTTTATGCTATCCATTTTCCTCTAGCTTGCCGCTAGGTGGCGCTGTAGACCGTCGAATTCTATTCCGTTCGATCTTTTGATATGCAAGTACCGTTCAACTAATTTTGATGAAAATTGGTACACACGGATATTTGAAGACGTAGAATATTTTTACGTTATCCCTTTTGCCATAACTTGCCGCTAGATGACGCTGCAGAACGTCGAGTTATATTCCGTTCAACCCTCTTGCTATGAAAATAACGTTCAACCGATTTTCGCAAAAATTAGTATATGTATGGATATTTGAACACGGAAAATATTTTTACACTATCTGTTTTGCCATGACTTGCTGCTAGATGGCGCTGCTGTACGTCGAATTCTATTCCGTTCGACCGCTTCCTATATAAGTACCGTTCAACTAATTTTGATGAAAATTGGTACACACGGATATTTGAAGACGTAGAATATTTTTACTTTATCAATTTTGCTGTAACTTGACGCTAGATGGCGCTTCAGAACGTCGATTTCTATTCCGTTTGACCGCTTGCTATAAAAATACTATTCAACCGATTTTGACGAAAATTGGTACGAAAATTGGACGAATATTTGAAGAAGTAGAATATTTTTAAACTATCCATTTTGCTGTAACTTGCTGCTAGATAGTGCTGCAGAATGCCGAATTCTATTTCATTTTAGTGCTTGCTGTGAAAATACCGGTCAACAGATTTTGATGACAATTGGTACACATGGATATATGAACATGGAGAATATTTTTACGTTATCCGTTTTGCTATAACTTGCCGCAAGATGGCACTGCAGCGCATCAACTTCTATACCATTCAACCAATCGCCATAAAAATTTTGATGCTTACACATTTGAGCACGGAGAATATATTTTAACTATTCATTTAGATTTTACTCTCTACTAGATGGCACTGCAGCGCATTATTACTTTAACTCGCCATTAGATGGCAATGCAGCGCACCAACTTCGTGACCAGACAATTGATCTCTATGAATATTGATATAGACAGATACTTGAACACGGAGAATATTTTCGTGTTATCCATTTTGTTATAAATAGCTACTTTTGTGCTGTAGCACATCATTACTTTAACTCGCCAATAGATAGCACTGCAATGTATCAACGTCTTACTTTAATTCGTCTATTGATGGGGCTGCAGCATATAAAGACTGTTCAACTGATCGCTATGAAAACTGGTATAGATAGATATTCGAACATGGAGAATATTTTGGCGTTATCCATTTTGCTATAACTTGCCACTAGATATCACTTCAAACCAATATCTTCAGGACCGTTCAACTAATCGCCATGGAAATTCGTAAATATAGATGTTTGAACGAAAAGAAGATTTAGCATCCGTTTAGCTATACCTCACCTTCTTTACCGTTCAACCGTTTGCTATGAAAATACTAAGGCGTTCAGCTGATTTATAAAAATTGGTACACAGAGATATTTGAGCACGGATAATACCTTTACGCTACCTATTTTGCTACGACTTGCCTCTAGATGCCGATGCAGCGCACCAACTTCAAAGCCGTTCGACCGATAACCTTAAAAATTGGTGTACATACACATTTGAGTAGAGGGAATATTTTTTTAGTATTCATTTGGCTGTACTCACAACTTGATGGCACTTCAGCCAGGGCCTGATTTCCGGAAGGGCATTCGGGGCAAGCGCCCGGGCCCCCAACAAAAAGGGGACCCCCAAATTGTTCTTTAAGTTTAAAAATTTTTAAATTTTTAAAAAGTTTTCGAAAGAGGGTCCCCTAATGAAGCTTTTGCCCAGGGCCTCCCAACTCGGCAAATTTGCCCCTGACTGCAGCCCTAAAGTTTATTATTTTAACTCACCACTAGATAGCACTTCAACAATCAACTTCTTGATCGTTCAACTAACCGCTCTGAAAACTGATATACATACACATTTGAACACGGAGAATATTTTCGCGTTATCCATTTTGCTTAACACTCGCCCTTTGATGGGGCTGTAGCGTATTATTACTTTAATTCGCCACTAGATGGTGCCGCAGCGTATCTTGACCGTTAAACTGTTTACTATGAAAATTCGTACATATAGATATTTGAACATGAAAATAGTTTGGTGCTATCGATTTTGCAAAAACTTCGGCAGTTGATGGCGCTGCGCCGAATCATCTTCTTCACCGTTCAAACGATCGCCATGAAATTCTTTATGCATAATTATTGGGAAAATTCCGCATCGAACGATTGCGTAATGGGCTGGCTGCGGTGGAAACGGAATGATGCGACGGGTTGCTGCTGCTGCTGAAACGGAGTGCCCTGACCTCCCATTTTTCATCTACTAAGGCGTTCCTTTCAAGAAATTATAATTTCATCAATTACGGAAATTATACCCGACGGCATTTTTTTTCAGAATTTTCTGTTTACAAACAGACAGAGTTAAAATGATACCAAAGCTAATCAATTGATACCAACTTAATAAAAAAACATTGTAAAGGTTATATAGTAACTTTACTTACAGAGCTATTATAGTACATGCAAGAAAAATAGGAGGGAGGGGCTGTTATTTTATTAATTTAGACTTACAAATCAGTTGCGTTGTCCTAAATTTTACATTGTAATGGCATTATTAATGCTCTTCTATTTCAAAAGTTGCATCAGAAATTCGATGTTTAAAGTAATACCAGGTAGTATTTTGTTTTATTTTGGAAAGTAGGCACTATGTGATATAGATCATCTCTTCTTTTGAAGAATATTTAAAAATAAATACATTCCCTTTCCTGATTTTCACATTCTCTAGAAATTTCTCTTAATACCTTTCAGAACATTTTGAAGCATTTATAAAAATTTTATTAGGTTGTAACGAAAGTTTCCCGCCACCACAAATACGTCTGCAAACAGTTCACGTTGGTGTTTTTGCTCATATTTTTGTCAAACAATATTTGTCATTTGAAAGAAAGATAGTTGCTTTAGAACACTGTGTTGTTAAAAAATATCGTTATCATTAAGTACAAGGTATCTGAAATGGAACTATCACGTTACTGGATTAGAACCATCATTTACTTCCAGTTCTGTTGCAAAAAGTGCTACGGAATGTCAAAGAATTATGAGTGCAGTTTAGATTCTACTGTTGTACCCTATGGCACTGTGAAGGTTTGGTACTGAAAGTAAAAAAATAGGTTCTATGACAGGCGCGTGTCCAGGAAAATTTTTCGAGGGGGGATATGAACTTATATGTGTATAAATAGACGGAATTTCATCACTAATCCAAAAATTTCGGGGGGGATATATCCCGATATCCCCCCCCCCTGGCTACGCCCCTGGTCTATGACATTCAAGGAGCAGAGCTCTCTGGCCGGTCTACTGATGTTGATGAGGGCCACCTGATAGAACTTGTGGAAGAATATCAGTATTTAACCACTTGAGAGCTAGCTAAAGAGTTAGACATTAATGCCATGCCCATTAGCCATGCTATGCATCATATAAACTTCATGCACAAGTTCAACCGCTGGGTGCCGCATGAGCTAACTCAAGCAGATTTGATTTGGCGGAGAACTTCCGTTACAACCTGATACTTTGTGTGCACAATGATTCCGTTTGTTAAGACACTTTTTCCGTGTTTTCACAAAACAATTTTTCTGAAAATATCAGAAACATGTGGTAAATTGTAAGAAGTTTCATATATATAAATGTTACACGAGATGGCATTTTTGATTTCCCTGAAATTATTATTATAAATTCAAATAAATGTCACATTTAAAAACCAGCTTCTTTGCCATCATATATTTTGGTGATGTGCTTTTTTTCTACATTTGATAACGTGTATATTAGTGTTGAATTTTAGGATTTGGGCTCTTATTTAGATGTGAAATATTTATAAAAGTTTTTTAAAAAGTCTACAATATTTCTGTGCATATTTCGTCTAATCGTGTTTAACTCAGATTCCTTCGTTATTTTATTTAGTTTAATCCAACGATTCTTCTAGAAGAATTATAATTTATATACATTTCAATTTTCGAAACTGGTAAAATTTGGCAGTTTCTTGAAAAACTGAAACATTTAAGAAAAGTTTCACCATCCCCGTTTACAAGTGCGGACCACGATTGGAAACTCCAGAGGTGAATCAAAATGTATTGAAGTAGACGCTTCTGAGAAGAAGTCTCCCGTCCCGTCTGTCCATTGTGTGGTTGGCGTGGTTTTTGTGGTTTCACAGATTAGCTTCTGTCGGTGGATAACGACTGGTCATTAAAAGTCCATGCATTTTTCGATTAAAATAGCCTGCAAATCGAAATTGAATAATTAAAATTTTCTCCTGATCCCTTGGAGTTCCGACAGTTGCCCGCACCATATAAACGGGCTTCAAGGAGCACATCTTGTTACATACGTCTTTATTCAACAAAAAAAATACCACTATTCATATAGATTAGGCAGCTCAATAAATCACAAAGAGGACAAGGGCTGAAAAAAGAAAACAAAGAAGGGGATGGAGTAGAGTTCTATTAGAGAGAGGTCATGCAAGTTCTGGCATTCCAATGTAGTTTGCCAATGTCTCCCTGTTCCTGAAACTCCTGGTCTAGACCTGTACAAACAAGGAACATGCTCATTATACAGATCTGTCATACATTTTATATTCAAATGATCTACCAAGCAGTTATAGCCGGTTTTTAGTCTAAGGTGTGCTACTGCTGCCTTATGGGGTTTATTGCAAAGAATTTTCCAGCTGTTTTAAATGTTGGGCCAGGTCTTACCTTTTAAATTTACTGCTTAGTCAGATTTGAGAGTACTGTCTATAGCTTTCACAAGACGTATCTTTTGAGTGATTCTGGAGGAATAGGTTTGTAGTCTTGTTGTTCAGTAAACATAATATAACACAAAAATTTTTACTGTCGTCCATTGTAAACTGTGCAAATAAAAGGCTCTCATAGCAATGGTAAGAGTTATTCCTGTTTTGATAAAGTCAGACCATATACATTTGAATGAAAAAAAAAGTTTATGTAATCTCTTCTGCGGAAACTAACGCAGGATTTATTTATGAATTATTACTTATCATTGTTAACTATTTTGTTTTAATAACACCTGTTTAAAATCGGTAAACTTGGCAAACCAGCCACTTCATTCATTCGTAAAACTTGAGACTAGGTATATTTCATTGCAATAAATCTTTTTTAACCTGAAACAAATAATTCCCGCTCTGCTTTAACATGCAGATGATATTTTGATTAAAAAGGAACGATTTCAGATCATTCACATATTTTCACGAATGGCAGTTCTGTCTATTGCTTAGATTCAAGAGCCTGAATCACTTTATGCGGAGAAAATCGCCAAGCATGAAAACAATAATGCTTGCTTTTCAGTTTTTACTTAATATTTTCTAAATTAATTCGAATTTTGAAATTTAAATCAGCTGACAACATCCCTAAATTTTTTCGATCCTTTGTTTTATACCTAACACATGTTAACATGTGGTCTAGTTCTTAAGTAAGCTGGTTATTCCTGAATGTTCACTTCTTATTCCTGAATCGCGAAACCTTGTTTTGAAGTAACCGTATAACTTGCAAAAACGTTGAAAAATTTGTTTGTATTATATATGACCGTTATGAAGGAACGAAATCCTACTTTAAGATTATTTTTTAGCTTTAGTTAAGGAATAGTATAGATCTCAGTCACTAGGCAAGGAACATAAGGGAGAAAATCAAAAAGCCCAACACTGATGGTAGGACTCAACTGCTAGTAAAAACAGCAATACATATCTCCAAATTTTACATTTAGAATCAATCATCAATGCGTCATAAAACCTGCAATGGAACACAGAATGAGCTTGTTTTCAATGAAGCACACGGCGTAAACCTTCATCTAGAAATCTCCCATTTCCAAAAGCTGCATCTATTTCGAATAGGTGAGTCTGAGAAGAAGTGCATTCTTATACATTTTCTTATACTTCAATTTAACTTCAGCAAACAACTTGGATATTTCAGACTAAAAAAAACACGAATAAAAAAAATAATAATTGCCAGTGCTATGGGACTGGAAAATAATTTTTCTAAATCCTCGCAAAAGTTGACACATGGCTAAAACAAATTTCGTTTTTTGCAAAAAATCATTGAACTGCTCGTGACTGTTTAATTTTGTTTGCTGTATTAGCATAATTATAAGACTGCAAAAACAAGAATAAATGCAAATTATTATGCCAGGATACATACCTATTCATTAGGTGATCAAAACAAATCGCAAAAGATTGAATGTTGCAATCTTTACCCGGAATCCCCAATAAACAGCTTAGCTTCCACATCCTTTTAAGATCTGAACTTTTATAAGAGATTATCTCCATGCAAGCGGTTGAAAGCGAAACAATTATGATCAGTAGAAACCTGCATTTTACGATGAAACTATAGCATTTTTGCTTTATGAAGCTTACTTGAAAACTGGAACCGATGTCCTAACAGAAGTAATATTATTTTTCGCAGTTTCAGCAGAGTACTGTACCAAACCGAAACTCACAATAAAACGGAAATGCACATTACGGTTGCAGAGTACTGTTCTCAGTGGTAATGCAATGAATAAGCTGAAGTATGCGAATACTCTACTGCTACAGTTACTAATTTACTTCTTAATGAGTATAATGACTCTGAATTGCTGAATTCTATTGGTGTCCTCCTTACCATAACAAGAAAACTATTTTTAACAAGGATGTCTGGCAACCCGATAAGATAACACTGTTAGAATTAAGCAACAACAGGTTTATCAAGTATCACAGAACAAACACTTGAGATAAAATCTTTCAACTTTCCTTCATAGGACTCAACTTCTCTTTAAATAACAGTAGCAATCTCTTTATTTTACATTTAGAATTAACCATCCGTACGTCATGAATCCTGCAATGGAACTCAGAATGAGCTTGCTCTCAATGCGGTATACGCCGTAAACTTTCATGTGCAAATCGTCCATTTTCCTTAATTCGTCCAAAAGCTGCATTCGATTTGAATCGGTGAGTCTTAGGAGAAGTGCATTCTTATACATTCTCTTATACTTCAATTTAACTTCAGCAACCGACTTGGATATGCCAGAAGCAAAGAAGACGACAAAAGTGAAGAGAACTGATTGCAATATAATTGTTAAAGCACAGTTTACAAAAGCAAGTTTCTGGTAATATCCTGCAGGTAAATTATACATCATTTGTACCATGGAAGTGAATATTGACATATAACAAGATGTAATCGACAGAGATATGGAACACGAAAAGCATTTTTCTAAGTCCTCGCAAATATTGGAAACATGATTGAAAAATCTCATTTCTTGCAAAAGGGCAGGAATCTGCCCGTCACTGTTCAGTTTTCTTTGTTGTATTAGCATAATAATCAGAGTGCAAAAATAACAATAAATGCAAATTAATATGCCAGGATGCATTAATGTCCAATAGCCAATCAAAACCAAAACGTAAGACATTGATTTTTGCAATTTTTTCCAGGAATCTCCAATAAGCCAAACTTCAGCTTCCTTAAGATCTGAAATTTCATAATAGATTATTTCTATACAAGCGTTTGTGAGAGAAGTAATTACGATCACTATAAACATGCATTTTAGGATGTAATCAAAGCATTTATTCCTTATGAAGCTTACTTGAAAAGTGTAACCGATGTCCCGTAAAAGGTATTTTATTTTCCGCAATTTCGGTAGAGTACTGTACCAAACGAAAATTGACAATAAAACGGAAATGAGCCATGATAACATACTTTTACTGTAGTTGTGTATTGTTCCCAGAAGTATTGAAGTAAATAAGCTGAAGTGTGCAAATACTATTCCTGCGGTGATAAATTTACTTCTTAATGAATGCAATGGTTTTGAATTGCGGAATCCTAACGGTATCCCTAAAATACAAAAAAATAATTTTAACAGCGATGTCTCACAACCAGGTAGGATAAATCTGTTAGAGATAAGGCTTCGTTCTCTCAAATTATGAGCATTGTATTTCATAATTACAGTTTTAGTTTTAATAGACATTTTATTGTCTGTAGCTTATTTAAGGTACCAAATAGCTGCTATCATTTGCTGTGATAATACTTTTGAGTATGTTTTAAGATTTTTTCTTCTTCAAGGATCTTAATATCTCTATTTTAAAGTATGAATATACATTAATGTGATATTTAAATGCAATTTTGTAAAAACATTTATACTTTTCTTTTGGGGAGACAAAAAAATAACTCTTTTAATTATCTTTTCGATTTTCGCACATTAAAAATTCTCTGCTACAAATTCTCTGTAATATTTCATAAATGTGATAGTAATTTGAAAGTCTGTAACTAATGAAAGAATGTAATCAAAATTTTTCATTGAGCATTTAACACTTCCTTGATTTATAGTGTAAGCTTTTCATTTCCATTCCGAGATAAATGTATATATAAAAGTACTTACTAATAATAGACATATTTTAACACACTGCCCTCAGAAAGTGAAGAGATGTATTTTAAATACTATTGAAAACCCGAAATACTGACGAAAATAATAGAAGAGAAAAAAGCTGTAAATGATTTTTAATATTCTTAAAAATTACATCCACAAACTGTTTCGTACTTCTCAACCAGAAAAATCCAAAAATGATAAACAGTTCTAATATCTGCAATCTATG